>JACEFZ010016288.1:0-33860 GCA_014155875.1 Cepaea nemoralis
TGGTCACTGTGTGGCCTGGACTTGTTATATTCTGGTTTTCTGGTTGAGATAGAAACTTGTATTGGCCAGGTTTGAATCTCTCGCTTGAGCCCGGGCCCTTTAAAACGCAGACTGTAATGTGCCATCTGTTCCCTTGCTGACACCATGCCATAGTGTTGAAGAGCATCAACAAACTTTATTATCAAAGTGTCACAAAATTGGGCACTCAGGCCTGTCTTACATTTGGCTCTTCCAACCACTGATCTTTTGCACATCAGTTTCTATTGTACATGCTACATTCACATAGAATTAACAATCACATGAATGCTGTGAACATATACATGTAATATACAAGTAAATTGGTACAATTATCTCAGAATAGTCATAACATCTGATGGGAGATGCCTTGAA
Source organism: Cepaea nemoralis (assembly GCA_014155875.1). Classification (NCBI taxonomy): domain Eukaryota; kingdom Metazoa; phylum Mollusca; class Gastropoda; order Stylommatophora; family Helicidae; genus Cepaea; species Cepaea nemoralis. Next base: position 391 of record JACEFZ010016288.1, read on the forward strand.
GAGATTAGAACAAGAATCACCATGGCGAAAGTAGCCTTTAGCAAGATGAAAAACATACTGACCAATAAAAAGATATCAATTAAAACGAGATAAAGAGTGTTGAGGTGCTACATAGAGCCTGTTCTTTTGTATGGATGTGAATCTTGGACAATGAGCAGTCAAGCTGAAAAACATCTAATGGCTGCAGAAATATGGTTTCTGAGGAGAATGCAAAGAATACCATGGACAGACAGAAAAACCAATGACCAAGTACTACAGGAGACAAAGGAAAATTGTAAATTGATTAGAGAAATTAAACGTAGACAGTTGACATGTTATGAGAAGAAATGGATTGGAGAACTTGGTGACAACTGGCAAGATTAAAGGGAACAGACCAAGGGGAAGACTGAGAAGTATGGCATGGATGAGACAGGAACACTGAGCTGACCCATGACCCTGGTGATCGAGTGAAATGGCGAGTCATGACAGCCCACACTTTCCGGCATGGCATATCATTGATTGATTGAACATAAACAGTGCATTGATTGATTGAACATAAACAGTGCATTGATTGATTGAACATAAACAGTGCATTGATTGATTGAACATAAACAGCGCGTTGACTGATTGAACATAAACAGCGCATTGATTGATTGAACATAAACAGTGCATTGATTGATTGAACATAAACAGTGCATTGATTGATTGAACATAAACAGTGCATTGATTGATTGAACATAAACAGTGCATTGATTGATTGAACATAAACAGTGCATTGATTGATTGAACATAAACAGTGCATTGATTGATTGAACATAAACAGTGCATTGATTGATTGAACATAAACAGTGCATTGATTGATTGAACATAAACAGTGCATGCCAACTGTTGTTTGTCCATCAAGAATGATGATGACCATGCATGCATAATATCATGTAGGACATTGGCGTGTTCCAGGTGAGGACATAATTGAACTTCGATGTGTTTATTGTCACACAGATGCAGAACCCAGAAATGCAGACCATGATGACCAACCCACGGGTCCTGGAGGCTCTTGGGCAGATCCAGAGTGGGTTGTCACAGCTGCAGCAGGAATCCCCAAATATATATTCCAGGTTGGTGATTCGTGTGTGTGTGTGTGTGTGTGTGTGTGTGCTTGTTGTGTTGTGCTTACAGTTTATCTGATGAAGGCATGTGAGTGTTTGCTTTCTGAAGTGTGGTTGACATGTGTACAGTTAGTCTATATGTGTACATGTTGCTGAGTTCTGAAGAGTGGTTGACATGTGTACAGTTAGTCTCAATGTGTATGTGATGGTTAGTTCTGGAGTGTGGTTGATATGTGTACAGTTAGTTATGTATGTGATGGTTAGTTCTGGAGTGAGGTTGACATGAGGTTAGTCTAGACGTGTACATGTTTCTGAGTACTGAAGAGTGGTTGACATGTGTACAGTTAGTCATGATGTGTATGTGATGGTTAGTTCTGGAGTGTGGTTGACATGTGTTCAGTTAGTCGCAATGTGTATGTGATGGTTAGTTCTGGAGTGTGATTGACATGTGTACAGTTAGTCGCAATGTGTATGTGATGGTTAGTTCTGGAGTGTGGTTGACATGTGTTCAGTTAGTTGCAATGTGTATGTGATGGTTAGTTCTGGAGTGTGATTGACATGTGTTCAGTTAGTCGCAATGTGTATGTGATGGTTAGTTCTGGAGTGTGGTTGACATGTGTACAGTTAGTCATGATGTGTATGTGATGGTTAGTTCTGGAGTGTGGTTGACATGTGTTCAGTTAGTCGCAATGTGTATGTGATGGTTAGTTCTGGAGTGTTGTTGACATGTGTACAGTTAGTCTCAACATGTATGTGATGGTTAGTTCTGGAGTGTGGTTGACATGTGTACAGTTAGTCTCAACATGTATGTGATGGTTAGTTCTGGAGTGTGGTTGACATGTGTACAGTTAGTCTCAACATGTATGTGATGGTTAGTTCTGGAGTGTTGGTGACATGTGTACAGTTAGTCTCAACATGTATGTGATGGTTAGTTCTGGAGTGTGGTTGACATGTGTTCAGTTAGTCGCAATGTGTATGTGATGGTTAGTTCTGGAGTGTTGTTGACATGTGTACAGTTAGTCTCAACATGTATGTGATGGTTAGTTCTGGAGTGTGGTTGACATGCGTACAGTTAGTCTCAATATGTATGTTATGGTTAGTTCTAGAGTGTGGTTGACATGTGTACAGTTAGTCTCATCATGTATGTGATGGTTAGTTCTGGAGTGTGGTTGACATGTGTTCAGTTAGTCGCAATGTGTATGTGATGGTTAGTTCTGGAGTGTGATTGACTTGTGTTCAGTTAGTCGCAATGTGTATGTGATGGTTAGTTCTGGAGTGTGGTTGACATGTGTACAGTTAGTCATGATGTGTATGTGATGGTTAGTTCTGGAGTGTGGTTGACATGTGTACAGTTAGTCTCAACATGTATGTGATGGTTAGTTCTGGAGTGTGGTTGACATGTGTTCAGTTAGTCGCAATGTGTATGTGATGGTTAGTTCTGGAGTGTGGTTGACATGTGTACAGTTAGTCTCAACATGTATGTGATGGTTAGTTCTGGAGTGTTGTTGACATGTGTACAGTTAGTCTCAACATGTATGTGATGGTTAGTTCTGGAGTGTGGTTGACATGTGTTCAGTTAGTCGCAATGTGTATGTGATGGTTAGTTCTGGAGTGTTGTTGACATGTGTACAGTTAGTCTCAACATGTATGTGATGGTTAGTTCTGGAGTGTGGTTGACATGCGTACAGTTAGTCTCAATATGTATGTTATGGTTAGTTCTAGAGTGTGGTTGACATGTGTACAGTTAGTCTTGATGTGTGTGTGATGGTTAGTTCTGGAGTGTGGTTGACATGCGTACAGTTAGTCTCAATATGTATGTTATGGTTAGTTCTAGAGTGTGGTTGACATGTGTACAGTTAGGCTTGATGTGTGTGTGATGGTTAGTTCTGGAGTGTGGTTGACATGCGTAGTCTCAATATGTATGTTATGGTTAGTTCTAGAGTGTGGTTGACATGTGTACAGTTAGCCTTGATGTTTATGTGGTGATTAGTTCTGGACTGTGGTTGGCATGTGTACAGTTACTCTCGATGTGCACAGGAAGAACCCGGTTAACATCGGAGTTACGCTCTTGGAAAATGTGACTTTAAGTGAAACGACCTATAGCGAAATACTATTTCCCATAGAATTAAATTAAATACAGTGTATTGTGTAATGTTTATTTTGATGGTTGTTGATATTTATTGGCTAAATAGAGGTGGGTTGGAGGGCGAGTGGTAGAATTATTGGGACGTAGAGACATTAAAACCACGACTCGCTCCAAAACTATCATCAGCACTACTACTACTGCTCTCACCCGCTTTCTTAGCTAGATCTTCTTAGAGAGACTTTGCTTTCTCTTGGATAGCCATCTTGCTCACTGGCATATTCCGTTGGTTCTGGACTTTAATCCAGACGGCCAATAGTGCTTTCATGTTCTCCATAAGAGTACTTCTGGTACGAGTGATCTTGGTTACGTTTTTAGCACCCTCTTTGATTTTGTCAACACCTGCAGGAATCGTCCTTACCATGGTTGCAAGTAAACCATGGACTTTACCGATATCAACAGCCCGATTACCAGCCTCAAAACGACGTAACACATCTAACTTCACCTCAAGAGTAACACTTTTCCTGGTTCTCTTACAACCAGACACACTACCAGCACTTACTGTGCGCTCTGAACTCATAATTATGGGTGATTACACGATAAAATCCTGGAAAAATGCACTGCACAAAATGTAAAATGGCGACGTTAACGCAACAAAGCAACACAGGTGACGACGTTATAGCGGAACGCAGCGATGTAAAGTGAAGTTATGTCACATTGTGACAATGACATTACAGCGAAATGACGTAAACTGAAGCGTTGGTTGAGTACATCACCCGTGGAGTGTTGGTTGAGCACATCTCATATGGAGTGTTGGTTGAGCACATCTCCCATTGAGTGTTGGTTGAGCACATCTCCCATTGATTGAGTGTTGGTTGAGCACATCTCCCATTGATTGAGTGTTGGTTGAGCACATCTCCCATTGATTGAGTGTTGGTTGAGCACATCTCCCGTGGAGTGTTGGTTGAGCACATCTCATGTGGAGTGTTGGTTGAGCACATCTCATGTGGAGTGTTGGTTGAGCACATCTCCCGTTGAGTGTTGGTTGAGCACATCTCATATGGAGTGTTGGTTGAGCACATCTCCCATTGAGTGTTGGTTGAGCACATCTCCCATTGAGTGTTGGTTGAGCACATCTCCCGTGGAGTGTTGGTTGAGCACATCTCCCATTGAGTGTTGGTTGAGCACATCTCCCGTTGAGTGTTGGTTGAGCACATCTCCCATTGAGTGTTGGTTGAGCACATCTCCCATTGAGTGTTGGTTGAGCACATCTCCCATTGAGTGTTGGTTGAGCACATCTCCCGTTGAGTGTTGGTTGAGCACATCTCCCGTTGAGTGTTGGTTGAGCACATCTCATATGGAGTGTTGGTTGAGCACATCTCACGTTGAGTGTTGGTTGATCAGTACAAACATGGCACCAGCACCATGTACCCAGCACACCTTAAGGTGTGGCCAGGGACCTTGACATTTTCTAATGTCAGAAACAGTGGTCATGGGGTCGCAGAGTGGGAGGGTGTATCATGTCATGCCAGGAGAGCAGCTCTCCAGCTGGTATTTAGAACTTGTGTGAGATTGTGGGAATTCTCTCATGGCTTGGGTTGCATGTGGAGCTGGTATTTAGAACTTGTGTGAGATTGTGGGAATTCTCTCATGGCTTGGGTTGCATGTGGAGCTGGTATTTAGAACTTGTGTGAGATTGTGGGAATTCTCTCATGGCTTGGGTTGCATGTGGAGCTGGTATTTAGAACTTGTGTGAGATTGTGGGAATTCTCTCATGGCTTGGGTTGCATGTGGAGCTGGTATTTAGAACTTGTGTGAGATTGTGGGAATTCTCTCATGGCTTGGGTTGCATGTGGAGCTGGTATTTAGAACTTGTGTGAGATTGTGGGAATTCTCTCATGGCTTGGGTTGCACGTGGAGCTGGTATTTAGAACTTTTGTGAGATTGTGGGAATTCTCTCATGGCTTGGGTTGCATGTGGAGCTGGTATTTAGAAGTTGTGTGAGACTTTGGGAATTCTCTCATGGCTTGGGTTGCACGTGGAGGCGCACAGGTACAGAAAGGAAGCTTCCTTTCCGAGATATATTTGTGAGTCTGGTGTTTACCCTTATTTATGGACCAAATAACATTTGATCGTTGATTTGGTCATTATAATTCAGGCAGCCTTCCTGTGTGGCTGAGTCAAACCGGGAGCCATGCCAGGACAAATGTCCATCTCTGCTATTGTTTAGAACCAGGACAAGCATTCCACAGGTGAGAACAGCACACATGCACTGAAAATTGCAATAATGACACCTGTGTGATTTACTTTCCAGTATGACGGGTGTGGGTACTCTGCCACCAACGATGACCGGACTACCTATACCAAGTAACACTAGCCAAGCAACAAACCCCACATCACCAACTGCAACTGCAGTAACCACTACCACAACCAACGTCACATCTTCAAATGGTGGCATAACTTCAGCAGGGGGCCCCCTAGGGTTGGGGCCGCAGACCAACCCAGAGGCCTTCTCTTCCATGATGGCCCAGATGATGCAGATGATAGTTGGAGGCCAGCAGGTTAGTGATGCTCTAGTGATGACTTTCAGATGATAGTTGGATATTTTCACATTGTCTCGTTGTCATGTTGTTTCATTGTCTCATTGGCATTTTTCCTCATTGGCACTTTGCTTCATTGTCATGTTGTCTCATTGTCACATTGGCATTTTGTCACATTGTCTCATTGTCATGTTGTCTCATTTTCTCATTGTCATGTTGTTTCATTGTCATGTCGACTTATTGTCAGGTTATCTCATTGTCATGTTGTCTCATTGACACGTCTCATTGTCATGTTGTCTCATTATTATCTTGTCTCATTGTCATGTTATGATATCATTTTCATGTTGTCTCATTGTCATGTTGTTTCATTGTCATGTCGTTTCATTGTCATGTCGACTTATTGTCAGGTTATCTCATTGTCATGTTGTCTCATTATCATGGTGTCTCATTATTATCTTGTCTCATTGTCATGTTATGTCATTATCATGTTCATGTTGTCTCATTGTCATGTTGCTTTGTTATCTCATTATCATGTTGTCTCATTGTCATGTTGCCTCATTGTCTCATTGGGATTTTGTCACATTGTCATGTTGCCTCATTGTCTCATTGGCATTTTGTCTCATTGTCATCTTGCCTCATTGTCTCATTGTCATGTTGCCTCATTGGCAATTGTCTCATTGTCATGTTGCCTCATTGTCTCATTGGCATTTTGTCTCATTGTCATGCTGCCTTATTGTCTCATTGTCATGTTGCCTCATTGTCTCATTGGCATTTTGTCTCATTGTCATGTTGCCTCATTGTCATGTTGTCTCATTGTCATGTTGCCTCATTGTCTCATTGGCATTTTGTCTCATTGCCATGTTGCCTCATTGTCTTATTGGCATTTTGTCTCATTGTCATGTTGCCTCATTGTCTCATTGTCATGTTGCCTCATTGTGTCATTGGCATTTTGTCTCATTGTCATGTCGTTTCATTGTCATGTCGACTTATTGTCAGGTTATCTCATTGTCATGTTGTCTCATTATTATTTTGTCTCATTGTCATGTTATGTCATTATCAGGTTGTCTCATTTTCATGTTGTCTCATTGTCATGTTGTTTTGTTGTCTCATTATTATGTTGCCTCATTGTCATGTTGCCTCATTGTCTCATTGTCATGTTGCCTCATTGTCATGTTGCCTCATTGTCTCATTGGCATTTTGTCTCATTGTCATGTTGCCTCATTGTCTCATTGTCATGTTGCCTCATTGTGTCATTGGCATTTTGTCTCATTGTCATGTTGCCTCATTGTCATGTTGCCTCATTGTCTTATTGGCATTTTGTCTCATTGTCATGTTGCCTCATTGTCTCATTGGCATTTTGTCTCATTGTCTTGTTGCCTCATTGTCATGTTGCCTCATTGGCATTTTGTCTCATTGTCATGTTGCCTCATTGTCTCATTGTCATGTTGCTTCATAGTCTCATTGTCATGTTGCCTCATTGGCATTTTGTCTCATTGTCATGTTGCCTCATTGTCTCCTTGTCATGTTGCCTCATTGTCATGTTGCCTCATTGTCACATTGCCTCATTGTCATGTTGCCTCATTGTCATGTTGCCTCATTGGCATTTTGTCTCATTGTCATGTTGCCTCATTGTCTCATTGTCATGTTGCCTCATTGTCATGTTGCCTCATTGTCATGTTGCCTCATTGTCATGTTGCCTCATTGTCATGTTGCCTCATTGTCACATTGGCATTTTGTCTCATTGTCATGCCACATTGTCATGTTGTCACAATGGCATTTTGCCATGTTGTCACATTGTCATGTTGCCTCATTGTCACATTGGAATTTTGTCTCATTGTCATGCCACATCATGTTGCCGCATTGTCATGCCACATTGTCATGTTGTCTCATTGTCACAATGGCATATTGTCATGTCATACAACATGAACAGATTGTAAACCTAGGCCTAGAATATCTAGCCACTGATGATGTCTGTGTCTGTGACAGAACCAGTCCCCAGAGCAGAGGTTTGCCTCACAGCTGGACCAGCTAGCCACCATGGGCTTTGTGGACAGGGACGCCAACATCAGAGGTGAGAGTCTGGTCCGCATACCTCGTGTGTACACTGGCTGGGCCTAGGTCTGTCTGTCCTAATCTCCCTGTCCTCCATTTCCCTGTTCTTCATCTCTCTGTTCTCCATCACCTCCTGTCCTTCACTGCTTTTTTTGGGGGGCTCAATATCAACTTGGAGAAGACTGTAGTTATGTACCAGCCAGCTCCAGGGAATAATCACACTGTGCCAAATATCAAAGTGAATGGTCATAGACTAAGTGTTGTGGACAAATTCACCTATCTTGGCAGCACACTGTGTCACAAGCTGCCACAATTGATGATGAAGTGAATGCAAGAATCTCCAAGGCCAGTGCAGCCTTTGGCAGACTGTACAAGAATGTATGGGACAGAACTGGAATAAGCCTGCAAACAAAGCTGAAAGTCTATAAAGCAGTTGTATTATCCACACTGTTATATGCGTGTGAAACCTGGACTGTTTATCAGCGGCACGCTAAGAAATTAAACCACTTCCACACAGTCTACCTTAGGAAGCTACTGAAGATTAAATGGCAAGACAAGATCCCAGACACTGAAGTCCTAGAAAGAGCATCCATGCCCAGTATCCACACTCTACTAATGAAGAATCAGATTCGCTGGGCTGGTCACTTAGCTTGCATGCCAGATCACAGGCTCCCTAAACGAATTTGTTACGGCAAGTTGCATTGTAAAAGCTCCCAAGGCGGCCAGAGGAAACGCTTTAAAGACACTCTGAAAATCTCACTGAATGCTTTTGGAATTCATCATGACACCTGGGAGACTGCAGCCAAAGTTCACGGCGTGCATCATTACGCAAGGGTGCAGTCACTTGTGAAGCAACCAGGACTGCAAGAGCTGTAAAGAAAAGGCAGGACAGAAAAACCACTGCAGGAAATCCTCCTCCAGAAACATCAAGCATTCTTTGTCCACATTGTCAAAGAACATTTTGAGCCAAAATACACCTTATCAGCCATCTTAGAACTCAGGGCTCCATACTTTCAACCCCACTGGATGAAATGAATGGTCATCATCATTCTTGTTGGACAAACATGTTCACAAACCTTGATTTCATTGAGGTCTGGCCATTTGGTGATTGTGCCTTTCTCTGTTTGTGATTGTGCCTTTCTCTGTTTGTGATTGTGCCTTTCTATGTTTGTGATTGTACCTTTTTGTTTGTGATTGTGCCTTTCTCTGTTTGTGATTGTGCCTTTATCTGTTTGTGATTGTACCTTTCTGTTTGTGATTGTGCCTTTCTCTATTTGTGATTGTACCTTTCTGTTTGTGATTGTACCTTTCTGTTTGTGATTGTGCTTTTCTCTGTTTGTGATTGTGCCTTTCTCTATTTGTGATTGTGCCTTTCTCTATTTGTGATTGTGCCTGTCTCTGTTTGTGATTGTGCCTTTCTCTGTTTGTGATTGTACCTTTCTCTGTTTGTGATTGTGCCTTTCTCTGTTTGTGATTGTACCTTTCTCTATTTGTGATTGTGCCTTTCTCTATTTGTGATTGTGCCTTTTTCTATTTGTGATTGTGCCTTTCTCTGTTTGTGATTGTGCCTTTCTCTATTTGTTATTGTGCCTTTCTCTGTTTGTGATTGTGCCTTTCTCTGTTTGTGATTGTGCCTGTCTGTTTGTGATTGTACCTTTCTCTGTTTGTGGTTGTGCCTTTCTCTGTTTGTGGTTGTGCCTTTCTCTGTTTGTGGTTGTGTCTTTCTCTATTTGTGATTGTACCTGTCTGTTTGTGATTGTACCTTTCTCTGTTTGTGGTTGTGCCTTTCTCTGTTTGTGGTTGTGCCTTTCTCTATTTGTGATTGTGCCTTTCTCTGTTTGTGATTGTGCCTTTATCTGTTTGTGGTTGTGGCTTTCTCTGTTTGTGATTGTACCTTTCTCTGGTTGTGATTGTACCTTTCACTGTTTGTGATTGTGCCTTTCTCTATTTGTGATTATACCTTTCTGTTTGTGATTGAGCCTTTCTCTATTTGTGATTGTGCCTTTCTCTGTTTGTGATTGTATCTTTCTCTTGTTTGTGATTGTGCCTTTATCTGTTTGTGGTTTTCTCTGTTTGTGGCTTTCTCTGTTTGTGATTGTGCCTTTCTCTGTTTGTGATTGTGCCTTTCTGTTTGTGATTGTACCTTTCTGTTTGTGATTGTGCCTTTCTCTATTTGTGATTGTGCCTTTCTCTGTTTGTGATTGTGCCTTTCTCTATTTGTGATTGTGCCTTTCTCTGTTTGTGATTGTGCCTTTCACTGTTTGTGATTGTGCCTTTCTCTGTTTGTGATTGTGCCTTTCTCTATTTGTGATTGTGCCTTTCTCTGTTTGTGATTGTATCTTTCTCTTGTTTGTGATTGTGCCTTTATCTGTTTGTGGTTTTCTCTGTTTGTGATTGTGGCTTTCTCTGTCTGTGATTGTGCCTTTCTCTGTTTGTGATTGTGCCTTTCTGTTTGTGATTGTACCTTTCTGTTTGTGATTGTGCCTTTCTCTATTTGTGATTGTGCCTTTCTCTGTTTGTGATTGTGCCTTTCTCTATTTGTGATTGTGCCTTTCTCTGTTTGTGATTGTGCCTTTCTCTGTTTGTGGTTGTGGCTTTCTCTGTTTGTGATTGTGCCTTTCTCTGTTTGTGGTTGTGCCTTTCTCTATTTGTGACTGTACCTTTCTCTGTTTGTGACTGTACCTTTCTCTGTTTGTGGTTGTGGCTTTCTCTGTTTGTGGTTGTGTCTTTCTCTATTTGTGATTGTACCTGTCTGTTTGTGATTGTACCTTTCTCTGTTTGTGGTTGTGCCTTTCTCTGTTTGTGGTTGTGCCTTTCTCTATTTGTGATTGTGCCTTTCTCTGTTTGTGATTGTGCCTTTATCTGTTTGTGATTGTACCTTTCTCTGGTTGTGATTGTACCTTTCACTGTTTGTGATTGTGCCTTTCTCTATTTGTGATTATACCTTTCTGTTTGTGATTGAGCCTTTCTCTATTTGTGATTGTGCCTTTCTCTGTTTGTGATTGTATCTTTCTCTTGTTTGTGATTGTGCCTTTATCTGTTTGTGGTTTTCTCTGTTTGTGGCTTTCTCTGTTTGTGATTGTGGCTTTCTCTGTTTGTGATTGTGCCTTTCTCTGTTTGTGATTGTGCCTTTCTGTTTGTGATTGTACCTTTCTGTTTGTGATTGTGCCTTTCTCTATTTGTGATTGTGCCTTTCTCTGTTTGTGATTGTGCCTTTCTCTATTTGTGATTGTGCCTTTCTCTGTTTGTGATTGTATCTTTCTCTTGTTTGTGATTGTGCCTTTATCTGTTTGTGGTTTTCTCTGTTTGTGGCTTTCTCTGTTTTGTGATTGTGGCTTTCTCTGTCTGTGATTGTGCCTTTCTCTGTTTGTGATTGTGCCTTTCTTTGTTTGTGATTGTGCCTTTCTGTTTGTGATTGTACCTTTCTGTTTGTGATTGTGCCTTTCTCTATTTGTGATTGTGCCTTTCTCTGTTTGTGATTGTGCCTTTCTCTATTTGTGATTGTGCCTTTCTCTGTTTGTGATTGTGCCTTTCTCTATTTGTGATTGTGCCTTTCTCTGTTTGTGATTGTGCCTTTCTTTGTTTGTGATTGTACCTTTCTGTTTGTGATTGTGCCTTTCTCTATTTGTGATTGTGCCTTTCTCTGTTTGTGATTGTGCCTTTCTCTGTTTGTGATTGTGCCTTTCTCTGTTTGTGATTGTGCCTTTCTCTATTTGTGATTGTGCCTTTCTCTGTTTGTGATTGTGCCTTTCTCTGTTTGTGATTGTTCCTGTCTCTGTTTGTGATAACTTTTGGGAGGGAAGAATGTCCTCTTGATGGCCTGAGTTCAGTACTGTTTTACCTGTGCCTAGATACAGTTTGCCTGTCCCAGTCCACCTTGTCTCGCACAATCTCAAGATACTAATATTCTAATATTTCATGTCTGCTGCCACCTGTGCTTCATCCAGACATAGTTTTAACATTCCAGGTGCCGGTCTTGGAGATTTTCCTAGGTGACAGAAATGTAATCAGTCACCTGGACTCCTGGCGACTTTCTCCGCCAGCATCATGTCTCTTCTATAAGAGCTGCCTGTCCTCTCGGGTGGCTGAGTATGTCTGTTTTCTGTATATGACTGGTTCGCTGGATTTGTCTATGTGATGGGGTAGCCTGGCCTAAGAATAAGCGTTCCGTGGTGGCCTCGTGCCACACGCTTGGTGTGGTGCAGTGTTACTGTTCTTTGCTTCCCCTTAGGGTCCCGGAAACTCACTGGTGACACAGGAAGCTGCCACAGTACAACACAGTACATGGTGACGTACCACAATGTAAGATATCACAAAACATTGAGGTATGACAGTACACAGCACCCAGTGAGGTAGCACATCCAACAATCAGACAAGTGCAGTATTTAATGAGACCATTGTTGTGGTTTGTTCCGCAGCATTGACAGCCACATTTGGTGATGTGAGCGCAGCCATCGACAGACTGCTACAACAAAGGTGATGCCCTGGGGGCGGGCTCCTGGCTGTATTTATTCTTTCCTGTCCACGAGGACAGCTTTTGTGCAACTGACTGTCAGCATGTGTGGCTCACGTACACACATCCACAACATCACATGGGACCCACACAGCCACATCATCACACCGCCACTCACACACTTGTGCAACTGACAGCATGTGTGAGGTTGACATTTCTTTCAGCTGACATACATGGACTCCACACAGCCACTCACACACAGCCACTCACACACTTGCGCAACATCACATTGAACATTAAATCCACACATTCGTCACTGAATTCACACATTATATATATTCACACCACTCAGATCTGAACTTCCACATCATCATCACACTGGACCTACTCCTCCGCTTGCATATCCACACAACACCACAAATACAAGACTTTACTATTTGATGTCTTTGTCTTGTCAGGCAGTCAGACTTTGGTGTTCCCATCAGAATATGTGTCCAGTCACACAACCAGTATTCCCACAAGAATACATGTCCACTCAAACGTCTCACACAACCAGTATTCCCACAACCATGTCTTGATATACAGTCTCACACAACCCCACAAGTTATCATTATGCCATGTGTCAGTGCCAATAAACTAGCGTTTCCAAGATTTTAACATATTTTTTTTTCCAGCAGTTAAATTGGGGAGGGTTTGTTGACTTCTGATCAGTTTATTGTTGTTTGTTTATGTTATATTGGATTGAGGCTTTTGTCCTAGCCCCTTCTCCCACCTCCAAACACCCCCCTCCTCTCTCTCTCCCAACCTCCCCCCCCCCAGCCGTGTTCTCTGATTGTCTCTCAGAGGAGTGGTTTCAGGGACACTTTGCTGTGAGATGACTGCTATGCTCTCTTCATGTCAGCACCAGAATGGACTTGATGTTGTCTATGGGTCCAGAGAGTTACAAGTGTATTGATGAACCTGGTGTGGTCTGTGGATCCAGAGTCATAAGTGTATTGATGAACTTGGTGTGATCTGTGGATCCAGGGGCACAAGTGTATTGATGAACTTGGTGTGACCTGTGGATCCAGGGGCGCAAGTGTATTGATGGATTTGGTGTGATCTGTGGATCCAGGGGCGCAAGTGTATTGATGGATTTGGTGTGATCTGTGGATCCAGGGGCGCAAGTGTATTGATGGACTTGGTGTGATCTGTGGATCCAGGGGTGCAAGTGTACTTGCATTGAACAACCAGACCAACAAGCAACATTTCTACATCATGTGACCATCCATGCTGACTGATGTCCACAAACTTTGGGTGCTGAAGTTGAGACAGAAAAAAGTAATGTTCACATGGTGAATAATGTTTGTTTGTTCAGGAACTGACATGAGGAGGGACTGTTGTATTTTTACAGATGACAAATACTCTCATCTAAACTTCTTGTTGTGTGTTTATTTACAAGGTGAGCTTGTTTACAATTGTTTTAAACATTTTATTTTGTCCGTTGGGCAGGGTTACAGAAAGTGTTTAACTTCCAACTTTTCACATTTGTAGGTATTTTTATTGTAAATATCTAACAGATATTTTGGCTGGTGTTTTTGTTTTCAAAATTAAAAATGAGGCGACGACATTCATGTGACTACCTGGCATGTGAATATCTCATGAAAATGTGGCTGTTTAAACTGGTGAGCTTTGGTATTGTGTTGTGGCATCTGTATGTTGTGGGATAACTACTCTGAAGGTGGTCTGAACTACAGCATCAAGGAATTGTTCGTCAAGACTGATACATCCAGGAATAGTGAGCCCAAATGATGGACGGATGTTTGAGAGTGGACAACTAGTCTGTGACTGGGTCAAGTGTGAGTGAGTTGAATAGCTACCAAACAGTGGATAGATAGGCTTGTCTCATCGTTGGCGGCGTTCTGTGATCTCTAGGTCATGTTAATGGTAGCAGCAGCACTGTGATCTACCAGCAGTTCCATTGGTATGATACTGAAGCTAGGATACCGTAGTTGATGCCACAGCACGAGTGCGTGTGAAGTGTACACACATCATAGTGGAGCTAGAGCATATGTGGGGTGTACACATCATACTGGAACTAGAGCATATGTGGGGTGTACACACATCATACTGGAACTAGAGCCCGTGAGGTGTACACACAGTCAATGTACACACATCATAGTGGAGCTAGAGTACATGTGAGGTGTACACATAAAACGAGCTAGAGCATGTGTGAAGTGTACACACATCATACTGGAGCTAGAGCCCGTGAGGTGTACACACAGCCAATGTACACACATACTGGAGCTAGAGCATATGTGAGGTGTACACACATACTGGAGTTAGAGCATGTGTGAGGTGTACACACACCATACTAGAGCAAGAGCATGTGTGAGGCGTACACACAGCCAGTGTACTGCAGACATCATCACATGTAGACAGGTCGACCGGGTACCAGGAAGCATTCTGAGAAGTCAAGGCAGCTGGCAAGTGATGGACATCACCGTCAGATGCTGGTTGGTCTGTACAATATGGGCTGGCACCATATACCTTGAAGGTGTGGGACCAGGTCCCGTGTGTTCACATATGTGTTGTCTGTATGACCAGATCCCGTATGTTCATACATGTTGTCTGTATGACCAGGTCCTGTATGTTCACACATGTCTGTATGACCAGGTCCCGTATGTTCACACATGTGTTGTCTGTATGATCAGGTCCCATGTGTTTACACATGTTGCAGTAGTTAAGTCATGTGTGTGTTGTCTGTATGACCAGCTGTCATTGTCTATATACACCAGATGTTATTTGTTCCTCCTCTATTCACATACGTTATCATGTGTATGGTTATTGCTCTGTTCTCACACTTGCATATCTGTCTGGTCTCTGGGTGGCAGGTTGTGCACTAATTTAGTTCCAGGTGTGAGTTCTGTGGTGGGACAGACATTTAAACATTAAAGTTTGACTCTAGGAAACTGCTCTTCTTGTTGGTTCTGTACAGAATCTGAGTGTGTGTCCTGTGTGTATAGTTGGTTCTGTACAGAAGCTGATCATGTCCTGTGTGTGTGTATAGTTGGTTCTGTACAGAAGCTGATCATGTCCTGTGTGTGTGTATAGTTGGTTCTGTACAGAAGCTGATCATGTCCTGTGTGTATAGTTGGTTCTGTACAGAAGCTGATCATGTCCTGTGTGTATAGTTGTGTGTATAGACCGTGACCTGTGTACAGTAGGTTGTCAGTGTGACCATGACCTGTGTACAGTAGGATGTCACAGTGACCGTGACCTGTGTACAGTGATGCAGGCAATTCATTGTCAAACAGGTTTCATGGTTTACACACGGCACCATCAAACTCTGTGTCAGTTACAGGACGTAAAGTGAAGTTATGTTCCCTATGTGGCCACGTACAGCGGGGCCATCCTGTATGGCACTCTCCAATCTGTCAGTCTCTAGACTTGTCACCAAACTACAGCACTCTCCAATCTGTCAGTCTCTAGACTTGTCGCCCAACTACAGCACTCTCCAATCTGTCAGTCTCTAGACTTGTCACCCAACTACAGCACTCTCCAATCTGTCAGTCTCTAGACTTGTCACCCAACTACAGCACTCTCCAATCTGTCAGTCTCTAGACTTGTCACCCAACTACAGCACTCTCCAGTCTGTCAGTCTCTAGACTTGTCACCCAACTACAGCACTCTCCAGTCTGTCAGTCTCTAGACTTGTCACCCAACTACAGCACTCTCCAATCTGTCAGTCTCTAGACTTGTCACCCAACTACAGCACTCTCCAATCTGTCAGTCTCTAGACTTGTCACCCAACTACAGCACTCTCCAATCTGTCAGTCTCTAGACTTGTCACCAAACTACAGCACTCTCCAATCTGTCAGTCTCTAGACTTGTCACCAAACTACAGCACTCTCCAATCTGTCAGTCTCTAGACTTGTCGCCCAACTACAGCACTCTCCAATCTGTCAGTCTCTAGACTTGTCACCCAACTACAGCACTCTCCAATCTGTCAGTCTCTAGACTTGTCACCCAACTACAGCACTCTCCAGTCTGTCAGTCTCTAGACTTGTCACCCAACTACAGCACTCTCCAATCTGTCAGTCTCTAGACTTAATTCCTAATTAAGGAGCAATCTTGGGCAGGGAATTATGCCTACAAAGTTGGAAATTCCAAATAAATGTTACAAATAACAAATGCCCTTGCTAACAATCACATTTACACAAAAATACTTTATTTTAAAAAAAAAAAACATTGTAATTCGTTTAAAATAAAACTATTCAACATTGGCATTTATAAAACATGTGAACTTGTAATCAATCATGGTGGATATTTTCATGAGAAGAGACATCATCTTGGCCCAGGTTGTGTGTACCATCTAGTTGATTGACCAACCAGCAGGATCTGTTATTTAATGTCCATGAACTGAATGTCCATGACCAGTAAAATATTGCGGGGCAGAGGTCGAGGTGCAGGGGACAGAACTGTGAACACACTCTTGTCCATATCAACATTGGTTCTGTTTAGGAAGAACATAAAAACCAGATATAAATATGCAACCAGTAATAAACCTCAGTTGTGGGTGTTGTTTGAGACAATGGTTAGTATGTGACACTGACAATGGCCCCAGCATGGTGGGCTGAGGGGCTGGCTATGGAGGGAGAGACTGGCCACCCATCCCTCTGTGCACTCAGACATAACAAATGTGCTGGCTCCTGCTTTCAGCACTTGTGTCAGGTGTGTGTGTGTTGTGTGTGTGCACGGGACATACCCCATCAACCATGATAGTTCTATGGCTAAGCTATAACAAAAGTGACAGTTCTATGGCTAAGCTATAACAACAGTAACATCTATATATGTGTAAAACATGCAAACCAGTATCACACGTTATATTAGGGACGTTCATTTGAAACCCGTTCCAATGGCTTTATTACAAAAGCATGAAAGAAACATTAACAGGTGTGGTAGAATTAAACAAAGCATTCATTTTGAATGAATTATGCACCATGGTCATCGTAGGCATTCAGGCAAGCATCCCATTGCTTAGGTTGGTGGCAAATGCCGTCCGCAAAAAAAGATTGTAGTTGCTCACTGAACCAAGTGTTTACCGCATTCATTACGTCTGCATCTGTGTGAAATCGTTGCCCCTTGCGAGCTTTTTTTTAAGAGGTCCGAACAAATGAAAATCACATGGTGACAAATCAGGACTATAGGCTGGATGTTGCAGAATTTCCCACTTCTTCCTTGCTAATGCTTCCTGCTCAATCTTTGCGACATGCGGATAAGCATTATCGTGCAACACAATCACACCACGAGAAAGCATGCCGGGTCGTTTATTCTTGATTTCTATTTACAGCTTGTCTAGTGTTTGCAAGTAGTGGGTAGAGTTAATGTTGACACCAGGTTCTTTAAAGTCGGCCAACAATAGCCCTTCATGGTAAAAAAAAAATGCGCTCAGTATAACCTTACCAGCGGAAACCTGTAACTTGAATTTTTTAGCTTTTGGTGATCCGGCATGCTTCCATTGCATGCTCTCTCTTTTGCTGCTCGGCTCAAAGTGGTGACAACATGATTCAACGCCTGCCACTATGCAGAAGAGAAATGCATCACCCTCTACTCTGTAACGCAGCAAGTGTTTCAAACACCATCCCATGCATTCCTCTTTTTGGTAGTCGGTCAACATCCATGTACCCACTGTGAACACACCTTCCCATATTGCAGTTTCTTACGAACGACCTTTTGAATTGTCCCAATTGACACATCAAATTCTTTTGCTAGCGAACGTATGCTTTGACAAACGGTTCATCTGTACCGCTGCATTAATTTTGGCGATGGTTTTTTCTGTTGCAACTCCTTTCCGAAACATTCATGCCCAGTCTGTCACTGTTGTCTTCGACACACATTTGTTACCGTACACTGCCTGCATACTTTGATGAATGTCCACTGGTTGACATCCTTCAAATGAAAGAAACTGAATCACCACTCTTTGAGCTTCTTTGGACGGATTTTGGATCAACCCGTCCATTTTCTGAACAGTCAGAAATAGAATCTATGCATCATGGGACGATAAGCACATGCTATTTTATTCATTGGTCAGTACTTATCACATGACTATGACATGATCATGTTCAACGTACGCAATTACGCACGGTGCGGCACAAACGCCCCTTATAGTATGATCTGGGAAGTGACTTATTTGGTTCATTCCTGTCTGTGTCCAACTACCCAGTGACATTCCTGTCTGTGTCCAACTACCCAGTGACATTCCTGTCTGTGTCCAACTACCCAGTGACATTCCTGTCTGTGTCCAACTACCCAATGACATTCCTGTCTGTGTCCAACTACACAGTGACATTCCTGTCTGTGTCCAACTACCCAGTGACATTCCTGTCTGTGTCCAACTACCCAGTGACATTCCTGTCTGTGTCCAACTACCCAGTGACATTCCTGTCTGTGTCCAACTACCCAGTGACATTCCTGTCTGTGTCCAACTACCCAGTGACATTCCTGTCTGTGTCCAACTACCCAGTGACATTCCTGTCTGTGTCCAACTACCCAGTGATATTTTTCAATATGGGCAAGATGCATACAGATGCTGCTGGTCTTTCAGCTTTTTCTGAGAAAGTTAGACAACCGATACAGTACCCCAAGCTCAGAGGTGAGACTAGTAGCACCCTGCCTGCCCCCCCCCCCCCTTTTCCCTCATACTGACACTAACACAGCAGACGGACAGATGAATGAGCTACTTACACAACCAGATGGACAGATGAATGAGCTACTTACACAACCAGATGGACAGATGAATGCTGACATTAACACAGCAGACGGACAGATGAATGAGCTACTTACACAACCAGATGGACAGTTGAATGCTGACACTAACACAGCAGACGGACAGATGAATGAGCTACTTACACAACCAGATGGACAGATGAATGAGCTACTTACACAACCAGATGGACAGATGAATGAACTACTTACACAACCAGATGTACAAATCAATACTGACAACACAGCAAACGGACAGATGAATGAGCTACTTACACAACCAGATGGACAGATGAATGAACTACTTACACAACCAGATGGACAGATGAATGAGCTACTTACACAACCAGATGGACAGATGAATGAACTACTTACACAACCAGATGGACAGATGAATGAACTACTTACACAACCAGATGGACAGATGAATGAACTACTTACACAACCAGATGGATAGATGAATGAGCTACTTACACAACCAGATGGACAGATGAATGAGCTACTTACACAACCAGAAATCCCAACACGTTGGTCTCAACAATGTCCTGGTCCACGGTGGTGGCTGCGCTGATACTGAGCACATGGTGCAGGAGACTGTTACCTGGAGGGAGTCAAACACACAACGGTTATCTCACAACGGTTATCTCATGTTGCCAGAGTTATAGCTGTGAGAGAGTAGGAGCTGTCGGAGAGCTGTGAGAGTATGGGAGCTGTGAGACTGAGTGCTGTAATACTGTGGGAGCTGTAATACTGTGGGAGCTGTGAGAGCATGGAAGCTATCAGATTGTGAGACTATGACATTGTCAGTGTCGTTTTTGTGTTGGTGTCATCTTGTTCCCAGTGAGTCCATGTGTCTGCGTTGTTGGCTTCATCAGTTGGGGGATCACGGAAAGAACCAGCCATATTCCATCCAAATCTGGCATAAGAAGATGCAGGTGGTGGGCTCAGCTCCCACAGTCTCACAGCTCCTATACTCTGTCCTCACAGCTCCTATACTCTCAATTCTCACAGTTCCCACACTCTCACAGCTCCTATACTCTGTTCTCATGGCTCACATACTCTCACAGCTCCTATACTCTCAGTTCTTACTCCCAGTCTCACAGCTCCCACACTCTCACAGCTCCTATACTCTCAGTTCTTACTCCCAGTCTCACAGCTCCCACACCCTCAGCTCCTATACTCTCAGTTCTCACAGCTCTCATACTCACAGCTCCCACTCTCTCACAGTTCTCACACACAGCTCCCATACTCTCATAGCTCCCATACTCTCACAGCTCCCACATCCTGAAACATGAACTCACTTGAAACAAGATGAGACTAACAAAAAGATGACACCATCAGCAAGTTGACACCAACAATATGACACCAAAAACAAGATGACACCAACAAAGAAACAACACCGAAACATGGAATCACCAACAACAAGGCAACGCCAACAAGAAGATGACACCAACAACAAGGAAACATGGAATCACCAACAACAAGATGACACCAACAAGCAGATGACACCAACAACAAGGAAACATGGAATCACCAACAACAAGATGACACCAACAACAAGGAAACATGGAATCACCAACAACAAGATGACACCAACAACAAGGAAACATGGAATCACCAACAACAAGATGACACCAACAACAAGGAAACATGGAATCACCAACAACAAGCGACACCAACAAGAAGATGACAACAACAACAAGGAAACATGGAATCACCAACAACAAGGAAACATGGAAACACCAACAACAAGGAAACATGGAATCACCAACAACAAGATGACACCAACAAGGAAAAAACACTGAAACATGGACTCACTGGGAACAAGAGGCACCAACTTGGTCTGACTATCCTGAGATTTCATTCCCAATGGCAGGCAGGATTCTGGCAGTGACGGAGCTGTTGGAATCACCAAGAAGAAGAACATAACAATTGAGCTCACAGACTGATGTACTTAAACATCCTGATGCTACTCTTACAATATACTGACAGATGAGAATACACTTCATCATGTTCTTCCAGTGCCTGGTGTGGGAGTCACTGTCTAATCTTCCCTGTCAACTGATGGGGGTCACTGTCCAACCCTCCCTGTCAACCGATGGGGGTCACTGTCTGACCCTCCCTGTCAACTGATGGGGGGTCACTGTCTAACCCTCCCCATCAACTGAAATGTTCATGTTTTTCCACTGAGAGGAAAGGCGAGACGGACGGAAATGTTCATGTTTTTCGCGCAGAGGAAAGGCGAGACGGACATATAATCAGATTGCTACTGGAACTATTAGTGTTGGAACTCTTCGCTGGCTGGGGACGGAGCGCTTATGGGAATGTCCCAAATGCTGTGATGTCGGTTCCTAAATCAATGAATCATTCAATCTAACCCCAGACCAGATCCTTACCTATGGCATATTCATCATAGTGTTGAAGGTAGGACCACAGTCAATGTTTATATTCCATCGATAAACCTTTGGTTAATTGCTGTAACCAAACTAGGTCATCAACACAGATACAGGGTCAACCATGTGTAGGCTGGCAGGACAGAAAATGGCTAGGCATTTCTGGACTGAATCCAGATGAATAGTTGTCACTGATTAGTTTGAAGCTTGTAGTTAGGGGAAGTGCCTGATCCAGGAAACACACCTCCTCAGATAACAGAGCATTCAACGGAATCCCATCATGGGAAAGTTACGGCCAATACTCAGGCCATCATCATGTGGCAGAGACAAGGCGCAGATATGCTCACACTGATAAAACGATGGGATAAGTTCATCAATATTGGTAGAAATTATGTTGAGAAATAAAGGGACAATGTATGTATAAATATAAACTGGTTTCAAGTTGTTATCATATTTAGTTATTTTGAATAACGAAGACACAAACAATAGATTGCACGATTTATTGCCTGGCATATTTCGCTGCATCTCGTCAGGTACATACTGCAGAAATCACACAACTTACGTGAAATTAACTAGATAAATCCTTCAAGTTGAAATATACACAATTTCGCACAGTAATGTCGATTGTCTACCACGGTAATTTTAAGCTGACTAACATGTCTTTCTGTTTACACAATTCTGGCTTGCGTTGATTGATCATAATTGCTTCTGCAAATTTTAACAAGCGAGTATTTTGTGTTCTAAACAACACGCGAAATGCAGTCTCTCTGGACACAACATGGCCACTGGCGACAATGTGCCTGCCGATTGAAGACGCCGGGAGCTTCCGGTGTGTCGGCTCCTCGCGGCTAGCATCTCCTGTGTGTTGTATCTTGTTGACCCATTGAGGTATGTGTTCTGACACCCATTTGTTAAGCTGTCTCTCCGTTCGACCAATGTCGACGGTCAATAAATCGTGCAATCTATTGTTTGTGTCTTTGTTATTCAAATTCACTACGGGAAAACATTGTTTTGAATTTAGTTATTTATCTACAGCCATTTATGACTTATTTATTGACTGTCCCTCGTACATTGATGTACGTTCAACTAGACGCCCCTAAAACTCATTCCTTCAGCAAGCACTTTTATCCCTTGGAGGCAGAAGGTTGAAAGTCTGTTGTGGTGACCGTAGCTTTAAACTTGTATGTTGTAGAGCAGTGCTTCCCAAACTTTTCACTTTTGCAAACCGACATAAAATATTCAGTTTGCACCAGGGACAGGTGCCATTTAAAAAAATTTGTCTTCTTGTAATCTGGAATTTTATATGACCTCAATATACTTTTTAATATAAGTATAAGATTTAACATAAATGTGGGTATTGTCCCGGTGCACTAAATACTGCTCCATAATATTATTGGATGACGGTGATTTATGTAATGGTGGTCCCATTTTCATGAGTAAAAATTATTTTGTAGAGATTTACAAATCAAAAATTTTTTCAAACGTCAAAACTACATTTAGGTCTTCTTGTAAAGGTGTATATACTTGTACACACTGACGTTAATGAACACCAATATAACATACAAATAAAATATATCTTGGAAAACTATACCAAATCAGATTTTAAAAAGCTGACTAAATTACAGTATGTTGAGGCTAGTGATGTCATGGTTTCGAAAATCATCTTTAATCCTTCATCAGACTTCAGGTCCAGCAGTTTATACCCGGACCGGCAAAGACGGGCTCACGGACCGACACCAGTCCGCGGACAACCACTTTGGGAAGCACTGTTGTAGCATGTGTTCTCAGTGTGTATGCCGATACAATCATTAGGGGCTTATGCTGACAGTGTCATGTGGAGCACGGTCGGGCCAGAGGTCGACACATAAGATCATCATTCACCAAGAAAGCAAATGGCTGGCCACCCCGGTCCTCCGTGCATTCAGGCCCACAACATGTGATGGTCCTAACATTCAAAGATCCATAGCAAGTTCCTGCTTCCGGACTCTTTTTCTTTTTTAAAGTGTGTTCTCCAATCTCTGCTCTACTTCTATGAGTGCCTGTCAATAGTTGGGGATTTATTTCTCAATGCCTCCAACAATCCTCAACAGTTGATCTTAAAATTAACGGTGCAGAAAGATTTATTTCCATCAAGGTCAAAACAGACACATATCACAGGTCATGTTAAACTCCTCACCTCCAACTTTGAAAATCTTCACATCATTAAACTTCACATCAAAGCTGTGAGGGAAGAAGTTGTTCTTCAATCCGTAGAAATATTCTCGGATTCTGCTGTCTCTGGCTTCTGCTCTTGCAGCCTGGGATCTTTCTACAACCTGAGAAGATGGAAAAAATATAACTCTACATCATGCAAACACTGGACATGGTTAGAACAGTGGTTCTACACCACACTAACACCAGTCCCCTGACCCAGTATCTATTGACGGGAGGTTTGTGTGGAGATTGTACCCTGACCCAGCACCTATTGATGAGAGGTTTGTGTGGAGATTGTACCCTGACCCAGAATCTATTGACGAGAGGTTTGTGTGGAGATTGTACCCTGACCCAGAATCTATTGACGAGAGGTTTGTGTGGAGATTGTCCCCTGACCCAGAATCTATTGACGGGAGGTTTGTGTGGAGATTGTACCCTGACCCAGAATCTATTGATGGGAGGTTTGTGTGGAGATTGTCCCCTGACCCATCATCTATTGGCGGGAGGTTTGTGTGGAGATTGTCCCCTGACCCAGAATCTATTGACAGGAGGTTTGTGTGGAGATTGTCCCCTGACCCAGCATCTATTGACAGTAGGTTTGTGTAGAGACTTGTCCCCTGACCCAGCATCTATTGACGTGAGGTTTGTGTGGCGACTTGTCCCCTGACCCAGTACCAGCATCTATTGGCAGGAGGTTTGTGTAGAGACTTGTCCCCTGACCCAGTACCAGCATCTATTGACGGAAGGTTTGTGTGGAGACTTGTCCCCTGACCCAGTACCAGCATCTATTGGCAGGAGGTTTGTGTAGAGACTTGTCCCCTGACACAGCATCTATTGGCAGGTTTGTGTAGAGACTTGTCCCCTGACACAGCATCTATTGGCAGGTTTGTGTAGAGACTTGTCCCCTGACCCAGCATCTATTGGCAGGTTTGTGTAGAGACTTGTCCCCTGACCCAGCATCTATTGGCGGGAGGTTTGTGTGGAAATTGTCCCCTGACCCAGCATCTATTGGCGGGAGGTTTGTGTGGAAATTGTCCCCTGACCCAGCATCTATTGGCAGGTTTGTGTAGAGACTAGTTGCCATGATACAATTTATGACTTGAACCTAGGGACGGTCGAAGGGACCGAAGCCAGGTTATTAGGACAGAAGAGAAGTTTGATCCCTTGATAGCAAAGCACAGGAATATATTCAGTGAAGGCAAGAGTCAAGGGGAGAGAAACCGAAAGAGTGATCGAAAGAAGAGCCCCTTTTACATCGGTTTACCGAGTACTGGCGAGCAGAGTTCAAGAGTTACCTGTGCAGGCAATGATATCCATGACAGGCAAGTGATTAAGTGCTGAACTCAGCAGTGGAGTACATTTGTAACTCACTCGAGATCCAGGGCTTGTACTGTCAACAACTGTTAAGGTTTTTAGAGTCGTTATTTCCTTGTAAGAATGAATAACAGCATGCAAGATATTTGGCGGTGGTCCATGCTTGAATTACTGACCCAGCAAAACAGTGATCTCCTGTACAACTCGAGAATGTGTTGTGCTTGCTAAGAGCTACGGCTTTGGGGCGACTTGCCAAGATTGGGGTCAGGTATGTGTGATGATTGTCATAGCCACCGGTGATGTGTGACAGAGAGGGATTATTAATTCACAGGAGGACTGACTGTAAGTTGTGCAATATTTTCATATGTGTTGTCAATATGCTAGGCAGATACTCACTTATGTTCAGATGTATCGAGACAACAGACAAAGGAATATACGCCATGACTGGCACAACTATAGGCACCCACGACAGACAATCACTGACTAGGATCTGAACTAGCGGCTTAGTAAACAAAGCAGAGTTTTGCCAACGGGGTTGCTGTGACAATTGGTGCACTCAATAAAAGTGTGTACAATATAACACGATGTTTCAACGTCTAATGTTTTCGATTTGAGTGACAGTATAAATAAGTGCTGTGTTAATAGATATGAGCCATAACAATTATAGACAGATTATATAAATGAAACATGGTACTTGTCCCCTGGCCCAGCATCTATTGGCGGGAGGTTTGTGTAGAGACTTGTCCCCCGACCCAGCATCTATTGGCGGGAGGTTTGTGTAGAGACTTGTCCCCTGGTCCAGCATCTATTGGCAGGAGGTTTGTGTAGAGACTTGTCCCCTGGCCCAGCATCTATTGGCAGGAGGTTTGTGTAGAGACTTGTCCCCTGGCCCAGCATCTATTGGCAGGAGGTTTGTGTAGAGACTTGTCCCCTGGCCCAGCATCTATTGGCAGGAGGTTTGTGTAGAGACTTGTCCCCTGGTCCAGCATCTATTGGCAGGAGGTTTGTGTAGAAACTTGTACCCTGGCTGGGGTTACATCCAGGTCAGAGCTCTCCTGGCTGTGGTTTAGCACACCCAAACTGTCAGAGCTCTCCTGGCCATGGTTCAGCACACCCAAACTGGCTGGGGTTACACCCAGGTCGGCCATATTTTGCACCCCTAGGGGAAATTACACTCATGAGATTATGCTCAGATTTAACAGCGGAACAGAAAATGCTTACCCCTCCAGATTTAGGTAACAACACAATCTTGACAAAATTGCTTACCCCTCCAGATTTAGGTAACAACACAATCTTGACAAAGTCTGGCAGATCACCCTTGAGCTGGTTGTAAAGTCGCTCCTGATCCAAGACGCAAATTACATCCACTGCACAAAGATACACACATATCAATAGAAAATATTGGTGGACAAAATATATTACTTAGCTTAAATAACAACGAACAGAAACTATCTACCAAAAAAAAAAAAAATATGTGTAAGACCAAAAAACAAAAAGGATAAGAATATAAACATGATGAGTCTAATTGTAGACAATAACAAGTTAATCAATAGTCTATTCTTGCTTCCTTCAGCAGCTGTATTAATATTATTCCACAAGTTCTGTATTTCATACACAAATTGGTTACTCAACAAAATCCTAGATTATATTTGTTGTATTCGATGCTTCTTATATACGACATCCACAACTGAGGTCAACAGGTTTTCAGGCATAGAGATGTCACATTGTAAGTCACCTACATTCCCGTCACCAGTCTGTATGATTCTGGCACGTGCTCTCTCTCTCTCTCTCTCTCTCTCTCTCTCTCTCTCTCTCTCTCTCTCTCTCTCACACACAGAAGAGAGAGAGTCTACAATAGCTCAAGTGGCTCTACGGTCAAGCCATGCCAGTATATGTCGGCATGAAAGTGCTGATTGGATGGCCCTCAGGGCTGGCAGAAACCACACAGTCAGGCCATGCCAGCATATGTGGACATGAAAGGTCAAGAACAAGCTCTTCAGGTGTGCAAATCCCACCGGCCTAGTCGGCAAGCACACTAACTCTGGATGTGTTACGGTATCCTTCAACAACACTTCATTATGAGGCATTCCAAACTTGCCTGCTTAACAAGCTTGAACTAATTAAACCCAGACAAGATAGGTGTGGGACCCATGCGGAAGACCTGATTACGATGCCAGTGCTTAAAATCCACCTTTATCATACCAAGAATAAAGTACGCAAGGAATGTTGAAAACATTAATTCTTGGCTAAAATTAGACTTTGTTGTGCTTGAAAACTTGATACAAACATTCATGAGTAGAGACATATCAAAGACACAAGATGTCATCAGCATGCTCATCTCTAGTGAGGCAACAGAATCTATACAGCCCTCAACTATAGCTGTAGACAGCACACCAGCTGACAATGTTTGTCAACTAATACATATGATGAGTGCACTTGACATCATCATCAACATGCTCATCTCTAGTGAGGCAACAGAATCTATACAGCCCTCAACTATAGCTGTAGACAGCACACCAGCTGACAATGTTTGTCAACTAATACATATGACGAGTGCACTTGACATCATCATCAGCATGCTCATCTCTAGTGAGGCAACAGAATCTATACAGCCCTCAACTATAGCTGTAGACAGCACACAGCTGACAATGTTTGTCAACTAATACATATGACGAGTGCACTTGACATCATCATCAGCATGCTCATCTCTAGTGAGGCAACAGAATCTATACAGCCCTCAACTATAGCTGTAGACAGCACACCAGCTGACAATGTTTGTCAACTAATACATATGACGAGTGCACTTGACATCATCATCAACATGCTCATCTCTAGTGAGGCAACATAATCTATACAGCCCTCAACTATAGCTGTAGACAGCACACCAGCTGACAATGTTTGTCAACTAATACATATGATGAGTGCACTTGACATCATCATCAACATGCTCATCTCTAGTGAGGCAACAGAATCTATACAGCCCTCAACTATAGCTGTAGGACAGCACACCAGCTGACAATGTTTGTCAACTAATAACATATGATGAGTGCACTTGACATCATCATCAATATGCTCATCTCTAGTGAGGCAACAGAATCTACCACAGCCCTCAACTATAGCTGTAGACAGCACACCAGCTGACAATGTTTGTCAACTAATACATATGATGAGTGCACTTGACATCATCATCAACATGCTCATCTCTAGTGAGGCAACAGAATCTATACAGCCCTCAACTATAGCTGTAGACAGCACACCAGCTGACAATGTTTGTCAACTAATACATATGATGAGTGCACTTGACATCATCATCAATATGCTCATCTCTAGTGAGGCAACAGAATCTACACAGCCCTCAACTATAGCTGTAGACAGCACACCAGCTGACAATGTTTGTCAACTAATACATATGATGAGTGCACTTGACATCATCATCAACATGCTCATCTCTAGTGAGGCAACAGAATCTATACAGCCCTCAACTATAGCTGTAGACAGCACACCAGCTGACAATGTTTGTCAACTAATACATATGATGAGTGCACTTGACATCATCTCTAGTGAGGCAACAGAATCTATACAGCCCTCAACTATAGCTGTAGACAGCACACCAGCTGACAATGTTTGTCAACTAATACATATGAGAGTGCACTTGAAAAAAATTTATCTCTAGTGAGGCAACAGAATCTATACAGCCCTCAACTATAGCTGTAGACAGCACACCAGCTGACAATGTTTGTCAACTAATACATATGATGAGTGCACTTGACATCATCATCAACATGCTCATCTCTAGTGAGGCAACAGAATCTATACAGCCCTCAACTATAGCTGTAGACAGCACACCAGCTGACAATGTTTGTCAACTAATACATATGATGAGTGCACTTGACATCAATCATCAACATGCTCATCTCTAGTGAGGCAACAGATCTTACAGCCCTCAACTATAGCTGTAGACAGCACACCAGCTGACAATGTTTGTCAACTAATACATATGATGAGTTGCACTTGACATCATCATCAACATGCTCATTCTCTAGTGAGGCAACAGAATCTACACAGCCCCTCAACTATAGCTGTAGACAAGCACACCAGCTGACAATGTTTGTCAACTAATACATTATGATGAGTGCACTTGACATCATCATCAGCATGCTCTATCTCTAGTGAGGCAACAGAATCTATACAGCCCTCAACTATAGCTGTAGACAGCACACCAGCTTGACAATGTTTGTCACTAATACATAGGATGAGTGCACTTGACATCATCATCAACATGCTCATCTCTATTGAGCAACAGAATCTATACAGCCCTCAACTATAGCTGTAGACAGCACACCAGCTGACATGTTTGTCAACTAATACATATGATGAGTGCACCTTGACATCATCATCAACATGCTCATCTCTAGTGAGGCAACAGAATCTATACAGCCCTCAACTATAGCTGTAGACAGCACACCAGCTGACAATGTTTGTCAACTAATACATATGACGAGTGCACTTGACATCATCATCAACATGAGACCAGCTACCCTGCCAGTGCTCTTGGCCATTGAATC
This sequence comes from Cepaea nemoralis, assembly GCA_014155875.1. Classification (NCBI taxonomy): domain Eukaryota; kingdom Metazoa; phylum Mollusca; class Gastropoda; order Stylommatophora; family Helicidae; genus Cepaea; species Cepaea nemoralis. The sequence goes on from JACEFZ010016288.1 coordinate 29,813, forward strand.
AATGTCTCACAAAAGGTCACTTCCCATCAGCCTTTAAAATTGCTAAAGTGTATCCTTATTAACAAGCCAGTTCATTAGATTATGGTCTCGTGAGTAACTATAGGCCAATTCCCATATTATCATCACTGTCCAAACCGCTAGAAAAGCACATTCACAAAACAACACTAGAACACTTAGTTCACCACAAACTAATAATTCAGTCAGTCAGGTTTTCGACCAAAATATTGTCATATGGCCCTAACAAACATGATAGCAAACTGGCATCAAAATATTAACAACAATACTCTATGTGCAGCGGTGTTTATGGGCTTTAGAAAAGCATTCGATATGATAGATCAAAATATTTTAATAAAAAAACTAGAAACCACGAAAGTAAGCTTTAATACAGTAACACTGATAGAATTCTTTTTGTCAGACAGAAAACAAGTGGTATCACACAATAAATTAGTACCATTAATATCGGAGTACCTCAGGGGTCTATACTTGGCCCTCTATTATTTGCCTTTTATATAAATGATCTTCCCTGATATCTTTTGTCGTTCTGCGATCTATTTGCATACAACTGCACAGTATATACAAATGCTATTGATTATAATGTGCTAGAATCGTCCTTGCAACAGGAATTAAATAGTGTAGTTAATTAGAGTTACGCAAACTGCATGCAAATTAACATTTCTAAAACAAAATCTATGTTAATAGCAACCAGGCAAAGACTTCACACTCTAAACTCACAGAGAACTCTTCAGCTGCACATCGGTAGCGTGCCTGTAGAAAATGTAACCGAGCACAAGGCTGGGTCTTATCATAGATCAAAACCTATCCTTTAATTCTTATGTTCGTGCTCTAGTTAAACAAATAGCCAAAAAAGTATACCAACTTGCCAAAATTAAAAATTTCCTCAACAAAAACACAAGAAAGATATTCTATACTTCCTACATACAAACACATATTGAATATTGTGTGTGTGTGAGTTGTGTGTGTGTGCACGCGCACGTGTAAATGATGAGCTATTGACCTATCGAGACCCCGTAGTTCTTTTTACATTCAATTAAAAGAAAGTTTTGTTTTGATTCTAGTTCACTGGTTGAACAAAGATTATTTTGATTCTAGTTCACTGGTTGAACAAAGATTATTTTTCAATTAAAGAGTATGTTTTGTAACTGCACCCACATACTCCATTCTTGATTCTCTGAACGCACGGTGTGCGAGTGAATGAAAGTATTACTTAACAGGGGGATACAATATCTGACATAAGCACCCAGCCAGATAAACTAGACATTCGTGTTAGGTCTTCTTACATACATGAGTGTTCTTCACCTTCTATCTGTTGTGTATAATAATAACAATAATAAAACTCAAGTATATATCCCCGGGAAGGTTAACCCGGTCAACAAATGCCCGCAGAAGTCGGATGTGTCGGCCTAACGGCGCAAGAACGCAGCTCTGCTGTAAACAGGCACAACGCAATCACATCCGAAAAAAAACTCCGGATGAACGAAGAAGAAGAAACTCAAGTATAACAGTCAGTCCCCTTTTGGTAGACAGTAAGTTCCGCATGGTAATAACAACTGTCACATTATTCATTAATTTTACTGAGTCATGTAGTAGTGATTTGTGCATGTCTTCCATACCTTTATAATGCATATCATTAATGTTGCTGTTCTCAGTCAGCCTCGAATGATGTGTGGATGAAATAATGTATAAAAAGAGTGATAGAAGGGCAGAATGTTAGACGGGCCTGCATGCCCAATTCTTAACCCTTTGAAATTAAAGTCTGTTCGTTCATTCGTTGTCTCTCAAGTGAATCCCAGTCTCTTCTATCGGGACCATCCCTTTAGACATCCTTCTTAAAATGAGCCAGAATTTAAAGAGACTGTCTGCTAACTCTTGGGTCGGGATTCCTGCCTAAGTTCAAATAACCTAAAAGCTGGTGAAACTCCACAGTAACCATATCTGCAAGCCTGTCAGCCTACTTGTTTCCTTGTACACTGGCATGCCCTGGCATGAAAATGAAACTAATCTTTGGCAGCTGTAACCACCCCAGAGATACCAACCACTGTCTTTGGACCCAACCCATCTCTATCTTCCTGAGCATACTCACTGAGTCACTAAGGAAGCATGCTGAGTGAAGGTCTATGTCTCAAGCCATGTTACTGCTTTACTTACTACCATGACTAGTTTCTGTGCGGTCCTTCAGTGGTCAGTCAAACATTTACAGCCTGTTGCTGCTTGCGATCTTGTCAGTCACCACATTTTAGCACAGCAACATCTGCCATGGGATTATCATTCCATATTTTACAAAAACACTGTGACCTGAGACACATAGTGGGACATACCCTCGAAGGCACCCGCTGCTTGCTTCAATGCCTCATAGCCAGCACCACGGATCCAGCCAGCGGTGTTGATGATCACCCCACTGCAGTTCACTGTGAACACAAACATATACTCTGTACATACCACATTAATACTTACAAACATATAGTTTGTACACACAACCATCTCCTTAACATACATACAGCTATACTCACAAACATATAGTCTGTACATACAACCATCTCCTTAACATACATACAGCTATACTCACAAACATATAGTCTGTACATACAACCATCTCCTTAACATACATACAGCTATACTCACAAACATATAGTCTGTACATACAACCATCTCCTTAACATACATACAGCTATACTCACAAACATATAGTCTGTACATACAACCATCTCCTTAACATACATACAGCTATACTCACAAACATATAGTCTATACACACAACCATCTCCTTAACATACATACAGCTATACTCACAAACATATAGTCTGTACACACAACCATCTCTTTCACATAACATAACTATACTCACAAACATATCGTCTGTACACACAACCAACTCTTTCACATAATACAACTATACATGCATAAACCAACATCCTTAAATATACGCATATATCACATAGCATGTTTACTTTACTTAAATTGCAAATAACTACAACACATATTTACATACATATAACAAACATTTGCATTATTACAACATCCATCCATCCATCATGTGCCATGCCGGTAAGCATGGGCGGTCATGTTCTGCCATCTCACTCAATCACCAGAGTCGTGGATCAGTTCCGTGTTTCTGTCTCGACCATGCCACAAGGCCAAGCCATCCAGGTACTTGCTTCTAGGTCTTCCCCTTGGTCTGTTCCCCTCGATTTTACCAGTTGTCACCAAATTCTCCAATCCATTTCTTCTCATAACATGCCCAAAAAATTTTGACTGTCTACGTCTAATTTCTCTAATCAATTTACGATCTTCATTTGTTTCTTGAAGGACTTGTTCATTGGTCTTTCTGGCTGTCCATGGTATTCTTTGCAATTTTCCTCAGAAACCACATCTCTACAGCCATCAGATGTTTTTCAGCCTGACTGCTCATTGTCCATGCTTCACATCCATATAAAAGTACAGGTTCAATGTAGCATCTCAACACTCTTTTTCTCGTTTCAATTGACATCTTTTTATTGGTCAATATGTTTTTCATCTTGCTAAAAGCTACTTTTGCCATGGCGATTCTTGTTCTAATCTCTTCAAGGCATCTCCCATCAGATGTTATTACTGTTCCGAGATAATTGTACCTATTCACTTGTTGAAGAATATTCCCATTTACTTGTATATTACATTGTGGTATTTCGTTCTTCCTAGTGACAACCATAATCTGTCTTTTTACAATTTAATTCTAACCCTAGTTGTTCAGTGTGTGTAACAATTGCATCTACTAAATTTTGCAGGTCCTGTTCATTGTCTGCAAATCAAGACTGTATCATCTGCATATCTAAGTTTATTTATCATTGATGCTAGGTGAATGAGAGAGAAAGAGAGAGAGTGTGGTGTTGTGAGCTACGCAAGCGTGGAGTGGTGTTATGAAAGAATCAGAGAGAGAGTGAGGAGAAGGAGAGGGGAGAGGAAAAAGAAGGGGGGAGGAGAGAGGAGAGGGGAGAGAGAGAGGAAAAAGGGGGGAAAAGGGGACGGAACGAGAAAAAGAGAAAGGGAAAGGGGA
>JACEFZ010016290.1:0-85175 GCA_014155875.1 Cepaea nemoralis
TTAAAACAAAAAAAAGAACCTGGAATTTTAAATAAAGTGTGCTCTATGGATCTTTGCAAGCTGCCGACTGCCGGGAGCGTATCCCACAGAGGCAACGGATTGATCACTTTTCGGAATCGATGAATCCAATAGATGTCTTTGTTTAATGTGAATTTTAATTGTCATATAAAATATTGCACCCGAATCAGCATAGTCTCATCGCTAAACTAGCTCGAATTGTGGTTGAAAAACAGATTTTCTGGGAAGATGTGAATTTGTGAATGGGTCATGACGGCCGCCGCATATCGATTGCGCTACACTTTTCAACACACAAAACGTGCGATTTGACCTACTAAAGTTAACTAGAACACAAGTTTAAAGATTATTAATAATTTATTTGTATACTTGTACTATTTTGTAATCATTTAACACAACGGAACATATTTTTGAAGTCAGTTTTCATATGACCGTTTGAGACAATCTCGCACGCATAGACGCGCAGACACCAGCGGGTCTCGCTGGTGGAGGAAAAGGGACACATTAGAGAGCTCCACTTACGGGTGAATAGTATGAAAAATCGAAGCTCGTCTCACCTTCACAAAGATGTGAATATCTTCACTTAGAAGTGACATACAGGCATCATTGAGGTACCATTAGATTTTGAATTTCAAGGCCTATCTACTGTGGCAGTCTCATTTGTAAATACTCAAAATTAAATTGATGATGGGACTCGCTCGTCGAATGGAAGAGACCACGGGGAAGACCGAGAGGTATATTCCTGGATGGCTTGGCCATGTGGCATGGTCGAGACAGGAACACGAAGCTGATCCACGACTCTGATGATCGAGTGAGATGGCAGAACATGACCGCCCAACGCTTATCGGCGTGGCACGTGATGGGTATGCCTGGGAAGAGAGAAAGAGGAAGACCGATGAGGAAAGGGTGCAAGATGTGGCGGATGATTTCTGGATGGGTGTATCGGACGCGGAACTTCTTGCTTATGATTACGCAACGCACATGCTACTGAATGAATGTCTGAGTAGGAATCCATCCATCCAAATTGTGCCATGCCGGTAAGCGTGGGCGCTCATTTTCTTCTTCTTCTTTCGTTCGCTTGAAATATGTCTATATCTGCAATGTCGTCTCTTGCATGAATTGAACTGTTTTTTTCAGTTCACACAGTGGTCCATAGAGTTTATCTTCCACTGTCGTCTCTCTAGGCCAGAAGGTTTGCCTAGATATGTTATATTTTGGGCAGTCTTGGAGTATGTGCTCTGCTGTCTGCGACGCCAATCCACATGTGCACATGGCTGTTTCACCAATCTTGAATTTTGTATACATGTGGTTGCGTAATCTATTGTGTCCTGTTCTGAGGCGCAGAATAATGACTTGTTCTGGTCTGTCCATAACGTGGTAGTAATCTTGAGCAGGTTTTGGTGGCTTTCTGACTGATTTGATCATTCTTTTCTTTTGGTGGTATGTAACGGGCACATCAGGCTGTTCTTCTTTGGCTCCTTCCTTAGCCAATTGATCAGCTCTGTCGTTTCCGGGTACTCCACAGTGGGATGGTATCCACTGTATGGTGACTTTATGCTGACTGCTAAGTTCAGAAAGTAGTGTCCTTAGTACTGGCAATTTCCCAGAGAGGAGCGCCTCGAGTACTGATTTTGCATCTGTTAGTAGCACCACAGGTGTACCATTGCTGTTATTTAGTAATTTCTCTGTTGCTATCTTGATTGCCTCAATTTCGGCATCATAGTTATGGCAGTACTTTCCTGTCGGTACTCTGGCCATGTCCCTAGTATTATTTGGGTATTCTATGTACACTCCCGCTCCTCCATTTCGAACAGCATTTTGTGCTGACCCATCTGTGTAGACTCGGATCCAGAGATCCTGTGGGTATTCTTCATCAAGGAAGCTGAGAGTGGCTGTTCTGCGCTGCACTGTTCTGTTCTTCCTTGTCAAATATTCCTCTCACTTTTGTCTGGATTTGTAACAATAGTCTATGCTCATCTTTCCATGGAGTTCGCTCTGGAATAGTTGTTAGGGGGATACCAACTGTGGGCAGATCAGTGGTTTCTCTGCAGAGTCGTTTGGCCTGGTGGATAAAACTACTTCTTTTCAACCGCCCCATAGCTAGGTTTTCAAATCTGTTCTTCATAGGGTGGCCTGGCAAGCTGAGGAACTTTTCTGCTTGTATTAGCGTTTTCGTATCTCTGCGCTCACTCAGTGCCTGTGTCCTCCCCATCTTCTCCATTTCCACTATAGGGGTTGATCTCATCCCTCCTGTGGTGACTCTAAGTGCTTGATTTTGCATCTTGTCCAGCTCTTGTAGTGTGGTATTTGATGCTGAACACCACGCAGTTGACCCATATTCCAGGTGTGGTCGTATGCTCTGTTGGTAAACTTTGCTAAGTATTTTCGTACTGGCTCCCCATGTGGTTCCACTTAGCTTTCTCAGGATGGCTATTTTCCTTCTGGCTTTTGCTACTGCTTTGTTGATGTGCTTTCTCCATGTCAGCTTGCCATCAAATGTTACTCCAAGGTATGTTGGTTCTTTATCTTCTCTTAGGGGAGTTCCATTTATCTGGATGATCCCTGCCTTTTGTTTTGGAGAGAGGGTAAATAGGGTGGTGCTGCACTTGTCAGTGTTTATGCTGACACACCATCTATTTGCCCATGCAGCAAATGTATCTACAGCTCTTTGTAGCAATCTGGTGGCCACTGATGCATATTCATTTGTGCTCCATAGAACCAGGTCATCGGCGTACATTGCCGCTTTAATTCCATGCGGTAGGTGAGCAACAAGATCATTGATGAAGATTAGAAAAAGTGTGGGGGACAAGACTCCGCCCTGGGGGACACCGTGACGCAGTAGTACTTTCTTGCTCTTGAGTCCGTCTATCTGTACTCGGGCTCTTCTGTTGTGCAAGTATGCTTTCACCCATTTGTACATTCTTCCATTGACTTTGCAGTTTCTCAGTTTCTTCATCAGACCTTCTTTCCAGACTTTGTCAAAGGCTTTCTTCAGATCTATCCATGCCGCAAGCACCAGCTTCTTCTCTTGGAATGCATCCTCAATTTCTTGAGAGAGGTAGGTTGTCTGATCTTCCGTAGAGTAGCACTGCCTAAAGCCAGCCTGCTGTGGCACAAGGATGTTTTTACTTTCAATGTACCACTGCAGTCTGTGATTGATGATGCGCTCCAGTGTTTTGCAGAGACAGCTGGTGAGGCTAATTGGTCTGTAGCTAGAGGCAATGGAACCATCTTTCCCTGATTTTAGGAGGGGTATCATGATTGCTTCTCTCCAGGCTTGTGGAACACTGCCTAAGGTCCAGCTGTTATTGAAGATCTGCAACAGCTTTGTTTTGGCCTCTGTTCCTAGGTTCCTGATCATTTCATTGGAGATACCATCAGCTCCTGGTGACTTTCTCATTTTCAGTTTTGATATGGCTAGCTCCAGTTCGCTGATTGTGATGGGTGCCTCCAGAACCTCATGTACTATTTCCTTCTGTCCTGTATGTTGTCGTTTCTCTCGAATCTCTTGTTGTTTCTCTGGACTAATTTTGATATTGCTATCTTGTGCGAATGAGTCCGCAAAATGGTCAGCTGCTTGCTTTCTTGTTAAGATTTTTCCATCTTTATGTAGCGCAATTTTTGAGTTTCTCCCTGTGCCCTCGTCATTAAGCTGTTTTATTAGCTTCCACAATTTCCTTGTGTCTCTTTCAAAGTTCAGAGACTCCGTTTTCTCCTGCCAGCTTTTCCGTCTAGCCTGCAGCTTGGCCCTTTGAAATTTGGCTTTTGCATGCTGGAATTTATTGTGGTGCTCTTGGCTGGGTGTGGCCTCTGCTTGCTTTCTACACACTTCAACATCATTATGCAACTGTTCCAGTTCACTACTCCAGTAGGGTTTATATTGTTTACGGGCTCCTCTTGGTACTGTTTCTCGCGCTGCCTGTAGTATGCATTTCCCAAACTCTTCAACTACTTTATTTATGTCTTTCTCAGTGTTCAGGTTTCTAACCAATATGCTGGTGCGATGCTTGTAGATTGCCCAGTCTGCTTTCTTGTAGTTCCACCTCGAGAGGGTGCTGCTTTCACTTACAAGCTCATTTTCTACGGTTAGAAAGACTGGCCGATGGTCACTGCCACCAAGTTGTTTCCCAATAATTCGTGTAATGTTCCACTCCAGGTCTGGTGAATGAAAAGCCAGGTCAGGTGTAGTTGTAGAGTGCCATGATCTCGAGTAGAAAGTATGTGGGTCGGACGGCTTGTTAATCAACATGAATCTATTCTCATCCTGCCAGTCTTCCAGTCTCTCTCCTCTCTGGTCCATGTAGTCATAGCCCCAGCTCTGCGAGTGGCTGTTGAAGTCGCCACACACAATCATTTTTTCTTTTAGTGGTAGTGTGTCCAGTGCCTGTGGGCGGTCACTTGGACAGTAGTAATTGATCAGATGTAGATCTGTATTACCTGTCTTAAGTTTAAGTGTCTGATACTCAGCCCCTTCCATGTAGACTTTGATTTGGGAAGCCATGATGTTATTTCTTACAAGGGTCAGTATCCCACCTTTTCGCCTTTCGGTCAGATCGGTAACACTGGTAGCCTCTGATTTTGAAGGCTATATTTTCATTGAGGTGAGTTTCTTGCAAGCAACATATGCTTACTTTTTCTTGGTCCAAGATTTTTTCTAATTCTATTTTTTTGTTGCTGACTCCCTCCGCATTCCAGTGCATTATTTTAAGTCTTCGTTTGGTAAGGCCAGTCATCCTATTCTCATGTCCCCTGGCTCCACAGGACATCTGAGAAGGACCTCCAGTAGTTGGGGTTGGACCCTTTCGAGACATAGGGCCCGGCACTGCACCTGCCTGGGGGTCCAAAGCAGGGCGAGCACCATAACGATTAGCAGTAGTCGACATATTTCATTTTGCGTGATTGCGTGGCATCCTGATTTCTGTGGTGCGCCTCTTGGCTGGTTGCCTCCGACTTCAGTACCTTTCTTTGCTAGAGCAGACTGTGGTCTCACTCGAGTGTAGATGTGTACGCGCGCACACGCCTGTCTGCGCATGCATGTACGTGCATACACATCTAGAGCATACTGGTTATTTTCCGGCGCCAGAGATTCGCCGTCGCCCCTTCTCCTGTTAGTTTAAACAGGTCCGCCGCGTGAAGGCCAGGAGTTGGACTTTTGCTGCATAGGTTATGTATTCACGAGCCATTGAGGTATTTAAGCAATGTTGGGCGCTCACCCCAACACCGCGCCTCGGCTACATACAGCAACATTTGGAACCCTGGGCGCTCATGATTCGCCATTTCACTCGATCACCAGAGATCAGCTCAGTGTTCTTGTCTCGACCATGCCACGTGGTCCAGCCATCCAGGTATTTACTTCTTCATCTTCCCCTTGTTCACTTCCCCTCGATTTTGCCAGCTGTCGCCAAATTCTCCAATTTATTTCTTCTCATAACGTCCAAAAAAGAGAGGGAATAGAATGGATGAATAAAGGAATCACCATCCACCTTTCCCAGCTACCCTCCCCAACAGATAAGTAGACAGTAAGCTTTACTAGAGCCCGATCACAGGTAACAAAATGAATATTGTGACAAAACCACACTCGGCACACAAACAACAAACACATACCGATTATCTGATGTTTTTGTTTTTCGTATATCATATTTACATGACATTGTAGGCAACACCATTCATAACCTCGTTACTTTTCTTTCTTTTTTTTTTTTTTTTGGTGATTCATTCATTTATTTGTAAAGCTTTGCTGTAGTTTCCCTAATTCTCGAGGAGGAATAGATATACCGTTGTTGAAGGACATGCTTTAAAGCACATGTGTCAAACTCAAGGCCCGCGGGCCATATCTGGCCCGACGTACGATCATATCAGGCCCGAGAGGTCTCAACCGACGTACAAATATATTCGACCTAAGAGAGAATTTTAGGCAAAAATATATTTGTTTAAGGTCACGATATAAAGTGCAAATCAAATTTCCTAATTAGCAGCCTTCCGAATGATTGGCTACCTGAGAGCGTTCTCGCTTCGATCAGAATAAGCGAAAATAAAAGTTGTGTCGCAAGTTAATGTTCATCGTTATAGTTACCTAGCAACGTTCAGGGGCTTGTTTTGGATAGGCGCATAAAAAATTGAAAGTAGTGTAATGCATAGGATATGCACTACTGACGAGCGCAAATGAGAGCGAAACTCGAGTCTGGTGCTTCCACATTGACGTGGATGGGCTTTAGGTTCATACCAGAATACGATCAGCGTTGCCAGTAGTGGATTGTGCTCAATATTTAAATCTCAAATCCCGAAACAACCAGATACATTAATTTGATTATTTCTCGGTGGACTTTAGGCGACCTGGTGTGCCTTGCCAGTGAGAAGACCTGATCATTCGGGGGCCACATCGATTGACGGATGTCAGTCGCGGCTATCGGGCAAATCTTGAGCTACAGCCTACGATGGGTGACGTTGTAATATTCTGTTGTGAAAATTTGGTCGCGTCCAGCGTGTGCCGCGTGGATTAGTGGTTACACACACGCTTCACATGCCAGTGATCCGGGGTTTTTTTCCGGGTCCGGTCTAGGATATGCACTACTGACGAGCTCAAATGAGAGCGAAACTCGAGTCTAGTGCTTCCACATTGACGTGGATGGGCCTTAGGTTCATACCAGAATACGATCAGCGTTGCCAGTAGTGTGTTGTGCTCACCGAAACAACCAAATAAACTAGTAGTGTAATGCCCGGATATTACAACACCTTTTCCCGCTACGGCTAACCTGATATAAATCACGCGTCTGTCGGTAGATGCATAATCTTTTAAAATCAAAGCTAGCCTTTAAAATGGTCAAGAGAAAAGTTGATTCTGAAAACAGAGATTTCAAACCCGCTGGGAGGCTGAATATATGTTTACTGATATTGGCGGTAAACCTGTGTGTCTAATTTGTGGAGATAATGTGGCTGTGATCAAATAATATAATCGGAGACGGCACAGAGATTTCAAACCCGCTGGGAGGCTGAATATATGTTTACTGATATTGGCGGTAAACCTGTGTGTCTAATTTGTGGAGATAATGTGGCTGTGATCAAATAATATAATCGGAGACGGCACTACGAGACTAAACATCAGGACAAGTTAAACAGCCTGAATGCAGAGCAGAAACTACAGAATGTAAAAGAATTGAAGAAGCATTTAACATCACAGCAGATGTTTTTCACCAAAGCAAAATCAGAAACTTATGCTGCAGTCAAAGCAAGTTTTATTGTGTCAGGGAAGATCGCAAAATCAGGCCGACCATTTACAGAAGGAGAGTTTCTGAAGCGCTGCATGATGAAAGTGTGTGACGTCTTGTGTTCAGACAAAAAGCAGATGTTTGCAAAGGTAAGCCTTAGCAGAAATACGGTTGTTGATCGGGTTTTTGAGATGGCCACTGATGTGAAAACACAGCTGATCGAAAAAGACAAAGACTTTGTTGCATTCTCCCTTGCTGTCGATGAAAGTGATGACACGACTGACACTGCACAGCTCGCCATCTTCATCCGTGTAGTGGACTCCAGTTTGAATGTTACAGAAGAAATATTGTACATGAAATCCGTGCATGGGATAACGACAGGAAAAGACATTTTTGACAACGTATGTCAAAGTTTAACCAACATGAATCTGCCTTGGGACAAACTCATTGGACTGACAACAGATGGAGCACCGGTGATGTGTGGCGAAAAAAGTGGACTAGTTGAAAGGATGCGGTTAAAGATGCAGGAGAACTGTACTGGTGAATTGAAAGCATATCACTGTATCATACACCAAGGATCGCTGTGTGGTAAAGTCCTCAACATGGAAGATGTTATGAGCACTGTAACACAAACCGACAACTTTATCAAAGCCAAAGGTTTAAATCATCGCCAATTTCAGTCTAGTTAGTTAGTTAGTTAGTTAGTTAGTCGCGGTTCCAACTTCACGGCAACGGGTCGTCCCCATTATGCTCCGTTCCTGTGCCAGTGAATATCACACAAAATGCTCCTCACTGCCCAATGTGAACAATGGAATAGACAGGAACATCGGCAAGCCAACAGCCCGCACAGGTACACTGTGCATAATGCCGCCGCCAGAATGCCAACACAAAAGTCCTCCACGAGAAATACAGTTCAGCACAAAGCACGAACTCCGTAGCTCCAGCGGCGACTCCCAGGAGTCTCCTGAAAAAATGCACTCGTGAACCGAAAAGTTCAATTTCAGTCTGTTTTGCAGGAAATAAGAGTCGGCGTTCAGCAACATGCCTTGTCAGACAGAGGTGTGGTGGCTAAGTCGGGGGAAAGTTCTCAGTAGATTTTTCCAGGTGATCGAGGATATCGTATCTGTCAATTCATGGACAGTAAAGGAAAAGATTCCACAGTTTTTCGGGATAAAAAGTGGAAATGTGAGTTGGCGTTTCTGTTTGATATAACCACTCTTCTCAACGACTTGAACCTGCAGTTCCTGGACGGGATCACATTATCACTGATATGCATATTGCAGTGCAGGCATTTCAAGTGAAGCTGCGCTTATGGGAGACACAAATGCACAAATGCAACCTGTCTCACTTTTTTTGTTGCCAGGCAATGTTAAACCAGGTCAACGCTATGGTGTTTCCCAATGCACACTTTGCTGAAATATTTAGCTTACTTCGCACGACGCTTTAGTGACTTTGAAGCACAGAAAAGTAATTTCGAGCTGTTTCGTAATCCATTTGCCATAGACGTGGAAACTGCACCTGTAAATTTGCAGATGGCGTTAATAGAGCTGCAGTGTAATGGGACACTCAAAGCAAAGTACGACACTGTGGGGCCTGCACGGTTCACTGGTTTCATTCCCGAAGAGATGCTCCGGCTTCGTCTACATGCGGCTCGAACCTTGAGCATGTTTGGTAGCACATATCTGTGTGAGCAGTTGTTTTCTGTGATGAAGATTAACAAAACATCACACAGGAGTCGACTCACTGATGAACACTTGCAGTCCAACATGAGAATCTCAATGACACAAAACATTACTCACAACATAAGCGAACTTGTAGCCAAGAAAAAATGCCAAATATCGTGCTCTGACAAATTGACATAAGTCATAAGAGTGAAAATGTGTATACCAATGTTGTTTTATTATTAAAATTTTTTCTGTTTTATTTTATATTAATGTTTAAAATAGGTTTAATTTTCGGCTTATTGAATGTTTTTCCTGTCCGGCCCGCAACCTTACGTGTGATTTCAGTTTTGGCCCGCTGAGCGATTGAGTTTGACATCCCTGCTTTAAAGTCTAGACTGACAGGTTACAGTGTCCACCTCAAACTCGGAAGGTGGCGTGTTCAATCCCTGTGAAGGAATGGGAATTTTTCCCAAGAATCATTGCTATCATAGTATTATAACAGACGGCCCCTTAATCCCTTGGACAGTGAGATAAGTGGGAAAAACGGGATCCTTTGTGCAAGCTGTGCACGTTAAAAAGCTTAAGGCAGGTGGAAATCGCAAAGGGTAGGCAGAAAAGCCACAGCTCTGGCAAAATTGATAAGGAAAAGTAAAACCTACACATGGGTAGGTAGAGCCCATTACCTTAAATGGAATCCATCTAGAGGAAATAAATGCATGTCGGGCATGCTGACCTTTGTGGTGCATAACTAGGAGTGACCCACTCACCTTCTAATGAGGAACGAAGAAGAATAAAATCTAGATGTAAGAAACAACAGTGACATAACACAACCACCCAACAGAAAACTCAAAGCACGTATCTGCGAAAAAAAACTAGCTCATAAGCAGTATCGTGTTTCAAAGACTGAAATAGTTTGGCCATACTCAACGGCACAGCAGTTTAGAAAGAACAGTTATGGCAGACATGGCTGCTGGAAGAGGCAGTGATTGGCTGGTACTAAGATGGACACTGGGGATTGCAGATATCTTGGGCATGTGAGTGCATGCGGCAGGAGATTTGGCAGTGAATAGCTAAGGATACTACTTTCTGAACTCAGCAGTCAGCATAAGGTCACCATACAGTGGATACCATCCCACTTTGGAGTACCAGGAAACGACAGAGCTGATCGCTTGGCCAAGGAAGGAGCAAAAGAAGAACAGCCTGATGTGCCCGTTACATTCCACCAAAAGAAAAGAATGATCAAATCAGTCAGAAGGCCACCAAAACCTACTCAAGACGACTACCATGTTATGGACAGCCCAGAACAGGTCATTATTCTGCGCCTCAGAACAGGACACAATAGATTACGCAACCACATGTATACAAAATTCAAGATCGGTGACTCAGCCATGTGCACACGTGGTTTGGCGTTGCAGATAGCAGAGCACATACTCCAGGATTACCACATTTCCAGGCGAACCTTCTGGCCTAGAGAGACAACAGTGGAAGATAAACTCTATGGACCGCTGAGTGAACTAAAAAAGACTGTTAGATTCATACAAGAGACAACATTGCAGTTATAGACATATTTCAAGCGAACGAAAGAAGAAGAAGAAAAACTGTTCTGTGGCCGTGCATTAGCGACGTCAACTAAAAGCTTTTAGCTACAAACTACAATGGGTAGTAGTAGTAGTAGGCCTCTTTCAGTCCTGAAGGACTATAGAGTTGTGCCCCTGGGGAGGTACCTGACCGCACCGCGGGTGACTGTAGTCCAGTGCGAGTGACAAAGGGTGACGTGATATTCTAGTATGATAATTGGTCCCATCCAGCGTGAGTCGCATGGTCAGTGGTTGCACACCCGCCAGTGATCCGGAGTTGGATCCCGGGTCCAGTCAGGGATATGCACTACTACTGACGAGCTCAAACGAGGGCTAAACTCGAGTCTAGTGCTTCCAATCTGACTTGGACAAGCTTAGGGTTCGTGCCGGAATACGATCAGCGTTGCCAGTGGTGGGTTGTGCTCAATCTTACAAAGCTTACTGTCAGAAAAGACAGAAGTTTCATAGACAATTATTGTTCCGAGGGTGAGGGTGTACACATCAACATGTATAGGGTGTTTGTAAAGACCCACTACACTTTGTATGTAGAACAAATTTGAAATTGTTTTTCTTCCATTGATAACACCATTCTGTTCGGAGTGCAAAGAATTATTCCAGCAGACGACAGTGATTAGCTGCATATTGCTTCACAATGGATGTGGAGCACATTTGTTGATGTCATGTACTTCATTTTTCAAATGTGTTCTACATACAAAGTGTAGTGAGACTTTACAAACACCCTGTATGTAGGCAGGTGGCTCATAAACAAATATACATGTATTGATTGGCGCTCATAAAAGTAGAAGTAGAGATTAGAGGACACACTAGACAACATAAAAATTGAAAGCTATAACTACTCAACAGGATTTGAACCTATCACTTCCAGATAAAGACAGCGCCTTGCTGCAGGAAGAAGTTTATTTTGAAGCATGACCACTTAAGAATATAGTTGGGACATGCGGCCCTGACCCTTTATTAGACTCCGATGTTTGAGGTGGATCCAAAGTCAAGTGCTATCATGTTCGACCAGTCAAGTTCATCAGGTGTACCACCAAAGCGAGAGACAGTGTAGGCATTCGATTACAGTATACCTTCACTGTGGAGGCAGTACGTATGTAATGAGCTATTTTACATTTAAAATTACATGTTTTCATCTCTTTGTTTCCCCAACTCTCCTTAGCAAGCTCTCTCCTTCTCTCAATACACATTTTGTGTGTGCTGACGAAGGCTTTAGCCGCAACGTTCATTTTGTCACTTGCGATTGTTTTCTGGTACAGCTTCGTGACTCATTCAAACAGCTGGCGAGCTAATAAACAGATGAGGATAATTCTAAGACAGATGAAGGATATGAAATGTTGAGATTTCGCATATACGGGGTGTTTGTAAAGCCTCACTACACTTTGTAAGTAGAACACATTTGAAAAGTGAAGCAGTTTGCATCGCATGGCTGTCTTCTGTTGGAGTAATTCTTTGCACTCCAAACAGAATGGTGTTATCACTGGAAGAAAGAACTTTTTGAATTGAACACAACTGAGGACCTGAAAGAAGCAATCAGAATTACCATACAAGAAATAACAACAGACAAGTTGCAGAAGGTATTTGACAATATGAAGAGACGTGTACAGTCAGTCATGTCTTGAAGTCCGTAGTGGACATTTCCAACACCTGTTATAATGAATACTTCATTGGTACTTTCCAGCTTCCCCAAAACAACGTTAGACCATTGCAGTAACTTTTTGTTTTTTCACATATCCTTTACAGGACATTGCAGTCAACACCAGCATTTTTTCAGCTGCTGTTGATGTCTTGGCAAGTTTTACGTTCAGTAGTTTGCCATTGCTTTCTGAACGACCGGCTCACATACCTCATAATTAACCAGTGCGACGCGATCTGCTGCCAAATCTCGCGCAGCTGTTTCATAAGTGAGTATACAGGATTACGAACAACGTCCTCAACCACTTTGCCAGGGAGACCAGCATTGCAGTGACTATTGTAACTAATTTAATTAATCTTTAAGTACATATTTTGATGACATATTACAAATTTGTTCTACATACAAAGTGTAATGAGACTTTACAAACACCAGTTACTAGGTCAGAACACAATGAGATGGGATGAGAAATGTTCATTCTTCCCGCCTTTTCTTCTCAGATAATATTCGATTGTTGGAGGCTAGCTCGCCCTCAGTCATGCTGGTTAAGGCAAGAGTCCTGCCATAACCCGGTACAACAAACACCATCTTTCTGTCCTGCTGCCACTACTTCTTATCCCTCTGCTGCTGCTTCTCCTTGTCCTCCTCAGTTGAGGCTACCTTTGCTTAGTTCTCTCCACGAGCCTCACATTAGTGATTCTGAATAATGAAGACACAAACAATAGATTGCACAATTTATTGCCTGGCATATTTTGCTGCATCTTCATCAGGTATATAATTCAGAAATCAAACACCATAAAATAAATTAATTAGATAAATCCTTGAAGCTGAAATATAATACAGTAATTTAAGTTGTCTACCACAGTAATTTTAAACTGAAAAACATTAACGAAAGAGCTTTTCGTGTGTTAACATACAAAAGTCGCCTTTGTTAAAAGTCGCAGAAGCCATCATGATTAATATACAAAGGCCAGTTTTGTGCAAACAGAAAGACATGATATTCAGTTAAAAGTTACCATTGTGGACAAGTCAAATTTTAAATTTCAGCTTGAAGGATTTATCTAATTACTCTATGTTGTGTGAATTCTGCAGTATGTACCTGACAAGATGCAGCGAAATATGCTAGGCAATAATCGTGCAATCTATTGTTTGTCTTCATTATTCAAATTAGTAATTCTGTCACTCACATACAAAATGCAAGCAGACTGCCAACAGTACTATCAGCATGGGAACATATGGCTACTTCAGGAGACTGAGCGTGTAAGTAAATGTCCCTAGTGCAGTTATACTGATTCGTGATTTTATTATTCACACTCACACGAGCTACAGATTCATCCACAATCAACACTCCTTTCACTTGTTCTCGAAGGACAATCAAACACTTTGCTTTCACGGATACCCTGCTTATAATTTTACTAATGAACATAACCAAAAATGTGCAACCTGAGAGCACCAACAACAGCACACATAAAATGGCGGACAACGTTGTACATCGTAAACAATTATAATACTGTCAGTTCACTCAAACGGCAGGGACATTTCACCATCATTCATCTCAGGACGACACATAACAGAATACACACATGCTTAAGTTTTGTACAAGGTGGCTTCAAATGAAAACCTTCACATCTTTTTTGTGTTGATATTTTCTGAAAAAGTACAGAACAAATGTACCATTTTTTAATGTGGTCACCACTGCGTTCCATGCAAATACTCCAGCGCTGATAAAGTGCTTGGATTCCTGTAGAAAAAAATTATCTTAGTTGCGCGTGGAACCTCTCATGCACCACCTGCTGTACGTCTTCATCGGACCAAAAAGTTTTGAAACTTCCTACTCCACTCATACACTTGCTGGACTCACAGGCATGCATCACCATACTAGAACTTCATTCGCCGATGAATTTCACCCCTTCACTGATAAAAAAAAAACGAATAACAGAACGCTGCTCCTCTTTGGTGCATGTCAAACGTGGGGCAGCAGTCTTTAAACTGTGTTCGTCTGCACTGTGATGTCATGCGCTTAACACTCTTGACACCCTTAACAACAATACTGACAGGCTACAAGACAATGGCATGGTTATTGATTATTCTGTCACACTTTTAAGGTTTTCATGTGGAGCCCTGTCATATGTCTGCTTCACTACTACTATAGAGGCCAGCATGGCCGATTGGCTAAGAGGGCTAGCTCCGGTGTGCTGATGATGAGGTAGCATGTTCAACCAAAACACTGGTCATTTGGACTAAAATGTGTACTACTCGTTCTTGACTCAGGGGATGTAAATTACAAGTACCCCTGAAGTTGGAGTGGATTCATCTGATGGCGAGGGTTACTGGTAATAGGGAAAGTTGACCACACACAAAAATCAGTCCAACAAGGATTAAGTTCGAGTTCAAGCGACTGGGATAAAAAGAAAACTACTACTGCTCATGTGGATTATACAGGGTATATTTTGAATGACTGTAGTTTTTGAAATTATCGCCAGTCCAAGTTTTGTATTTACCTATTATGTTGCATGAACTCCACAGAGGGGAATACAAAACTTGGAACGGCAATATTTTCAAAAACTGCAGTCATTAAAAATACACCGTACATAAAGCCCCGAACATGTTTTAAAAAATGTTGCATGTCCTTTTCAGGGCATTGCAATCAACCCCAGGTTGATTCTTTAGGTAATTTTAGTTTCAGTAGTTTGCCATCGCTGAACCAGGAGTTGACAGTAAATCCAACCGACCGGTGTAGGGAATGATCCCGTTACAAAACCATCAGCATGGAAGTGTAAGAGCGAGTGCTTTAATCCTTTCAGCCATGTAGGCCTCTCTGAGTATGTCCTGCAGAATTATTCTGTGTTCAGCAAGCTAAGAAAGATATACTGGCCCACTCAATTTAAATCAAATTTCAAATACTATGGTACTAAAGAGGAACTCAAACCAAAAAAAAAATCACACAAATGTTGAATCCACCATGAGAACCAGTTTGAGGGTGTAATTATAGCATAGTTGATAGGCAGATGCACTGTTGAAGGATGTGAAATGTTAAATTTTGCACATACTAGGTCAAAACATAATGAGATGGGATGATAAGTCTCCTTCCTCCCTGCCTTTTCTTCTCAGACAATGTTCTGAAAGTGGGAGGCTAGTGCCAATGCGCTGAAAATGTCACGAGCACAGTCGGACGAGGGTTTGAAGCCTGCGCTCTTCATCTCGCTACGCGGAGTCACGATGTCTAGTCCTCAGTGGCAAACGAAATGCCCAATACATGGAAGTGAGGAATTAAAGCAGCCATGAGCATGACGTGGCAATTCCTCGGGTGAGCCCAGTCTCAGAGCAATATGTGCCGGTTCTGCAGTTATGGAAGCCTCCTTGGATAGCGGGAAATGCCCATGGTCTGCCCCTGCCTTCCCTTGAGGGTTGACCATTCTACCATGACCAGCTGAGAAGTGGGCGATACCACAACAGTAAGAGTCTAATGGTCCTCGAAACCCGAGGAAGGCTAACATCATTAAAAAATGCCTGCCAAAGACGGATGTGCCAGCCTATGGGTGGCAAATAAAAACTGGCACTACGAAATTACAGCCGAGTGAAATGTCCATCGTGCCTGGAACAGCTCTATTTTGTTTTCAAGGCACATGCCTGAAACGAAAGCTTGCCCAGTGGATACCATCTGCAGTCCGACCGTCCCTGGTTTGCGCGGGGAGCGGCACGTAGCGAACGAAAGGCCCAATACATCGAAGTGAGAAATTAAAGCAGCCATGAGCAGGACATGACGATTCCCTCAGTGAGCCCAGCACCAGGGGCTAGGTGTCGGCTCTGCAACTATGGAAGCCATCCTGGATGGCAGAAGATGCCATGGACTGTCCCTACCTTCCCTTGATCGTGAAGTATTTGACCATTCTAACTTGACCAGCTGGGATGTGGACGGCACCACAAAAGTGAGTCCCCCAGGAGTGCTAACCTGGTCAAAAATGCACGCTAAAGTCGGATGTGTTGGCCTAAGGGTGCCTGACCAGACACACTGCAAATACATCTGAAAAAACACTCCGGATGAAGAAGTTTCAGGACTTTTTTTAAAATGACAGCAAGAATTAGAAGTTCACTAAATAGTGAAACAAGCCATGTATTTCAAAATGAAAACATATGGGATAGAATACACAGCAAAAGAGATGATTTCATATAGTAAATAATAGCTTGACTATTTGCATCAGATAACTAGAGCTGATCAAGGCCTGACTCCACATGTGGTCCTGGAAACTGACTGCACCTCTGCAGTCTGGTCAACATCCAAAAAGAAAGGCAAATCAGTTCTCAAAGAATGCAGTGCTGAAGCTGGATGTGTCTGATGAAACGTGCTAGTATCACAGCTTCTCTGTAAACACACACGACACAACCAACATATTTTTCCAGGTATGCAAAGAGGAAGAAACATGTGTTCTTGCACTCTGTCTTTATAATGAGCTGCATGTCTTTTACAGGATGTGGCAATCAACCCCAGCATTTACTGGCTGTTTGTGATTTACTAACCAGAGCTGTGGTTTAGGGGATAGTGAAACTGTGAGGTGCGGGTTCGAAATCAGTCACGTGTGATTTGGAAGCAGACTGCTTTGCGTTGATTTTAATTGTTTGAGGCGTTGACCGCTTAGAAACAATGACAAACTTCTTCTCTTCCTCTGTTTAATTCAGTGAAATGTTGGGAGGAGATGTAAGGATTTTGTATGCACTCTTTCTAATGCTCTTTGTAAGCTGGTATTCATTTCTCTAAAGCTGTTCTTGATACCATCACTGCATCTTTTACGTGGTCTACCCCTTGCCTTTATCCATTATATTTCTTCAATGTGGCTCTGTGTGGCAGATAGTCAAACTACTGAATTAAAATTGCACAGTAAATCACCAACAGTCAACAAATGCTGGGGTTGACTGCAACATCCAGTAAAGAACACGCAACTAACTTGTAACTGGATTTGGTAAAATGAAGGCTAAATATTTCCTTCAAGTGTCCAACATATGCAGAACAGAGAAAACTATTGTAGTCTATGGAGACGTTAACAAGCTCAAGTTGACTGCTGTTTTCTTTAAATATGTTCAGGTTGACATCTGAAGGTTTCTTCTTCTTCTTTCGGTTGCTTGAAATTTCTCTATAACTGCAATGTTGTCTCTTCTATGAATTTAACTGCGTCTGAAGGTGTACGAAGAAAGGATATGGATACACAGATCAACCGAACCACAAACAACAAAAAATGCATGTACACAATGGGCCAGAAAAATCCTGACACAGCAAGCTTTAGAAGACATGTCACAGGCCAAACACATTTTGCTTTTAAATATCAGAATTTATAATGTTTGTATGTGATAAAATTATAACATACAAGCAAATGCAAAGAGAAAAAAAAAGCAACAAATTCATGCACAAAATGGACGTGAAAGTTCTGGACAGGGTATTATGTAGGAGACATTTTATCACCCAACCAAATTGTTGCTTTCCAACGCGGGGCTATACATTGTGTATAATTTATTGCAGAAATAAGTCAGTGGTTATCATTTAAGACATCTTTCAAAGTAGACGTTTCCTATATGACCACCCCGCATAGATTTGGCCACATTCTGTTCAAAGAGGCGTCGGTTAGTCTGCAAAATCTCTGCTGCCTCCTTGTTAAGTGGATCTTCTGGATTGGGTTCCTGAAAAATAATTCAATATCACCTGAAGTACTTAACATGTCACTATCATCATCATAAAGTCAATTATGCTGCATTGTTCCATCAAGCATGTGCATGACCTAACAGCGAGAAGCATGCTTTGACGAAGGCCAGGAGAGAAAGGCCTCTCCAAAACCGGACATTTGGAGTCGAGACCATGGTCAAAAACAGATCGGTCAAGATTCATTGTGGGAAATGGTGATGTTGGTGCCACAGCCATCTATATACATTTTAATATCGTTATTATAAAAGTGTATTAAAGTAAAAGTGATTGAGAATAGATGTGTGATATTGTAAACGTGTCAGTGATAATAGAAGACACGAAACTGTTCGGTGTTCTGGTCCAGAGCTTGTAGTTAGGGTGTCACTCTGTGGTTCACCATGTATACGCTGGAAGAATGTTAGAGCCAAAATATTGAATTATAAATAGTCACTCATAACTCAGTTCACTCAACAACATGAGAACCAACTAGTCATACCATAATCTGGACGTGAGGAATCATCGTCCCAAAACAACTATCTATGTCCTGACTGATAACATTGTAACAGTCTAACCAGCCACATTATTATCTCTGACAGGTCCAAACATTCT
The DNA here is from genome assembly GCA_014155875.1 of Cepaea nemoralis. NCBI lineage: Eukaryota > Metazoa > Mollusca > Gastropoda > Stylommatophora > Helicidae > Cepaea > Cepaea nemoralis. The sequence goes on from JACEFZ010016290.1 coordinate 18,393, forward strand.
TCTAAACATGGGTGTTATTATCTCTGACAGGTCCAAACATTGGGTGTTATTATCTCTGACAGGTCCAAACATTCTTCTAAACATGGGTGTTATTATCTCTGACAGGTCCAAACATTGTGTGTTATTATCTCTGACAGGTCCAAACATTCTTCTAAACATGGGTGTTATTATCTCTGACAGGTCCAAACATTCTTCTAAACATGGGTGTTATCTCTGACAGGTCCAAACATTCTTCTAAACATTGGGTGTTATTATCTCTGACAGGTCCAAACATTCTTCTAAACATGGGTGTTATTATCTCTGACAGGTCCAAACATTCTTCTAAACATGGGTGTTATCTCTGACAGGTACAAACCTTCTAAACATTGGGTGTTATTATCTCTGACAGGTCCATACATTCTTCTAAACATTGGGTGTTATTATCTCTGACAGGTCTAAACATTGGGTATTATTATCTCTGACAGGTCCAAACATTCTTCTAAACATTGGGTGTTATTATCTCTGACAGGTCCAAACATTCTTCTAAACATGGGTGTTATTATCTCTGACAGGTCCAAACATTGGGTGTTATTATCTCTGACAGGTCCAAACATTCTTCTAAACATGGGTGTTATTATCTCTGACAGGTCCAAACATTCTTCTAAACATGGGTGTTATCTCTGACAGGTACAAACCTTCTAAACATTGGGTGTTATTATCTCTGACAGGTCCAAACATTCTTCTAAACATGGGTGTTATCTCTGACAGGTACAAACCTTCTAAACATTGGGTGTTATTATCTCTGACAGGTCCAAACATTCTTCTAAACATGGGTGTTATCTCTGACAGGTCCAAACACTTCTAAACCAGTGGCTCTCAACCTTTTTTGGCCCATGACCCCTTCACCATATGTTCAGAATGTCATTCCCCCACCTTTCGTATTTCCTCCCTATAAATTCCCCCCCCCCCCAGTATACATACAAATGTAAGCTAAATTTAATAACACATACTAGAGCAAGTCTAGACGTCTACATAAAAAGTGATTTGCAGGTCTACTTATGTTATAAAACAAATTTCAGAAGGGCGAGAAGTACAGAACTGTAAAGTATGGAGGGAAAAACAATATCAAGTAATTGGTTCTTGTATCAATGCGATATTGAAATAATCATAATTCCCCTGGGACCCACTGGGGGGAGGGGGAAATAATTCCCCACAGGCTGAGAACCACTGTTCTAAACATTGTCGCTGGGAGCCCAGGCTAACTGAACAAACATCCCAGCCTTGAAGGGGAGTCAAACACGCAATCTCCTGGCTGGAAGATGCCAAGCTAGCTACTGCTGCCAAAACCCCAGCCTCGAAAAATTTATATTGGATCATTTAAAAAATATTTTCTAGGAACTGTCTGAGAAAGACTGGAGGTGAGGAAAGGAAACAGTCACCATATGTCATTATGTCTTGGCCTAGGATATAGGAAGGCCTCACATCCCAGCAGCTGCATCTTATTCACAATATATACATATACGTTTGCTGGCAGAGAGTTGATCATTCAATGCATGAATATCTTGAAAATACCACTTACCAAAAATAAATACTGTAGACCATAGACTATAGAGTTGATTGTGAGCACTGGCTTCCAGTCTTCCCTGAAATAATGACAGATATTCTGTTAGTTCACTTCTCTGTTCATTACATTTGTGTTTCATAAATTTACTAGATTGCATCTATTTAAAGAACATTTTTGTAATCTTGGATGACCAGAGTAACTAACAACGACTTTCTGAAAAAGGTTAATGATAGCAGAACATTATATACAACTTTCAGCAAGAGATAAACAGTGTCTTTTGGTCATATAATATGAAGAGAGGCATTGGAGAACATTGTGATGACTGGAATAATCGGCGGTAGAAAAGGCAGACCCAAAAAAAATAAGCTCGATGGACTAAGATGATGGAGCAGTAGAATTGATTCAGACCACCAAATATTGAGATCTGTGGAGAGTCAAGAATGCCTATGCATGGCACACGATGATGATTGTGCAACAAATTAATTACAATATTTTACTCTACACAGAGGATACAGAAGGGATGATATATCAAGGTTGAAGTTTATACAGACCAAGGCCTCTATTCACCTTGCCCTGGGCAGACACTAGTTTGACCCACAAAAGGAGGATCAACCATTGTTCCCAGTACGATGAAGCTTGCTTAGAACTACACATGCTGTGAGTCTGAAAGAGTCATGGAAATCTTGTATGATAATGATAGACAATCAACACCCAAGTCGTGCACCCACAGTTGGAGAGCCCATGAGTTTGGTCAAAATGTTGCTTGTCCATCAGGAGGGAAACTTAACTATAGGCAGTCCAAAATGATTCAAAGCATATAAGAGTGAACAACTTGAATCAACCGAGTTCTTCAACAACAACAATTCTACACAGCATAATAGCCATTAGCAACAAACTCTGCTCTCTCTCACACACACATCTAACAATGAGATATAAATAATTCTATTAAATTACTCTGCTCTCTCACACACACACATCTAACAATGAGATATAAATCATTCTATTAATTGATGAAGCAGGTTCTTTGTATGACACCCTCATCATGTCCCACAGAAAACAGTTTGGATCTCTTGCCAGTTCCTCATGCTCAAGGTGTCTGTAATGTCCTTGCCATGGGTTGAGTTATACCTCATAGCATAGTGACGAAAAGTCACCCAGAAGGATGGGACGATCGTGGATCGTGACCCATATGGCTAGCTATATTGTCACCGGAGCGAACGCATGTGGTCGCGAAGTGACAAGGGCATTCTAGCCATGGACGTCGTTCTGTGCAGACCACGTTCAGATAAGAGTAATGGTCAACACTGCGCCACTCTTTTCGATAGTGTTTGTTTAGATACTTGTAATGTGAAATTAGTGTCACACATCTGATTTGTATAATGGTGATGTCTATTTGAGTTTGTGTAGAATATTATACACCTGAAAGCTACAACTGTCGTGTGAGTCGACTGCTGTTCGAGTTCACTGTCCACTACTGTTATGTTGTGTTATGGTGGAAAGTCGTAGTTAACTCTCAGCCAAGTTGTAAGCTGAGAAATGACAAGGGTGCTTACTGGAGAAGAAGAGAAGAACAAATCATACCCCAGTTGGATACGAGAAATAATTCTACAAAAGTGTATCAACAGAATCATCATTCGCACTCTGGCAGTCCTATGTCCATCGTCGTGCTGATTGACCTCTGCCCTTTCTCCCAAGACCATGTCTTTGACCACTGCACTCTCCAATGTTTCTTCTTCTTCTGTATTCATCTAGAGTATTTTTTCTGATGTGATTGCGCTGTGCCTGTTTACAGCAGAGCTGCGATACTGTGCCTTTAGGCCGACACATCCAACTTCTGTGGGCGTATGGTGACCGGGTTAACCTCCCCAGGGTCATGTTTAATATGTCCAAAGTGTTTCAGTTTCTAAGACACACAGTTTATGTGCCAGTTTTCTTCAATGTTCAGATGACTCTATAGGGATGCTATGGTGCCTGAGAGGAAGCATTCCCATGTGGTGCCTGAGAAGAAGCATTCCCATGTGATGCCTGAGAGGAAACATTCCCATATGGTGCATGTGAGGAAACATTCCCGTATGGTGCACAAGAGGAAACATTCCCCCATATGGTGCATGAGAGGAAACATTCCCCCACATGGTGCACAAGAGGAAACATTCCCCCATATGGTGCAAAAGAGGAAACATTCCCATATGGTGAATGAGAGTAACATTCCCATATGGTGAATGAGAGGAACATTCCCATATGGTGAATGAGAGAAAACATTCTCATATGGTGCATGAAAGGAAATGTTTTTCACACGGTGCATGAGAGGAAATTCACACACGGTGCATGAGAGGAAACATTCCCAACCTAGACCTAATCCCAGCCAATCCATGTGCTGTGCTGAATCATATCATGGCTACATCCTAGAGTGCCTCTACAGATGTACAGTTTCACTACTGGTTTTGCACACCCCACAGGTTTCTTTCTCAGCTTGGAAATGGTAAGTAGAGGTCTGCAACACACTCCCAGTGAAGAGGGTACTTTGGTATTGGAAGAAAGTCTCCACATTTCACAGAAGCAAGCCCTCGTTATGCATCAGATGGCCTAAACGCTAATGCAAGTCGAGTTAAAACATAGTCCCAATACTAATGGTACTAGTAGCAGTCTGACTGTATGTCTGTCTGGCCTTGAGATCCTCTGTACACTCCCTGCAGCACCATTAACTTCAAGCCATGATGATCTACCCATCGTTCTGCACTATGCACACGATTCCAAAGTGCCTCGATCACATCTGTATCATCATGCACCAATACTCCACCGAGCAATGCACCCCAGCCAACCTGTCCGCCTGCTGGTTTCCCACCACACCAGCATGTCCTGGGGGAAAAATACCAACAGATGATCTCTATGTTGAATGGAAGCCTGCCACTCCTCCCGAACATGCCTGTCTTAACTTTTCTCATACTTTGTGAGTCCATCACAATCACAAAACACGTGATCCATTCAGTCCCCAATACTAGCAGTAGAAGTTAGTTGCAGGATCTTTACATGACGTTTCAATCAACCCCAGCATTTATTGGCTGTTTGTGATTTACTAGACAATTTTAATTCAGTAGTTTGCCATTGCTTTCTGAACAATTAATGCTTCATACCATCAAAATCAACACAATACAGTTTGTTGCCAAACTTTCTGTGGCTGATTTTAAAAACTTGACATGATATGTCAAGGAATTGTGTTAGTTAGTCGCAATTCTAACTTCACGGCAAAGGGTCACCCCCATAATTGCTCCATTCCTGTGCCAGTGAATATCATACAAAAATGCCCTTCACTGTCCCATGTAAAGAGTGAACAGACAGCAGCACCGACAACCCAAAAGCATGCACAGGCAAGTACATGCATAAGGCCACTGCCAGAATGTCAATACAACAATCTGCCATGAAAATTACAGTTTATCCTCGATGGAAATGGCAGTCACTAGAAATACAGCATACAATACACACACTGCATAATGCAAAATTAGCTAGTTAAGCAACCGGCCGCTGCCATTTTCTGAACATGCAGTTCACAAAACAAACAACCGCAGACAGATGTAAAAGCACTCCACACAAAATCCACAGCTCACAGTGTCTCTCCAAGAACTCAACTATGTACTACCAGTCCAACATGGGGAAAAAGTGTAAGCAAGCCATAGCCAGAAGCAAAAACACTCGAGGCCTTAACAGCTCAACCACGTATCCGCCATGTTGGACCGGAAGCCAGGGAATGATGAAACTATCCTCTAAGACACCAACTAGCAATACCTGAGAATATTCAAGCAAACATTTCCCTCTAGGTCTATGTTTGGGTGGTACACCATGGTTTCACACTTCACCTTGGGTGGGTCATGTGGGTAGCCTTGGCCCACTTTAAAACTGAACACAAAGCGGCCTCCTCTATAGAATTCCTGGTGAAGAAAACAAACATGAAACAACAAATTAATATCTGTGCGCATGCGCGCACATCACAAATGTTTGCTCACAGAAACAGATATATGAGTGAACAAACCAAGTCTACAATTACTCTGACTTCTGAGGTACTTGTAATTTTCACCCCTAAGTCGAGGAGAAGTCAACATTATAGTCAAACAGACCAATGTAGGGGTTGAACCCGCTACCTCATCATCAGTATTATGTACAACTGAGTTTTTGTGTATTTGCGTGTGTGAAAGTGTGTATACGTTGACTATGTGAGTATGGAAAGGTATGTATGTATGTGTGTGTGTATGTGTGTGTGAGAGTGAGGAGAGAGAGAGAGAGAGAGAGAGAGAGAGAGAGAGAGAGAGAGAGAGAGAGAGAGAGAGAGAGAGAGAGAGAGAGAGAGAGAGAGAGAGAGAGAGAGAGAGAGAGAGAGTGAGTGTATAAGTAAACTTTTGTTAGTGAGTTTGTGATTTTGAGTGAATATATGTGTATGTGAGGGAGTGTGTATTTGTGTGTTATTGAGTGGGTGCATAACTGTGAGTGTGCCTGCCTGTTTCATCACATGGTAATATGCATTGTTTATGTTCACAACTTTTATTTGACAATTTTTTTTTCCTATTTGAATGTAAGACAAGACTGCGTGCCCAATTTGTGACCCTTTAAAAATAAAATCTGTTCATTTGTTCAGCACCCTGCAAGTTTAAGAGTGAGCGTTCTTATCCATTCAGTCTTGCTGACCTCCAATAAAAGACAAAACCCACGTTGGAAACTTCTTTGTTTGTTTGTTTTACAACTCCCAAATGAATAACTACAGCATGTGTGATTCTGGTACACATTCACTTGGACCTGTGCCTGTGCTACAATTCCATGCACTGCACCAAGTCCCTCCTTGTGTGATCTATAGGAGTCTGAGCACTTATGATATATCTGTGTAATGAAGATGGTACAAAAACAAACCATTTTTTTTGCCCTTGCTCGCTTTGAGCTCAAGCGTAGTCCATACACACGATTTATAGTAGTGATGGACTGAATTTTGTGTGTGGGTTAGCTTTCCCTATTAATGTCCCTCACCATCAGACAAACCCACTCCGACTTAGAGGTACTTGTAATTTATGTCCCCAAGTCAAGAACAACAGGTCAACATTTTAGTCCAGCTATCTGGAGTAGGGGTTGAACCGCTTACCTTGGCATCAGCACACCGGATGTTTAAGAACACATGTTCTTACCCATTCGACCATGCTGACCTGCAAACAAACAATTCAATTTTCATGTCACTAACAGTGAGAAACAGACGGCTCCATCAGTGAGATACTGTGTGTACTGCATGATGACCTGGTTGTATTCTAATGTTTCTCTGCAGATGTGAAGTCCCAGTACCTGCCTTATACATCCCGCTGATATCTTCTTCTTTTTCTGCATTCATCTGGTTTGTTTGTTTGTTTGTTTTTTTCAGACGTGATTACATTGTGCCTGTTTACAGCAGAGCTGCGTTCTCGCGCCGTTAGGCAAACACATCCGACTTCTGCGGGCATTTGTTGACCGGGTTTACCTTCCCGGCCGCTGATATCTGAGTTTGGAGAGGGGAAGGAGAGATCTACAACACATCCGAGGGAATGGTAGGCTGGTACTGGGTCGGGAAAGACATCTCTACAGCCAGCAGTTGAGTTGAGTTAAGAACCGACATCATAGAACTTGGGACATTCCCAAACGTGCTCCGCCCTCGTCTTCAACAGCCAGTGAAGAGTCCCAATACTAATGGCCCCAGTAGCAGTCTGATTATGTGTCCACCTGGCCTTTCCTCAGCGTCCCGAATGTCAGCCAGATCCTCTGGTCACTCCCTGCAGCACTATTCTCTCCGGGCCTTGATAATCTATCTGTTCTTCTGCACTGTACATATAATCCCAAAGATTCCTGACCATGTCTATCTCATCATGCAGCTATACCCCACCAAGTGATGCAGACCCAGCCAATCTGTCCGCCTGCTCGTTTCCCACCACACCAGCATGTCCTGGGGACAAAAACTAACCAATGCTCTCTATGTTTGATTGTTAAACTGAAGCCTGCCACTCTGCATGAAGCATGTCTGTCTTCACCTTTTCATCAGACTTTTGAGTCATGCTATTTATCCTCCAGCTAGCGGAATGCTGTGCCAGGAAGAAAGACTCTCTGTCAACCACACTTCAATAGATACAGGCTCTTCTCAAATGGCCCGAACAATAAAGAATCAGTCTTTCAGAAGAATTACCAACCAAACAACCGTGTCCCATGTGAGGTCTGAAGATTGGATACACGAACTATCTTAATTTATAGAACTAGGATCACAGGTAGAAAGAGCCTGTTCTCTTGGATGGAATCTAGAGGAAGCAAACCTTAAATACATCCCTGGGAAGGCTAACCCCGGTCAACAAACACCTGCAGAAGTCAGATATGTCGGCCTAAGGGCGCAAATAAACTTGACACAACGCAATCACATCTGAAAAAACACTCTGGATGAACACAGAAGAAGAAACAAATACACGCTGAAGTCTGTCACACCGACCTTTGAGGTGCAAAACTAAGGCGTGACACACTCCCCTTGAATAAGGAACAAAGAAGAAGAAGAAACAGTGCTACTGAACGGCCGAACCCAAACTCCTACTCTAGTAAACATGTATTCTAGCGGTCCGCCACAATAGCACCTCAGACATGCAATATACATAATATATCAGGGGAGAAAATAGTAAAAAAAATAATCTACAGTATGTAATAAAGTTGTGGACATATGAAAAAGTGCATACTTCATCGGGTGAAATGATGACCTTGAAATTAAGAAGGTCATCCGGATCAGGAAAGTCAACCTGGCAAGTCTTTGGCAAGTTGAGCTCATTTATGTCTGAAACCAATAAAAATATATAACATAAAGTGTCTTTCCCACATCAAAAATCTCATATACGACATAAAGCATATTCTCCAGCCCAAATATTTCATACATGATATAAAGTGTATTATCTCTCTCTCTCTCTCTGGGCACTGGACCGAAGTCTGCTGACAATGAAAGACATGGGGAAAGTAATAAAAAATATATAACATAAAGTGTCTTCCCCACATGCTTGCTTGCTTGCTTGTGTTCGTTGGCTTGAGCTCCAACGCGAAGTCCAGTATGTCGGATGAAGGTATCCTGTTGTCCAACATCAGTGTGATGTCATACAGGACCTGAGTTTTGCGTGAGTATCCGTTGTCCCATGTCTGGCTTATTGGTGTGCAGACTGGTGGTTCCTCGCCGTACAGGCAGACACTCTCCGACTTCGGAGGAATCGGCGATCCTACTGACTTTAGCCAGGACCCCGAAGGGACCTGTTGCCCAGGACGCTCGACGAGGACGCGTCAATAGGTCTTGGCCAGTATATAACCCGGCCCTGGTGCCTTGGAAACACCTCTGCGTCCCTCTTCCCCACATGAAATACATCACATATGATATAAAGCACATTCTCCAGCCCAAATATTTCATACATGATATAAAGTGTATTATCTCTCTCTGGGCAATGGAATGAAGTCTGCTGACAATGAAAGACATGGGGAAAGCAATATAAAATATATAACATAAAGTGTCTTCCCCACATCAAATATTGTCATATATGATATAAATCGTATTCTCCAGCCCAAATATCTCATACATGATATAAAGTGTATTATCTCTCTCTCTCTCTGGGCTCTGGACTGAAGTCTGCTGACAATGAAAGACATGGGGAAAGCAATAAAAATATATAACATAAAGTGTCTTCCCCACAGGAAATACATCATATATGATATAAAGCATATTCTCCAGTCCAAATATTTCATACATGATGTAAAGTGTATTATCTCCCTCTCTCTCTCTGGGCACTGGACTGAAGTCTGCTGACAATGAAAGACATGGGGAAAGCAATAAAAATATATAACATAAAGTGTCTTCCCACATCAAATATATCATATATGATATAAAGCATACACTCGAGCCCAAATATTTCATATATGATATAAAGTGTATTATCTCTCTCTCTCTCCTCTCTCTGTCTCTGGGCAGTGGACTGATGTCTGCTGACAATGAAAGACATGGGGAAAACAATAAAAATATATAACATAAAGTATCTTCCCCACATCAAATATTGTCATATATGATATAAATCATATTCTCCACCCCAAACATTCCATACATGATATAAAGTGTATTATCTCTCTCTCTCTGGGCACTGGACTGAAGTCTGCTGACAACGAAACACATGGGGAAATCAATAAAAATATATAACATAAAGTGTCTTCCCCACATCAAATATATCATATATGATATAAAGCATATTCTCCACCCCAAACATTCCATACATGATATAAAGTGTATTATCTCTCTCTCTGGGCACTGGACTGAAGTCTGCTGACAATGAAAGACATGGGGATCAGCATGGCCAAATGGATAAGAGTACACACTCTTAAATATCCAGTGTGCTGATGCCAAAGTAATGGGTTCAACCCCTAAAATGGTCAGTTGGGCTAAAATATTGACTTCTTGTTCTTGACTTGGGGAGTCAGAGTGGGTTTGTCTGATTCCGAGGGACACTGGCAATAGGGAAAGCTAATCCACACATAAAAATCAGTCCAGAAATAAAAATAGTAGCGCATGTATGGGCGTCACATGAGTTCTAAGCAAGTGAATGCAACAACAAAAAGTCTTAAATTCTGTGGAAGAAACATGACCAACCAAAGAATAATCTCGGCCTGTCCGCTGTATGACCCAGTTACATCTCAATAACCTTCTCCACAAAAATGAAGTTCTGTTGTTCACCACTGTCTACCTTCCCATTGTGAAGTTACTGGGCATGTGAGAGCTGAAGCTTTGTCTAAAACTGGCATCACAATGGAACAATTCAGAGTAACTAACAACAGCTAGTGTAACTAACGATGATTGCCTGGAAGAGGCTAATGGAACTAGAACATTATATACAGTTATTAGAAAGAAACAAACATCATTTTTGGTCATGTGATGTGAAAAGAGGCAAACATCGTGACAACTTAAAAGTTCAGTGGGAAAAGAAGCAGGAGAAATGATGCTGGATGGACTGAGAAGGTGGCATGGAGGAATATCATCAGTAGAGTTGATCCAGAACTCGAACGTCAGTCGGCAAGGCACATTATGATGATGATGACCTGTCATACCGCAAAAGCAATAAAAAACAAAAAACATCCACAATGAATACACCTCTCAGTGCTTCCACTAGGCACAGATCATAGACCTCATTTGGGCACATCATGAGAAGCAAAAGCTGGAGTGTGCTGTGAGAATGAGAAAGCTAGAGAGGAAGAGAAGCAGAGGAAGGCACAGAGAGAAGATGCCAAGTAGTCTGACATCATGACATAGAGGAACAACAGTATCAAAATTGACTGACAGTACATGAGACAGAAGGCTGTGGACAGACATAATAATCAACATCACATGGCTTGAACAAGGGGAAGGCAGTAAGGTGAATATACAGATGGTTTGGCCTGCAGCTCTCAAAAACTCCACAAAGGGTTAGACAAATACAAGGTGTTTGGTTGCCATTATGCCAAGAAATTGTTACCTGGTGCCTGAATGTTCAAAACCAGTTCTAAAAAATATTTGCTTGAATTTGCAACCCAAATATATGCTTAATGAGAAAAAGTGACTGGCTCCTAAATATTTACGTTTTGTCTATCCTTGCTTTGGCATTATTGACTTGTCAGACCATATATTCTCAACATTTTTCTAATTTCTTCACCAATTCATTACTCATGGTCCTGCATTAGTATACATACAGAAGTACAGAAGATCAGGTAACATACACTACTAAACATCACACATCACTTAATTAATTTGTCCTGACCCAGTTCCCAGCTATGGGTCTGTGATGTGACAGGGTCGTCACGTTTTGAAGGCCTGACTGCACGAAGGATCGGGTTGTCAATCTCTCCCTCACTTAGCAAGGTGATGAGCCCAGGCCTCGAACGCACATCCTACCGTTTTCATGACAGCGCAGTTTGATTGTAACTTACTAACAACTATAAAACTAATCATAGCGGGTTCATTAAGTCTGATAATGCGATCGGAAACCGCGCCTGCGTAGAAGGATTGTGTCCCCAAAAATGGCTATGTAAAAACCATGATTGCTTCTGACATCATTCATTCAAATATCACGTGACAATAACAACCACCATCATAGTTTCTGCAGAATGGGTCAGTCTAATATTCTATGCTTAGCGATTGGTTGGAATTATCTTGGCTTTTAAATAAATTTAATTATTTGGCAAAAAGTAAGTAATTTTATATTCTAGACCTTGTTTACTTAATTTTACCACATGTTTAGATGGATGTTCGAATTCTGTACCCATTTTTACACATATTTGGAGAGTTTCATCAAAGATATCGCTTGATATATGCTAGAAAAAATTATTTCTGCGGAGATGTTTCAACTTTGTGAATGGAAACCCAAGATAGCGGCTCCGTGAATATCGATCGTATTCTTGTTACGCTAAAAACATGCAATTTGAACTACTAAAGTTCCCGGGAAGGTTAATCCGGTCAACAAATGCCCTGCAGTAGTCGGATGTGTCTGCCTAATGGCGCAAGAATGCAGCTCTGCTGTAAACAGGCACAACACAATCACGTCCGAAAAAGTCTCCGGATGAACGCAGCAGAAGAAGAAGAACTACTAAAGTTAAAGAGAATACAAGTTAAAGATTATTAATAATTTATTTGAATACTTTTACTATTTTTTATCATTTAACGTGATGGAACATATTTTAAGTCATTTTGTTGGAGACACTCCGATAGGGACACACAAAAGAGCTTCGCAGAAATGAAATGATGAAAACTTTTTGGTTCAAGATCTTGACACTCAAATGTAAATATCTTTGCTTCTAATTGACGTACAGGCACTATTGTGGTACCGTTGCATACTGTTTTTCAATGCCTATCTATCTGTGGTGGTTTCATTAGTAAATACAGTATACTCAATTTGAAAATTATGATCAAGTCAAACCTACTACCAGATTTGTCAAGTCTTCTACTCCTGGTCCCTGTCTGTGCTGTAATGTGAAAAAGTCCTATGAGAACGAAAGAAGAAGACTAATTTTAATAGCATTTTTTATTATAAAACTGAGTATTTACTCATGAGACCACCACAGATAGATTGGCCTTGAAAAACCAAATCTAATGATACCTCAATGATGCCTGTATGTCAATTCTAAGTGGAGATATTCACATTTTTGTGAAGGTGCCTCAGGGTAAAATATTCACGTTTGCCGTGACTTTGGAACTCTTTAGTGTTTCCATTACCTCCATGCTACCAGTTTGGTCTCAAACGGATCATAGACGGATATGAAAAACTGACTTCAAACATATGTTCTGTCATGTTAAATGATTAAAAAATAGTAAAGTATACAAATAAATTATTATTAATCTTTAAACTTGTTATTTTCTTTAACTTTAGAAGTTCAAATTGCATGTTTTTGGTGTTAAAAAGTGATGTGCCAGTCTGATCTATATGCACTGCCGCTATTTTGGGTTTCCCATTCACAAAGGCACATGGTTGTATCATCTTCGCAGAAATTTTTTTCAACCGCAATTCAAACAAGTTAAGCGATGAAACTTTCCAAATATATATAAAATTGGATGCAGAATTTGAAAATCCATCTACAATTGATGATTTTCTTTTAAAAGCGCCAGAAAAAAATTAATTACAGATGTTACCAGTCTGTGCAAGAGATTGTCTCAAATGGGTCATAGACGGATATGAAAAACGGACTTCAAACATATGATTCATCATGTTAACCCTTTACAGGGCATAGAAGCCATTACCGGCCGATCGCTTAAAATGAGCGTAGTGGCCAATACTATTATGCATTGTAAAAACGCGATCTCTCGGCTTTCCGACACTTCTGACGGCTACTTTCACTTTCGCCGATAGCTTGACAACGGGGCCGCCATTTGTAAACGCGCTACAATGAATTTGAACAGACTTTTTTTTATAGTTTTCGGGATTTTTACGCTGTTTTTCAAAATGGATTTCGGCGATTCTTCAAGTGATAGCCGAGATTTCGCTCTGTTAAATTTAAATGACATTAAAGGGCACGAAGTTGATTATTAATCGGAGCTAGATATCAGTGCAAAGCGTTTCTTTGCATTAGCAGTCGTGAGTCGGACTTTAAAGAAAGTGATTATGATTCTGAAAATGTGTTTGTAAATTGCCGTATAGGTGACGGAAAATCACAAACAACATGCCGTATTTCGTAAATATTTGTGTTCATATATGGATTACCGGCAACAATCACGTGAGTAACATATTCTGCATGCTTTTCCCTTCATTGTGTTGTTTATTTAACTAAAATCGGTTGACTAACACCTTATTTGTGATGTTTTTACTAACTCGACCCAAAATTTTACAGAACCTGAAAAAATCTTGCCCGTTCAGGGCTACAAAACGGACAAGCGTCTGCCCTGTAAAGGGTTAAATGATTAAAACATAGTATCAGTATGTATACAAATAGATTATTATTAATCTTTAAACTTGTTATTTTCTTTAACTTTAGTAGTTCAAATTGCATGTTTTGAATGTTTTGAGTGTTACAAGGTGAAAGTGTACATGCCAGTCCAATCAATATGCACATGCGCAGCCACCATGGCCATGGGTTTCCCATTCACAAAGGCACATCTTCGCAGAAAATTTTGTTTTCAACCACAATTCGAGCAAGTTAAGCAATGAAACTTTCCAAATATATGTAAACTTGGATGCAGAATTCGAAAAACCAGCTTACATCATGGTTTTAATTTATATTAAAAGCACCAGAAAAAAATTAATTACAGTAAGTATGAAATATTATTTTAATTTATTTTAAATGCCATGATAATTTCAACCAATCGCTATACACGGAATATTAGGGGGAACTTTTCTGCTGAAGCCAAGATGACGTGTGTTATTCTCACATATCTGAATTAATGACATCAAAAGCATGAATGTTCTTTACTTAGCGATTTTTGGGGACACTGTGGATCATTGCGGGGTGGCGCGTTATATCACTTCCATTTTCAGTTCGGATAGTGGCACGTTCGAACCCGCTACTATCTACTAATAATCTTAGAATTATATTCTATCAAACGATAATTATGAATAATCGGCACTCTTCCGAATTGCGGTCCCAAATAGTTCCGCAGTAAATGTAGTGATTTGGTATATCTTACAGAGCCTCAATGGGTCAAAGGTAATGGGTCAAAGGCAATGGTTCAAAGGCAAGTCTATGTGATGTCATCGGGACTAACTACATGACATATTTTTGTTAAATTTTCGTCGTGTTCTCAGTGGCCTAGCGGTTAAGTATCTCCGCCTGTAACGCAGGAGACGTGGTTCGATTCCCCACCGGCGAAATGTGGTAATTTTTTTTTTTTCAATTTTCATAAATTAATTAAGCGAAAGCGACAAGATAAGTATGTACAAGACAGTTATTCGGCATATTGACAAAATTAGCTCACTTTGATTGCCTTTTTTGTAATCAATTTTATTTTGTATTGTTAGAAGATTTTACTCAATGAAGAGATCCTTTGTATTCGTTTTGTTTACGTACTTTATTTTTTTGTCTCTGTGGGAGTCTCTGTGGTCGAAGTGATCACGCCGTTTGACTCGTGCTTCGAAGGTTGTGGGTTCGATTCCGGGCCGCGCCCCTTCGGTTTACGAGCTAAATGATTCATATATTGTGATTGTAACTGACTCAGAAAGCATGCTGAGAAGGGTGAGAACAGGCAAGCTTCGTGCAGAGTGGCTTGCTTCGCTTCGGAGGTCACGGGTAGCAAGCATCACCTGGATCTTTTCTCCTGGGCATGCCGGTGTGCTGGGGAATGAACAGGCGGATAGATTGGCTGGCTCGGCAAAACTTGGTGGAGTATTGATGCATGACAAGGCAGACGTGGTTGCGGCCTTGTGGGAGCACGTGTACACCTCGGAGGAGCAAATGGATCACCATAGTCTGGTTAGAATGAGACAGCGAGGAGTGACGAGGTGATCTGGCCGACGCTCGATGCTCAGAGGAAAGGCGAGACGGACATATAATCAGATTGCTACTGGAACTATTAGTGTTGGAACTCTTCGCTGGTTGCTGAGGATGGAGACGGAGCGCTTATGGGAATGTCCCGAATGCTGTGATGTCGGTTCCTAGATCAATCAATCAATCAATGATTCAGAGACTCCTGTGGGTCGTCACTAAAAAAAGCTACGGCGTTCGTGCTTTGTGCGACGCTTTCCGCGCTGCGGGAAGAGACCGAGCCATATGGGATAAACCCGGTGCAATGAAGTCGACCTTGTCGACTTTTAAGCGACATTTTTTTAAAGCCTTTTAAACGGTAATTTTGCTGATGATATTCGCTCGACACCACCGCACCAGTCCATCCAACATCATTTCTGTTAGCCTCCGATCGTTGGGCGGCGCTTACCAAACCCGACACCCCACATTGTGCCAACGGCTTCGGGCGGAAGAGCGCAATTGGGAGGGTACAAGCCTTACCCTGGTGCGAGGAAATGCAAGCTAAAGACAAAATGTCATGGCAGGGCAGACCAGGCCCTAAGCCTTGGTTGGCAGCTGGTCTAGGATCGTAGCTCCGACAGGCGGACAGTTAGAGCATTGCTTTGCTGATCCGGCAGCTTCTGCAGCTTGTCTTGTTCAAGATGTAGGGGTGTTACCTTTCCTCTGGAGTGAACTAGGCAGGCCGAGAGATGGATCATGCTGCATGGGCAACACATGATCTCTATATTTTAGCCCAGGCGTTGTGCTATGGAACGTGTTCACATGCACCCACTGTGAACGGACATTTGCAGCGCAAATTGTCCTTATCAGTCACATGCGATACAGCCTTAGGTAAAAGTTATTATGCCTTTTTAAAGCACAAACTATCGTCTGTCAAGACGGAAAGGTGCCAATGATATATATATATATCATATATACATGGAGTTCAACTATCAGAAATGAAATAAAGACAAAGGAGAAAATGATTGCAGATAAAGCACACACAGAGCGTGAGAGACGTAAGATGGTGCAAAATGGTGGAAATGACCATGTTTTCACATGCACCTACTGTGGGCAAACATTTGCAGCAAGAATTGGCCTTACCAGCCACACTCGCCACCGCCATGGATCGTAGTTATTGCCATATGACAGTTATTAAGCTTTTTTGAAGCATAATGTACCATATATGTATATACATATATGGTACATTATGCTTCAAAAAGGCTTAATAACTGTCATATGGCAATAACTACGATCCATGGCGGTGGCGAGTGTGGCTGGTAAGGCCAATTCTTGCTGCAAATGTTTGCCCACAGTAGGTGCATGTGAAAACATGGTCATTTCCACCATTTTGCACCATCTTACGTCTCTCACGCTCTGTGTGTGCTTTATCTGCAATCATTTTCTCCTTTGTCTTTATTCCATTTCTGATAGTTGCCCTCCATGCAACACGTTCAGCGGCGACGTGCTCCCATTGTGCATTATCAATGCCTGTATCAATCATGTCCCGCTTACACACATCTTTGTATCGTAGTAGAGGCCGACCCTGAGATCTCCTACCCGTCTGTAATTCACCAAAAAAGATGTCCTTTGGTATTCTACCATCATCCATCCTCCTAACGTGTCCTATCCATCTAAGTCTACGAAGACTGAGCATGGAATACACCATCACACAACCTGATCTTTCCAATACTTCAGTATTTGTGATTTTGTCTTGCCACTTAATACCAAGTATTCTTCGCAGACACCGCATATGAAAGCTGTTTAAACGTTTCTCTTGGCGTGAGTAAGTTGTCCAGGTTTCACTGCCATAAAGAAGAGTACTAAGGACACAGGCTTGGTAGACGAGGACTTTTGTTTTGGCAGTAAGCTTCCTGTTCTCCCAGACTCTTTTTGCTAACATGTTCATTGTTGTTGCTGCCTTGCCAATCCTGATGTTGATTTCCTGATCGAGGGATAATTTGCTATTTACCTCTGATCCAAGATATGTAAAATGGTCTACTATCTCCAGTTCGGCGTCGTCAATAAAGATTGATGGTACACCATGTGCACCTTGTGACATAATCTGTGTCTTCTTTTTGTTAATTGTTAAACCAAATTCAGAACAAGCATTGGAGAATGCAGATAGTAGATGTTGTAATTCTTCCTCAGAGTGGGTCGTAATCGCAGCATCATCCGCAAAAAGCAACTCTCTGATTAGTACCCTGCTAATTTTGGTCTTGGCCTTCAATCTCTGAGCATTATAGAGGCCACCATCTGAGCGTGAGTGAATGTATATACCGTCATCCTGATCACGAAAGGCATATTTCAGTAGAAGTGAAAAGTATATCCCAAAGAGGGTGGGGGATAGTACACAACCTTGCTTAACTCCACTCTTGATTTCAAACTCTTCTGAAGTTGAGCCATCAAACTTGATTATACCCTTCATGCCTGTGTGGAACGATTCCACAATGGACAGAAGAGTTGGTGGACAGCCAATCTTCTTTAGTGCTTTGAACAGACCCTCACGACTGACCAAATCGAATGCCTTTGTGAGGTCGATGAAGGCAATAAACAGTGGCTGATTTTGTTCCCGGCATTTTTCTTGCATCTGTCGCAATGAGAATATCATATCAATGGTAGACCGGTTCTGACGGAAGCCGCACTGTGATTCGGGGTAGACTTGATCTCCCAGGACTTGAAGTCTGCGCAGGACAATTCTGGCAAATACTTTCCCAACAATACACAGAAGTGAGATACCCCTATAGTTGTTGCAGTCGCTCCGATCTCCCTTGTTCTTGTACAGCGTTATGATGTTTGAATCTTTGAAATCCTGTGAGACTTGTCCTTCTCGCCAGCATAGCTCTATTAGCTGGTGGATCTGTAGAGCGAGGGTGTCTTGCCCACTCGTGATCACCTCTATTGGAATCCCATCCTTACCTGGAGCCTTGCCAGATGCAAGCTCATTTATAGCACACTTAACTTCTGTTATAGTGGGAAGTGTGTCCAGGTGGTCAAGAGTTGGCAGGGCCTCTATGGCGTTGAGGGCATCATCCGCTAGCTTGGTCTCACTTGAGTAAAGCTCTAAATAGTGCTCGACCCATCTATCCATCTGCTGTTTCTTATCAGTGATGATTTCTCCAGTCAAGGTTTTCAGCGGTGCACTTCTTTTGATCATTGGACCACAGGCTTTCTTTATCCCTTCATACATGCTTCTGATGTTTCCCTTATCACTTGCGATTTGAATGGACTCACATAACTTGATCCAATAGTCATTCGCACACTGCCTGGCAGCCTTTTGCACATCCTTCCTAGCTTGCTTCAGCTCACTGAGTGTGTTACGCGTTATTCTCTCCTTGTTTCTTAAGAGAGCTATCTCCTTTTTATCAATCAAGGGCTGAAGTGTCTGGCTGTTTGCCGCAAAGCAGTCCTGCCTCTTATGATCCACAGTGCCGTAAACCCCTACCGCTGTTTTATAAATAGTTTCCTTAAGTTTACTCCATTTATCATTTACTATACAATTTTCTGATGTATCATTGAAAGCGTCTTCAAGTTGCTGTTGAAATTCAAAACACTTTCCAGGATCGTAAGTGTTAGTAATATGAATCCTGGGGCTAGACTTGTGTTTAGCTGTGCAGATTCTCTTTGGTCTCAGTCTAACCCTTGCAACAACCAAAGAATGATCTGTATCACAGTCAGCACTGTGGTAACTTCGAGTTAATGATGTATGGTTCAGATGTTGTCTCCGTGTGATAATGAAGTCCAGCTGATGCCAATGGCCGGATCTTCGATGTTTCCATGTGATCTTATGCATCTCTTTTGTTTTAAAAAAGGAGTTTGTAATACATAGGTCATTTCTAGTGCAATGTTCCAGCAGCCTTTGCCCATTATCATTCAGGCGACCGATGTTGTATTTTCCAAGGCACACTGGCCACGAACTCGAGTCCTTGCCCACAAGAGCATTGAAATCACTGAGCATATAAATGTAGTCGGATTTTGGAACTGCCTTGATCGCAGAGACTAGCTGCTCATAGAACATATCCTTCACATCATCAGAGGAAGCGAGTGTCGGTGCATATGCAGTGAGAATGGTGGCAAATCCACAGGAGGTTGCCAAGCGCAGTGATAATAATCTTTCATTACCTCCAGCTGGGATATCAATCATTCCCAGTAGAGAATTCTTCACTGCAAAGCCCACACCATGTTGCCTTTTTTCTGCCTGCCCTCTTCCCTTCCAAAAAAGGTGTAAGAACCAGGGATGGAGTTCTCTCCATAGCACAAAGCCTGGGCTAAAATAATGAAACCATGTGTTGCCCATGCAGCATGATCCCTCTCTCGGCCTGCCTAGTTCACTCCAGAGGAAAGTTAACACCTATACATCTGGAACAAGACAAGCTGCAGAAGCTGCCGGATCAGCAAAGCAATGCTCTAACTGTCCGCCTGTCGGAGCTTCGATCCTAGACCAGCTGCCAACCAAGGCTTAGGACCTGGTCTGCCCTGCCATGACTTATTTTGTCTTTGGGTTGCATTTCCTCGCACCAGGATAAGGCTAGTACTCTCCCAATTGCGCTCTTCCGCCCGAAGCCGTTGGCACAATGTGGGGTGTCGGATTTGGTAAGCGCCGCCCAACATTCGGCGCTGACAGAAAGCAGGTAGTACCGTCTACTGTCATACGGTAGCTCAGTCATATCTGACTAAGACCTGACGCCTATATATATATATACTATATATACTATATATATATATATATATTATATATTATATATATATATTATATATATATATACTAGCTGACCCGGCCCGGCTTCGCCCAGAACCTGGCGGAGATATGTCTGTCTGTCTGTCTGACCCGGCCCGGCTTCTCCCAGACCCTGGTGGGGAGCATCTCATTTAATTCATATAAGTAGTCATATAAGTTCCCGTTCCCGACTATCTATCTGTCTGTCTGTCTGTCTGTCTGTCTGACCCGGCCCAGCTTCGCCCAGCCCCTGATGGGGAGCATCTCATTTAAGTCTTATAAGTAGTCATATAAGTTCCCGTTCCCGACTATCTATCTGTCTGTCTGTCTGTCGGTCTGTCGGTCTGCCTGTCTGTCTAATCATTTATTGGTTGCAGTTAGAACAACCTTAGGTAAACGAAGACCAACTTACAAAAAGTATTAGAAAGAGCACTTGAAAGATCTTTACATCTTCCCCCAACAATTAACTTGGGTAAATGGAGCGGCGGCAGCAGCAGCAGTAGAAGAAGAAAAAGGAGGAGTAGAGGAAGAGGGAGGAGGAGGGAAGAAGAGGGAGGCGGAGGGAGGAGGAGGAGACAGGAGTAGGAGGGATTAGGAGGAGGAGGGAGGAGGGGGAGGGAGGAGGAGGGATTAGGAGGAGGAGGGAGAAGGGGGAGGGAGGACGATGAGGGAGGAGGAACGAACGAACGAACAAACAAACTTTATTTTAATAGGGTAACAAATTGGGCACGCAGGCCCGTCTTACATTCTGCCCTTTTAATCACTCATCTTTCATTCATCAAATGTGCATGTTACATTAACATAGGGGAAAAAACATTGTCAAATGGAGTTTGTAAGCATAAACAATGCATATTACGCATGATACATTCACATGAGGAAAAAAAACACATTATCAAATGAAAGTTGTAACATAAACAGTGCATATTGCCATGTTGTGAGACACATCCCCCATCCACCCTCATATCCCGCAGCCACCAACACATCCCCGACCCACCAAAACCTCCCCCACCTACCCACACATACCTCCACACACTCACACAGAACCAGGCGAACATACATGCCGCCACACATCCACTGATAACCCACCCACACACATTTCCCCAAGAAGAAGAAGAAGAAGAAGAAGAAGAAGAAGAAGAAGAAGAAGAAGAAGAAGAAGGAAGTCGAAGAAGGAGGAGGATGAGAAGAAGAAAAGAAGAAGAAGAAGAAGAAGAAGAAGAAAGAAGAAGAAGAAGAAGAAGAAGAAGAAGAAGAAGAAGAAGAAGAAGAAGAAGAAGAAGAAGAAGAAACCACACACACATACCCACACATCCTGCACCTATCCACACACATATCCCGCACTCTCACAATTTTCCCCACCCACCCACCCAACACACATCAGCCAACCTACACCCCACCCAATATTTGCCATCTCTCAACTACACATCCCCACCTACACACATCCCCACCCATAAACACATCTCCCCACCTGCCCACACATATCCCCCACCCATAACCCAAAATCACACACCTCCCACCCACACACACCCTGCCACCCACATATACCCCACAAACACACATCCGCCGCTCACACACATCTTCTCACAATTACACACCTCCCCCATCCATACACTCATCTCTCACACACATCCACCCACTCACGTACACATCCATCAACCACTCACACACACACATCACCCACGTGCCCATCAACACATGCATCTCTCGTCTACCCTCCCACCCACAAAAACCCCAACAACCCAGCCAAACACACATCCCCCATCCTCGCATTCATCCTTCAATCACCTGCACATCCCACATATCCCCCACATCTCCCCTCCCACACAAAACTCCACCCATAAACACATTCCCCCCACACACCCATCCCCCACACACCCATCCCCCACATACATTCCCCATACACATCTCCGCCCACACATCTCCCCAACCACTCACACATCCTCCACCTACAACATCCTCACCACCCACACATACATCCTGCACCTACTCACATTTACCCCATCCACACTCACACACTCCACCCACACAGACATATCCCATTCACAGACACCCCTCACACCGATTACACACCCATCCCTCAACCCACACAATCTCCTACACACCCATTCACCCACCCAAACACACACTCCCTACCCACACCCCTCCCAACCCACCAACACCCACATACTTCCAACTATCCTCTCAAATATCCCTCCCCCCCCCCCCCCCCCCCCCCCACACACACACATATATCCCTCACATACACATACATCCAACACCGACTACAAATCCCTTCACACATCCACACATCACCCATTAACCCATACACATCCCCCACATACAACCCCTCCACACATACATTCCCCACATCCCCTCACATACACACATCCTCACATCTAGACACATACATGATGCCCCACATGATCACTGAAACTAATAAGAACAAACTCCCACACTTTACACACAATTGAGACAATGACGATTGTCGTGAGAATTCTCGCAATTGCAAGAAGTGGAGAAATAATGTTACATATACATTATGTAGCATAAACTTTAGTGATGCAATTGAACTCTCTCTCTCTCTCGCTCTCTCTCTCTCTCTTGCTCTCTCTCTCTCTCACTCACTCACTCTCTCACACATGTACATACACACATTCACATACAAAATACACACGCAAATACACACATATACCCACGCACATACACACACCTACACACATCCATATACTTACGCACACGTACTCACATAACACCCGAAGATACACTTCCTCGCATACACTGCATGCATGCACACTTACACACACAATGTGGTGGATGGGTGGAGGCATGTATGTGTATCTGGGTTGTGTGTGTGGTTGGGTGGGGAGTTGGGGTGAATGGGGGATGTGTGGTGGGTGGTGGATGTGTCTCATAACATGGTAATATGTATCGTTTATGTTTACAAAATTCATTTGACAATGTTTTCTAGTTATATTTGGTCTCTGACTCAGATCCCTGGGTTCAACTCCATACTTGTAGGTCAGCATGGCCGAATGGATAAGAACACGTGTTCTTAAACATTCGGTGTGCTGATGCCGAGGTAAGGGGCTCAACCCCTACACCGGGCAGTTTGACCAAAATGCTGACCTATCGTCCTTGCTTGGAGATGTAAATTACAAGTACCTCTGAAGTCAAAGTGCATTCACTTGATGGCAAGGGACACTGTTAATAGGGGAAGCTAATCCACATGCAAAGTTCATTCCAGCATTACTTGAAATAGTGTGTATGGACTACACTTGAGTTCAAAGTTCAGTCCAATGCATGAATATGTATTGTGTATGGACTACACTTGAGTTCAAAGTTCAGTCCAATGCATGAATATGTATTGTGTATGGACTACACTTGAGTTCAAAGCAAGGGAGCGCAAATAAAAATCATGCTTCAGAGAATGATCAATCAGACCCACAGCAGCCTGGTGACAATGATAATGATCAATCAAACCTACAGCAGCCTGCATCAATATATGAAATTATATCTCGAAATTGAGGCACAAAAGTTGTAAATATTGTCCGAAAACATGTACTTTGTGACTGTGGCGCCACTGAAATTCTGCTAAATAAGTGTTAAACACTGTACGACTAGTGCCACCTTGGTATCTTTGTTTCCTTTTTACTTGCATCCACAACCCTTCAATTGTTTTGGGTGTGAATGCCCACTGTGTACAGGGTCAACAAAGTTATTGGCATGAACAACAACTGCATGATCGATAGATGCCATGGTTAGTTGACCTACGTTGTTGTAGCCTCGCCAGGCATCGGTGACAATGGTCGTTCCTGGTAAGACGTGATCACTTATAATGCGTTCCAGTGTTGTCGCATCTCGCCTTTCCACAACTTCCAACCAGCAACGACCACTACCACGTTCAACCAGGCCAACTACCCCATTGACCACGACGAAAGTGACACGGTGGTACTTTCGGTGGAAAAAGTAGCTCTCGTCAGCTTCAACGACCACTGACTGTCCTGAGCATCAAATCCTCCCAACAATGGATTGTTACGCAGCATCCAGTTGTAACACTCTACCCGAGCTGATGGTCTGCCTGGCATTATAATATTTCTTTACATCAAGTAGAAACAAGTGTATTGAAAGCCTCTGTATCAGTATCGGTATCTCCGTATTTATTTATATGTAACTAAGGAAGTAGTCAAACGGAAGTAATCACACAATGAGGTCCTGTAAGGGATTCTTATTCACTACATTCACTGCGGAACTATTTGGGACCGGAATTCGGAACAGTGCCTGAATAATCAAACAGAAAAAAATTAAAACATTCACAATCTCTTTCTAAATGTTTCTTTATCTTTTTTTTATATTAAAGTCTAAATTATACCTTTCTTTACTCGCAACTGGGCAGCAGCTCGTTTCGTTGGATCTGGGGCATTCTCTACGGGAACGAAAGAAGAAGACTAATAATTTTAGAACTATATTCTATCAAACGATAATGATGAATAATAAAACAGAAAAAAATGAAAACATTCACAATCTCTAAATATGTTTATCTTTTTCGTACCTTTCTGAACTCGCAACTGGGCAGCAGAAGCTCGTTTGGTTCGATCTGGGGCATTCTCCCCGTCCTTCTTCTGTTGTTTCAGCGAGAATAACTTGATCATGGTGACGCTGGCACTGGTATCTCTAACTAAATGTTATTCTTCTGGGGGATTTCTGGTAAACACGAGGAAATAACGTCCTGTTGTGAAACCTAAAGAACAGCTCTAGTTTAGTGATGGTATTTTTTACCTATGACGGGATCTAACAAGGGGAGCTGACCCCGACTTCCGCTGGCAGTTGCCAGTCTTTTGAAAAACGATGACACAAACAATAGATTGCACGTTGTATTGCCTGGCATATTTCGTTGCATCTCGTCAGTTACATATTGCAGAAATCACACAACATAAAGTAAATTAACTAGATAAATCCTTCACGCTGAAGTATACACATATTCGCACAGTAATGTCAATTGTCTACCACGGTAATTTTAAACTGATTATCGTGTCTTTCTGTTTACACAAAAATGGCCTATGTAGATTAATCATGATGGCTTCTGCGAACTTTAACAATCGACTGTTGTGTGGGTTAAACAATACACGAAACGCACAAACAGAAAGACATGATAGTCAGTTTAAAATTACTGTGGTAGACAATTGAAATTACTGTGCTAAAATGTGTATATTTCAGTATGAAAGATTTATCTAGTTAATTTACTGTATGTTGTGTGATTTCTTCAGTATGTACCTGACGAGATGCAACGAAATATGTCAGGCAATAAATCGTGCAATCTATTGTTTGAGTCTTCGTTATTCAAATTCACTACGGGAAGACATTGTTTATCAGAACAGTTGCCAGGCTGTCTGCTTCTATGGATTCTTTCTTTTCACTCGATTCTACTTCTCGTATGCGCGCGCGCGCGCGCGCGCGCGTGTGTGTGTGTGTGTGTGTGTGTGTGTGTGTGTGTGTTTGTGTGTGATTAATTGATTCATTCATTGTATTTTTAAAGCTTTACTACAGTTTCACTAATTCTAGTTTTAATCACCCCCTCCCCCTGAAGCAATGGCAAACTACTGAACGTAAACTTGCCCAGGAATCACAAACAGCCAAAAAATGCCGGAGTTGATAGTTACGTCATGTAAAGGATTTGCAACTAACAAACTTTCCCCTGTCGGTCTCCTTAGCAAAGGCGTTAACAACGTTGTTCGTAATCCCGTATATCCACGAGGGGAAAACAGTTGCGCGAGATTAGGTAGCGGATCGCGCCACACTGGTAACTTTCTGAGGTATGTGAGCCGGTCATTCAAAAATCAATGGCAAACTACTGAATGTAAAACTTGCCTAATACATCAACAGCAGCTGAAAATGCTGGTGTTGACTGCAATGTCCTGTAAGGGATGTGCAACATTTAAAAAAGAAATTACCCCTGAACTGTTTCCCGCTGTGTCTTTGTTGTATGTCAAGTTTTTGTCGATTTTCTTAGTACGTTTCTTCATATATATTTTTTTTCATGTAGAATTTTTCAGGATAGTTGTATTAGTGTGTGCTTGTTGTTTGGGTGCTGTCGAAGGCTTTGGCCGCAATTTTGTTACCTGTGATAGTGTTCTAACAAAGGGTTACGGATTCTACTAATTTTACTTCTCGTTTTTGTGTGTGTGTGATTCATTCAGTAGATTCATCGCACGCCACTTGAAGTGGCTCAAAAAGCTGGCTAAATTTATCATACTCCACTTACGGTGGTTTACATATTTGAGATTACAAGCCCAGATTAAGTAAAATATGTTACAATTTTATGAAAAGACCAGAACAAATCGTTATTATGTGCATCAGAACAAAACACACTAGATTAAGCAACCACGCGTATACAAAATTAAAGGCCGACGTATCAGCCATACATATGTGTTGATTGGCGCTGCAGACAGCAAATCATACACTCCAAGACTGCCATAAATACAACATATCTAGGCAAACGGCTTTTTTAAAAAGTCTGAATAAAATGGATGGAACTGCAGTAAAGCTATGAAAATGTAAACAATATAAAATGACACAAAGTAGTGCAGCTTTACATAACAGATTTACGACACATACAGGACGTTGCGGCGATTAGCCTTCATCAGCAAACAAACACATTCACAAACACAACATATAGTCAAGGAGATCTGTGACTACATCAAAAGTTGACGACAGGACGAGAAGAACAAAAGGATGGGAAAAAATTAAAGCAATGAGGAGAAAATGAGAATTGAAAAAAAAAATGAGAATTGAAAAAAATGTGTTCATACTTACCTCACAGTTCCAATCTGTGAGTGATCTGCTTCCATCTGGTCTGTACATCATTGCTTGTTGTGGTATACTGTTAGTTGGTAACCTGCTTGCATGGCCAACCAATTTTACTTGCTGCCTTCAAATAACATCTATTGCTGCTATAATTCCTACTTTAGTCCTAATCGCTTCATTTCTGATCTTATCGCTTCTCGATACATTGAGTATTCTTCTTCTTCTGCGTTCATCCGGAGTTTTTTCCCCGGATGTGATTGTGTTGTGCCTGTTTACAGCAGAGCTGCGTTCTTGCGCCGTTAGGCCGACACATCCGACTTCTGTGGGCATTTGTTGACCGGGTTAACCTTCCCGGGATTGAGTATTCTACTCAGGAATCTCTTTTCTATTGTGATTTTTCTTGTCTCTTTTCTTGACATTGTCAAGGTTTGGCATTGGTAATATAGAGTTGGTAGGAAGATTGTGTTGTAAAGTGCTTTCTTTGTAAGTATTGATATATGTTTGTTCTTTAGTATTGGTGCCATTTGTCCAGTGAGTTGGTTTGCCTTATTGCATCTATTTTCTCGTCTTCTGATTTACCATTTGAGGATATTATACTTCCTAAACTAACAACGATTGCCTAAAAGAGGCTAATGAAAATAGAACACTACATACAACAATAAGAAAGAGACAAACAGCTTTCTTTGGTCATGTGATGAGAAGAGAGGCATTGGAGAACATCGTGACAACTGGAAAGATCGAGGGGGAAGAGAGGCAGAGGCAGACCTAGAGAAATGATGCTGGACGGATTGAGACGGTGGCATGGAGGAATATCATCAGCAGAGATGATCCAGAACACCAAAGACCGAGATCTGTGGAGAGCCATGAACGCCTACGCCAGCCGGCACGGCACTTGATGATGATGAGGTACCTCAAACTCTTTACTTGTTTCAGAGGTTGTTCGTTTAGGTGAATTGTTATTGCTTTTTCTTTTAGTTATAGTCACAATAGAAGACAGAATACAAATTTGCAGAGCACGTGCCTACCTCAGAGTTAACGCAAACACACAACATCCACTGCATAGTGAAATTAGGAAGGTGAAGGGCAGCAGGTTAAAAAGAGGAAGGTCATGGATGGGTCAAGCCGAAGACATTCTTCAACAGGTGTGTTCACTTGAGGACTTTGAGCCTGGCGAGGAGTGGGTACAAGTGCCAACATATTTCTGTACGTCCTTTTCACTTTGCATCCAACTAGACAGAAAATGCAGACAAGAAAATCCGGCTGCTGTGGAGGCGGAAGTACAAGCGTTGATTTTCGAGAATTCGGTAGACGGTGATGCTGTAATTTACACAGGTGGGGCGGTTGTTCGACGCATGAGAAGCTCATGGGCCTTTACGGCTCAAGCCGGAGGGAGAATTGTGAAGGAGGACTCCGGTGCTTTTGTTGAGACCACAAGCAGCCTGACTTTCATGGCAGTAAGTAAAGACATAACATGGCTTGAGTCACAGACATTCAAGAGGGTATGTTTCCTTAGCGACTCAATGAGCACGCTCAAGATGATAGAGATGGGGTCGATCCGAATAGAATGGTTGCTGTCTCTAGAGCAATCTCGGCTGACAAAGATTAGTTTCATCTTCGTTCCAGGGCATGTGGGAGTACAAGGAAATGAGCGAGCTGACAAGCTCGCAGGTATGGCTAAAGTGGAGGGCGGACGCGCCATGGACCAGGCTGACATTCTGAATGCTCTACGAGAAGTAAGACTTTTGCGATAACCAAGTGATGATTGTGAATCTACAACCATGGTCAGACTACGAGAACAGCAAATTAAAAGAGGCGTGGCCAAACAAGAACACTACGCGGGAAGCTAAAGAAGATTGATAAACTAACACAGAACTGGTGTCGTTAGCCGCTACACGCTGCGGGATTTGCTGAGGAGGGGATCCGAGCACTTATGGACTGAATGGTTCGATGTGCAATGAGGATGATCTGTCGACTAACTAACTAACTTTAGTTATAGTAATTACCTCTGTTTTACTTGTGCTAATTTTCATGTTATGTTCCCTACACATTTCGTTTAGATTATTCATGTGGTCTTGTAATTCAGCTTCTGATTTTGATATTAGTATTAATGCTTAGTCACCCGCAAACAGTTCTCTAATGGTGTAATTTGCAGATGGCTCTTATTCTGTGTACTCGTCATGCGGTGTTCTCGTAGTCTCTGTTTAGCTGGTGACATATGCCTGGGTCATTGACATTAAGGAGAATGACCGTGCTAGTACATAAACAAGTGACCGGGCATGAGAAATAATAGATGAAAGTTGAAGACAGTAAGGTGGGTGATCCGGCCACGAGAAAAACAGTCAACCCTGAGAAATAATGGGGCGGGTGTGAGTGGAGACCCCCAGGGGGGATGAGTGAAGGACAGTTTAGTTTTATGTGAAGTCAAGGGACTTCAGGACAGTTGATGTTTTGGGGCCGAACGGATCGGTTGTCGAGGACGTGGGAGTTGAGACTGACTGTGGGTCAGTTCTTGTGTGGTGTTGTTCTCCCAGTTCTGAATGCGGCCTGAACCCAGAGTGGGTTGGATAGTTAATGAAGGCCTGAACCCAGAGTGGGTGATATAGTTAGTGGAGACTAGACCCAGTGTGTGGGTGTATTGTGTGAGGTCCAGCGGTGGATAGGATCTGGATTACCTGTCTTGTGAATTTGAGATTAACAGGCCGTGAGAAGACAGTGATGTGTGCGTGTTAATGTTGTGAGGAGGATATGGATATTCTATGGATTATCTTGTTTCTGGATATATAAATATGTTCCGTGGGTCTGTGTTATTTCTGTATTAAAGGATTATGTGCGCCAAAATCGATCTTGTTCACTGACTGATGAATGTGCACTGCGGGGGTGAGTTATATTGTAAGACAGTTAGATAGCTCAATTGACACACCAGGAGTATCGTTACCTAGACAATGACCATATCACGAACTTATCATTTAGAACTTCGTGATATTATCTGGGAGGCTTCGTCAATTCAAGAACAATATAGACATTGTTATCATATTGAGTTATCTGTGGGCTGTCCGGTCAAGGACGACGGGGATATATTGTATTATCTGAGAGCTCCTCCGATCAAGAAACCCATTGCATTATAGACATTGTTGTTATTCTGTTTATCTGTGAACTCGTCGATTAGAGAGGATACTAAGATCAGAGACATTAGTCGGATGCCCAAGTACAACGACAATTATGGCACAAGGAATAAACATAATTTTCAGTAGACAGTGAGTGATGTCGTAACGAAGCCCTGTGCGCGTTGAAGACAAGTGTACGGTGTTTTTCATAAGTCAAGAGACGGGACGTCAGAGAATTAACACAGACAGTTCAAGTAAAGGCCAGGACAGGTAAATTTGATACCAGGCGGTATTGCTGAAGCTAGCAGACAGTTCACGAAAGGACACCACGGCACATCAAAAAACTGTCAGCGCGCATTAAGAAAACAGCGGCACACAAAACTCGCGTGAAAGTGTTTGCGACAAAAGCGAGACAGCATAGTTTGATAGTATCGCTGTCGGTGTTAAAGACAGGATTGAAAATCAAAGATATTGACAGGTGTGTATGGCGAGGGAACGCACGGTGTGGTCGCAGGTCGACAGGTGAAGAATTTCATCACAGGTAACAGGACAGGGGAGGACGGTGGAAATGGTGAGTTTCCACGGACAAATCGGGTCAGCGCTGTTTACGAGGACAGGTGACCGAAGGGGGTAGTAACAGTACCCCACCGCAGCCAGAGTTGGGGCGGGTTAATGGTGTAAAGTGTGATTTTCCACGGAGTTAGGAGAGCAGCCGTGTTGGGGCTGAGAATTCTGTGTGGAAAGTGTTTACTAAGGAATTTTCCACTCAAGGTGATAAAGAGAAATTGAGGTGACATTGTGAGTTGGGGGGTGGATGGAGTAAAGATACTCAGGAATTTCCACGGCCTATTGTGGTCAAGATGACTCATTGTGAATGAACAAAATAAGATGTTTTGTGTGAAACCAGACTTTATTGTTCGTCTTTGTTGAAATCCCTTTGTCATCATTATTCTGTCAGTAGCAAACATTTTTTTCAACGAAGGATAAGGTATCATCACCGCATGCAGGGTTGCACACAGTTGCAAAAACAAAACAAAACCGACTGTTCAGAGTTAAAGTGTTGGACATTTGCTGTCATTTTTTGGGTTGAACTTTGTCTTTAAACGTGAATCTATCACATAATTGATACATCGACGGACCATCTCTGCAACCAAGGTATAATAGCGTTACGGACTGGGGTGAGACAAGACATTTGGATTATTACTCTGTTGACATCACGTCCAGGGAAACTAACAACATATCGAAAGAACATTCTGGAATCTAGGGCGTAGACATTTCCATTGGATTGCGAAAAACTATTAAAATGAACGAAAAACTTTTGTGACGGATTAATAAGCACATATTTGTCGGCCAACCATTTGGACATTTTGTTTGCTCTCATCGTCTTAACTGTCGTTATCGTTTGTCAACTTATATATATGGATATGTTATTACATGTAGTTGTTGGATAGACACTTTTTGCGATCTCTATCTACATCACGATAGGCCTTGCAAAACGTGGTTCTTTCTGGTGCTTACGATATTTTTGTAAGGAAAACGCTAATGAGTTAGCGTGTCGTGCAGTGGCATTGGAGTCCTAACTAATATCTAGAGCCGAGTTGTCTGATGTCAGATTTGTGTATATTTTGATGCTATAAATTTTTTTTCTCTCTTTCTTTTCATAATATTTGCATTGGATATTTGCTGTGTTCGGATATATGTTATTATTGTGATCTTTCGTCGCATCTACTGTCTAGTGGTCTGGGTCAATTTATATATTACGCGCACTGTGGGTGTCCCTACACAAGCTTGTGGTTGTTACTGTAGTTTATTTCTGTGTGATCACCGTCTCCGTGTCTCTAACGTTTTATAGACAACACTTACTGTTATCATCCATTCGTTTGTATATGTATTTATATGTATGTTTAACTATATTTCCAGAGATTTTTTACAACTATTTGGTATATATGTGAGGGAGTATAGGTATATCCCCCCTCACTACCTAGTGCTTGTAGAGTGACTGAGTGAGTACAGAGTGATATTTTAGCACTACAAATTTACGTACACAGGGTGTGGTAGTGTACTTAGGGAAGACACACAAAGACTAACAGCAGAGTCTTTACATTTATAATTGGCTGACAGACAGCAACGTGTTCACAAATTACAAGATGCCTACTTTAATGGAATATATTGAAGCAGGTGAACGAATAGGTCTAAAGGGCAAAGAGTTACAGGAGTTTGCAGAAGCAAAATTGAAAGAAGTTCAGCAGTGGGAAAGAGAGGAGAGGCATAATGAACGCGAGGCAAAGCGTCTACAGGAAGAAAAGTTAGCTGAATTGGAAAATAAGCGTCTACAGGAAGAGAAAGAGACACAAGTGAAACTAGCTGAAATGGAACAACAAAAGCGCCTACAGGAAGAAAAGATAGCCCAACGCCTACAGGAAGTAAAATTAGCTGAAATGGAAAACAATCGTCTACAGGATGAGAAAGAGATACAATTGAAACTAGAAATGACACAACTAGAACTTGAAAAGTTAAAACAAACAAATGCGGTGGAAATCGAGAAAGAGAAGATTAAGATGGAAGCGGAAATTGCACGCATAAAACTAGAACTATCTTCGAAGTGTCAAAGTGAGGAAAGCAGAAGACCTTCACAGTCGTCACAGAGATTAAAACTGCCATATTTTACAGACCGGGACCATCTTGAAACTTATTTGTCCAGATTCGAAGCATCAGCGAAAGTGTTAGGTATTCCAGAGGGAGAGTATGCGATGCGACTTGGCGAGTTTCTTACGGGTAAGGCTCTAGATACAATGTTTAATTTACCTGTGGAAGAAAGAAACAACTACACTATTTTGCGTCAACGTCTGCTTACAAAGTTCCAACTAACTGAGCATGGCTGTAGAACAAAGTTTAGACAGTTAGGGCCAGAGACAAATCAAGATTTCACAGATTTTGTTAATACAGTAAAGAACACATTTAATAAATGGATGGAGCTTGCAGAAGTAGGGAAAGATTTTAATAAATTAGTCGATTTAATGTTAAGAGACAAGGTAGTATCTGCATGCAATACAAACTTAGTAGCTTTCTTTGAGGAACGTAAGCCAAAGGACATAGACACAATGTCACAGTTAGGGCAAAACTACATGACTGCACATCCAAACAGTTCTATTGGTAGACTAATGAGTGAGGAAATAGTCTGTGCAGCGTACACTAAACAGGACCAGAATCCAGTTATTAGACCAAGATCGAAAAGTGTGGATTCAGCACAGAAGTATGAACAACAAGAGTCTCAAGATAATGGTTTCCGTGGCAACCATGTTGGTAGAGCAGGACGGTACCCATAAAAAAGGGGGAATTTCCAGAGACGTCCAAATAATTATGCCGGATGCTGGAATTGTGGGAGCTGGAGACATAAGGCAGCACAATGTGATACACAACCATCCAGTGAGCCAACAAGTAACGCAAGGAAGAAGATCATCTGTTTCAAATGTGGAAAGAAGGGGCATGTCAGCTATCATTGTACGATGAGGGAAACTGAGCATTCTAATGCAGCACAAGTGATTGAGACTATCAACAATGAAGATTGTAGTGGGTGCAAACCTCTTTTTGAAAAAGACGGTCAGCCAGTCTTAGTGTGTGGTCATACAGTGAAAGCAGGATCAGCAGTCCATGCAGGTGGAAGCATGAAGATGCACCATGGTTTCGTTAATGATAGGCTAGCATTAACAATTAGAGATTCCGGGTGTACGTCTATCGGAGTTAGAAAAACTTTAGTGAACCCCTCGGAGTACACAGGGGAAAAGATTAGATGCATTACATTTAATGGGACAGTAGAATTCTACCCATTAGCCGTGATAGCAGTAAAAA
Source organism: Cepaea nemoralis (assembly GCA_014155875.1). Lineage (NCBI taxonomy): Eukaryota > Metazoa > Mollusca > Gastropoda > Stylommatophora > Helicidae > Cepaea > Cepaea nemoralis. The sequence continues at coordinate 52,339 of JACEFZ010016290.1, forward strand.
CAACATATATCACAGGAAGAGTGGTAGCGTGTGTTCTAGACACACCAGTGGCAGATTTGATCATCGGAAACGTGCCAGGAGTTAAAGATTGTACAGAAGAAGAAGTAGTTTATTGGGACCAGAAACATAGTTTAAGTAGTAGCGAGGTAGGTACCAAAAGAAAACCTAAATTAGAGAGTATAGCTGAACAAGAAGAGGCACGTGAAGTAGACACAGGAACTCAGGGCAAGGATAGTACAGCTGAGCAGGTGAGAATTGATCTCAAACATAGTGGGAGTGACTCCCACAGACAAGATGATACGACAGACAAATGTTTCCAAGGGTGTGTTAAAGTGAGACATAGGCAATTAAAGAAGGATATATGGTGCTTCGAAAGGAAGAACAATGGTCTCACTCGCAGGTTTTCAGATGGCAGAACTGCATGTGGGCAAGGAGTATTACCGTTAACACATAGAGACCGATATACTAGAACAGCTCAGGATAGGGCATGTGCAGGGCACATAGGAGTAAGGCGGAAGCAGCATAGAGCAGGATGCCAGGTATATTGGCCAGGATTTAATAAAGAGGTCAGATTAAACAGAGACTCCAGTGTAACGGTACAATATGTAGATTGCAAAGTTAAGGCAGTTCAAAAGAGTGTTAACGACATCACTGAACCAGTATTAGCAAACAGATGTTTTTAAAGATATAGGAAACATGAGGCATGGGTACAGGAAGGGTAGACACAGCATCGACAGAAATACGTGGAGGTTTGAGGCAAGAAAAGAACCACCTGATACATGGTCGGTACACAAATAGCTTGTGTCTTTTTGAGGATGTTAATAGAACTACAGATACACAGATATGATGTTTCCTATGATGTATTATTATTATGTGATGTATGAGTTCATGCATTGGTACACAAGATAGAAAGTTGGTTGTATTGATGTGTGGGGAATATGGGAGTGTACTAGGAGCATTTGATGTATTTTTTAGTGTGGTACCTAAAGTGAGGTGGAATCATATTTAGGGCTACCCAGGCAATATGTCTGGATCACATATTTGATAAGTATTAGTCTCCCAACATTTGAAAACGATGTTTTCTTTTAAGGGGGGGGGGGATAATGACATATGCTTGGGTCACTTGACATTAAGGAGAATGACCGTGCTAGTACATAAACAAGTGACCGGGCATGAGAAATAATAGATGAAAGTTGAAGGCAGTAAGGTGGGTGATCCGGCCACGAGAAAAACAGTCAACCCTGAGAAATAATGGGGCGGGTGTGAGTGGAGACCCCCAGGGGGGATGAGTGAAGGACAGTTTAGTTTTGTGTGAAGTCAAGGGACTTCAGGACAGTTGATGTTTTGGGGCCGAACGGATCGGTTGTCGAGGACGTTGGAGTTGAGACTGACTGTAGGTCAGTTCTTGTGTGGTGTTGTTCTCCCAGTTCTGAATGCGGCCTGAACCCAGAGTGGGTTGGATAGTTAATGGAGGCCTGAACCCAGAGTGGGTGATATAGTTAGTGGAGACTAGACCCAGTGTGTGGGTGTATTGTGTGAGGTCCAGCGGTGGATAGGATCTGGATTACCTGTCTTGTGAATTTGAGATTAACAGGCCGTGAGAAGACAGTGATGTGTGCGTGTTAATGTTGTGAGGAGGATATGGATATTCTATGGATTATCTTGTTTCTGGATATATAAATATGTTCCGTGGGTCTGTGTTATTTCTGTATTAAAGGATTATGTGCGCCAAAATCGATCTTGTTTACTGACTGATGAATGTGCACTGCGGGGGTGAGTTATATTGTAAGACAGTTAGATAGCTCAATTGACACACCAGGAGTATCGTTACCTAGACAACGACCATATCACGAACTTATCATTTAGAACTTCGTGATAGCTGGTTTCTTTACAGATGTTGTCTATATAGGTTATGAACAAACGAGGGGCCATTGAGTGAACTAAATAAAAGACAGTGAAGTTCACATAAGACACAACATTGCAGATAGAGATAAATATCAAGCGAACGGAAGAAGACGCAGAAGTAAAATATACCTGCTCGTATACCATTTCAATATTTCGTGTGGTGGAAATATAAGATGATCAGAAGTTAATAGCGGTTCCAACTTCGCGGTAATGGGTCAGCCTATAATTGCCCCGTTTCTGTGCCAGTGAAAACCCACACAAAGGGCTTCACACTGCCCTATGAGCTCCAAATTGCTGTCAAAATGTACACCCTACTAACAAAAATCATTGTCTGGGTGATGCATACTTTTGAAGCTAGCTATATCAGTGATCTCATTTCCCCGCATCCCTGCATGATACTAATAATAATCGCCTTATACTGTGACAATGATCGAGGGCGGAAATAGTTCTTTGTTCCGATTGTGTCTTTGTTCCGATTATGCCATATGGCCAAGCCATCCATTTATTCACCTCTTTTTCTTCCACATGCTCTATTTCCATCAAGTTTGCCAACTGTCACCGTATTTTATAATTTACTTCTTCTCATTCATTCGTCATGTACCATGCCGATAAGCGTGGGCGGTCATGATTCGCCATCTCACTCGATCACCAGAGTCGTGGATCAGCTCAGTGTTCTTGTCTCCACCATACCACGTTGCCAAGCCATCTAGGTACTCTTCTTCATCTTCTTTCGTTCGCTTGAAATATGTCCATAATTGCAATGTTGTCTCTTGTATGAATTTAATTCTCTTTTTTAGTTCACTCAGCGGTCCATATAGTCTCTCTAGGCCAGAAGGTTTGCCTAGAAATGTTGTTTTTTGGGCAGTCTTGGAGTATTTGCTCTGCTGTTTGCGACACCAATCCACATATGCACATGGCTGAGTCACAAATCTTGAATTTTGTGTACATGTGGTTGTGTCTGTGGTTACATGTGGTTGAGGAGCGGCTGGCCTAGTGGCGAGGAGCGGCTGGCCGAGTGGCGAGGAGCGGCTGGCCGAGTGGCGAGGAGCGGCTGGTCGAGTGGCTAGAACGCCAGACTCTCATTCGGGAGACCCGGTTTCGATCCCTCGGTAAGATGTGGGATTTTTTTTTTTGTCGGGGGCGAAAAGAAAATCCTAACCTGCACAGTTCGCGGCGACTGCACTAGCCAGGCGGCCTTAATTCCTCAAGCTCAAAGACCCCTCTGCCACACACCGCAAGGTAATATATTGGCAGTAAATGACAGTTTCAGTTGACAGTGGTTGCGTAATCTATTGTGTCCTGTTCTGAGGCGCAGAATAATGACTTGTTCTGGTCTGTCCGTACCGTGGTAGTCGTCTTGAGCATGTTTTGGTGGCTTTCTGACTGATTTGATCATTCTTTTCTTTTGGTGGTATATAACGTTCATACCAGGCTATTCTTATTGTGCTCCTTCCTTAGCCAATCGATCAGCTCTGTCGTTTCCAGGTACTCCATAGTGGGATGGTATCCATTGTATGGTGACCTTATGCTGACTACTAAGTTCAGAAAGTAGTGTCCTTAGTACTGGCAATTTCCCAGACAGTAGCGCCCCGAGTACTGATTTTGCATCTGTCAATAGCACCATAGGTTGTGTACCATGGCTGGTATTTAGTCATTTCTCTGTTGCTATCTTGATTGCCTCAATTTTAGCATCACAGTTATGGCAGTACTTTCCTGTTGGTACTCTGGCCGCGTCCTTAGTATTATTTGGGTATTCTATGTAAACTCCAGCTCCTCCATTTCGAACATCATTTTGTGCTGACCCATCTGTGTAGACTCGGATCCAGAGGTCCTGTGGGTATTCTTCATCAAGGAAGCTGAGAGTGGCTGTTCTGCGCTGTACACTGTTCAGTTCTTCCTTGTCAAACATTCCTCTCGCGTTTGTCTGGATTTGTAGATAGATAATCTTTCCACGGAAGTAGTAAGAGACACGCAATTTGATTATATTTTTAGGACTTAGTCCTTCGTGGCGACATCATTTTTTACTATATAAAAAGTCATTATCCTTTGCTCTGACGTCAAAAAGCGGATACTTCGGGGACCGCATTTGTAAAAAAAAATTTGGCGGTTATTTTCTTGGGTCTTGGTGACCACTTCCGGTTGTCCTGATGACTACTTCTGTCCATGATTACCCCCTACCCAGGTCCCCCGTACCCGGCCCTGGCGCAAACCGAGGCGACCCGGGAGAGACCGGGTCTCGGCGCGACCCGAACCGATCCGACGCGAACAAACCGACCGGGTGTGTGTGTGTGTGTGTGTGTGTGAGAGAGAGAGAGAGAGAGAGAGAGAGAGAGAGAGAGAGAGAGATCAAACCCCAGTCATATCGATCCCCCTTCGATGAGGGAGACCGAAAGCCAATACGACAGAAAATGATTTATTCCATCTCTCGAGCTAACTCGAGGATCCCTTTGTGGATTGCATTTTTTTTTAAAAACTTTTATTGAGTGTTAAAGAAAACTTTGCATTTGTATTGTTCGTGTTGTTACAGAGCGTTGCATGTGGAAGTGTAGGTGACATTTGCGAAAATTTTTACAACATTTATTTCAACATTTTTACATTTGAAATGAAGGGTAACGGAAAACGAGTACAAACAACAACAAGACGGTAGTATACCATTATTTTCTTTCTGCCACCCTTTCACCTGTCAGCTCCAACCCCACCAATACCATCATCACCACTTGGTAATGAGGAAAAGGGCAGTAAAACATGTTAAAACCGACCGGTGAAGGCAGCAGCAGCATCAAAACGAACAGTATCGAAAAGGTGGGGACGGGGGGGGAAGGAGGGGGGGGGGGTTGTCAAGGAGTCTCCTAGTTTACAATGCAGGAGGGGTAGTTGTTGCATTTGTATTGTTTGTGTTGTTACATGCGTACTGTGTGTTCAGTATTTGTGTGCGTGTTTTTACAGAGTGTTGCATGTGGGCGTGTAGGTGACATATGCGCAAAAATTACAAATATGTTATACATTTAAACATTTCTCCATTGACATTGTTGTAATACTCTTTTGCACGGCTCAGTATGCTAGTTAATTCGGCAAGCTTCCTTACCCATGAATCAACATTACGCGCATGGTGAAAATCTGGTTTAGGAATATACTAACCAGACAAAGAAATTTATTAAAAATTAACCCCAAAACTTAATTAAACACCAAAATTGTCTTGTATGTATACTGTAGAATAGTTACGTCAATAAAGAACTACGAGTCTCATTTAATTTAAGCCATAACTTCCCGAGATAATTATAAAAATATGTAATATTATTAAACAGCAAAGTTATACCCCTTAATTATTAACGGATGCCAAGGGGAGAGTAATCGGCCCCTTGACTCAACCAGAATTGTTCCCCCTTTTACACACTAACTTCCCCCTGAATTACCATTTACCTGCGCGCGCAAGCAACCAGTAACGCTTCACCGACCGAGACGACAATAGCCAAGGGCCAGCGGGATACTGATAACCGGTAGTTAAACACGCACACTAAAGCGGGCTGACAACAGAGCTGGTCAGCTCGAGTTGATCTTACCTGAAATAAACACAACCAGTGAGGCGTTCTGGTTGACCGTTAACATAATTAACACAGTGACACAGCCCAGGTTGTGAAAGGAATTTTTGGGTAGGAAAAAATAAGATATGCTCAAATATACCTATACGAAGTGCGTGTGAAGAGGGTGTATCAACAGCTAGTTGTCTATCTATTACAGGACGTCGCAGTCAGTCCCAACGTTGTTTATGCAATGCATTTACAGGACGTTGCAGACAGCCCCAACATTGATTGGTGCTCGTGTACCATCATGACATCTGTGTGTATGTGTGTGTGCGCGCGCGCGTGTGTGTGCTATCAATTACAGGACATCACAGTCAGCCCCAACATTGTTTATGCAATGCATTTACAGGATGTTGCAGACAGCCCCAACATTGATTAGTTGCACGTACCACCATGCCAATCATGTGTGTGTATGTGTGCGCACATGTAGGCGTGTGTGAATGCGTGGGTGTGCTATCAATTACAGGACATCGCAGTCAACCTCAGTATTCTACGGAGTGTCTGACTTCCTGGGGCAAGTTTTGCAATTGTCATTATGGACGAACGACAATCATGGGGTGTGCGCTAGCGCGCGTGTGTGTATATACATGCGTGTGTGCATGCGTGCGCGTGTGTGTGCTATCAATTACAGACCATCACAGTCAACCTCAACATTCTATGGAGTTTCGTGTGTGCTTGGGTAAGTTTGCGATTCTCATTTTGAATGAACGCCAGCCAAATCATGTATGAGTGAAGAGGGTGTATCAACAACTAGTTGTCTATCTATTACAGGACGTCGCAGTCACCCCAACATTGTTTATGCAAGACATTTACAGGACGTTGCATATAGCCCCAACATTGATTAGTTGCGCGTGTACCACCAGGACATCCGTGTTTGTGTATGTGTGCGCACATGTAAGCGTGTGTGCCTGCGTGGTTGCGCTATCAATTACAGGACATCGCAGTCAACCTCAGTATACTACGGAGTGTCTGACTTCCTGGTGCAAGTTTTGCAATTGTCATTATGGACGAACGACAGTCATGGGGTGTGCACATGTGTGTGCGTGTGTGCGTTTTCGCATCCGTGCGTGAGTGTTTGCTTGCGTGCGCGCGCATGTGCGCGCTCGTAGGAAACTTCAATATTGGGTGTCATCTCACAACCAAACCTATCCCTCGTACTATAGTTGTGTCTGTGTATTACATACTACAGTCAAGTTGTAATGGATTGCATTTACAGGACGTCGCAGTCAGCCCCAGCATTCATGCTTCTTGGGCAAGCTTGCCGATGTCTTTCTGACCAACCGGTACCCATGATCGTCTGTAGTGTCTGTCACCAGGATTACCATCATCAGCATCACCCAGCTCCATCAACAAAATCACTATTATCATCATCATCAACAGCAGCATCGTCATCAGCTGAAGGTGACCGATCGGGTGACTCACCACAGGGCTATGTCGATTTAATGCATTGCCTTTACAGGACATTACAGTCAACCCCCAACATTCATGCTTCCTGGGCAAGGTTGTCGTTGTCTTTTCTGAACGGCTGAATTTCTTTTACATATCGCAGTCAAGCTAGCGACTACATGATAACTAGCTAAAACCGGTAAAAATGACGTCACAGCCGGGTATAGCTGTAATGTTACAGCTAGAACACGTTGATAAGAAGGATACTACACTATGTCGTGGTGATAGACCACGCCCTTACCATGTGAATACATCAAGGTCAGACATTTCCAGACAATATTCAACACAGTCAGGAGTCTTAACCAGCAGATATCGTGTATATAACACCCACCATTCACCGTCTAGATGTCCCGATCTCAGTGAACACCGTTCAGGTCACAATGTGCCAAGTCTCTAATGGTAAGATGGGTTTTTTGATAAATCTTTCACATTTTTTTAGTGTGGTTCTCCAAGTAGGTATACAGTTAACCTAACAATACTAGTATAATAAAGAGATATATGGTGCTAATCACATATAACTGGAGTATGTGCTCTGCTGGCTGCGACACCAATCAACCCATGCACATGGCTGATCCATCAAGCCTGCATACAGAAAGTAGTATCCTTAGTACCGGCAATGTTCCACAAGGAGCGCCTCGAACACTGATTTTTGCATTTGCCAATAGCAACTAATGATACAACCGAGACACGAGTGTAATGACCCAGTAGGGCAAAAACAGTGGTAATGGAAGAAACCATCGTGGAAACTAACACACAAAATACCCTAGAGGGGAAAGAAATTTGTTCTGGTGCATGTGTGGTCGGCGAGTGCCGCGACTAGAGATAGTCTTCTTCTGTCAACTGGTCGTTATATACACAGTCATTGGCATATCACTATTTAATCTGTCTCGAGCCAGCGTCGATGTAGGTCGAGGGCAAGTTGTGGATCGCTCTTTTAAGCAGCTGTGTGGGTTACATGTTACCAAACCCTAAAATATGAGCTTCTACCTGACATTACCGAGTAATGCTTCGCCGAACATATTTCCCCAAAACTCACCAGGTCACTATTTCGTCAAGTTACCGCAGACTATAGAGGTGAGTCAATATTTTGAAGTGGGTCTGGCCGAAATTCAATTCCCCAACTACTACTGTAATGTGTTAGAGAATGAAGTATGGCTAAGATACATGCCACCCAATGGTAGAGTGATAAGAAAGGTGTGTCCCTCAGGCCTGTACACTTCACCAGACGCGTTTATAGCTGCACTAAATCGCCTAATGAAAGATCGGAAGGTGGACGATCAACTCTGTGTTCTATTCCATTTCGACAATGCATTAAAGAAAGTCATCGTGAAAATACTCGAACCCGGGGCCACTATTACATTTAGAGAGAAGTTACAAGAGATACTAGATACAATTGAAGGTGAAGGGTCGATAGACCTGAATAACGACCTGCGAAATGTCTACGTATACTGCGATCTCATTGCGACAAGACCAGTTGGAGACGTCATGGTCCCACTACTAAGGACGGTTCCTATCATGAAGCAGCGATCGACCTCAGTGTTTCGCGCCTACGACAAACCTCACTACATACCGCTGAATCGTTACTCCTTCGACACGGTGGAAATACTTCTAACCACTGATACGGGCACAAAGGTCGCATTCACTACCGGGACTTCAGTGCTGACGTTACATTTTCGAGTTCGGAAGAGATCAGACCTAGAATAATGGTGAAATACGGGGTGGTACATCGAAAACCCCACACTGTCCGAAGACATGATGTGCCCGACACTCAGATGATTGATGCCTCGGGTATCTACAAGACTCAGATATCAACCCACCAAGCAGGAGACCGGTTTTATGATTACATGCTAAGTGACATGTACATACCAGGCTACCAACCGAAAAAACCAACCTACTCAGACAATGACGTGTAGAAATCCAGAAACAACAGACAATGTGTATAGCTTAGTATGTGAAAATAAAACGGTGTGATGATACTATGTATACCACCTCATATCACATCATCCATTTCGTATAATGACATTATACATTTTTATTCTTGAAAAATGTACTGAAATACTGTAAAATGTACTTGAAATACTGTAAAATAAACAGGCATATATTATAATTACGTCTTGGTTGTTGAATTTTTGCTAGTGTTTACGGTATATATAGTTGTCATGTGATGGGAGAATGATACATATTGGTGACAAATTCAAGAAATATTTCAACAAAACTAAGGAAACGGGTTAACCAAAGTAGACAAAACTCTCGATCATAGTCTGAAATAGCTCATCCAAAATTATGAAAAGTAGGAAACTTTGCAAAACGTAAAAAATCTATTACCCAAAAGGGAAAAATATGTGGCCACATTTCAATCAAATTTATGAAAAGTAGGAAAACTTGTTAACCAAATGGCAAAAATCTTGGGCAAGTAAGAAAATTTGTTAACCAAATGTGAAAAGGTTAGCCGAATTTCAAACCAAACTTATAAAAAATCTCAGTCAAACATATGAAAAGTAGGAAAATTTTGTTAACCAAACGTGAAAAGTTTGGCCAACTGTCACCCAAACTTGTGAAAAGTGGGAAATTTTGTTGTCCAGATGTGAAAAGTTTGAGCACATTTCACCCGAACTTATGAAAAGTAGGAAACTGTTAACAAAATGGCAAAAATCTTGACCAAGTAAGAAAATGTGTTAACCAAATGTGAAAATGTTAGCCAAATTTCAAACCAAACTTATAAAAATCTCAGTCAAACTCATGAAAAGTAGAAACATTTGTTAACCAAACGTGAAAAAGTTAGCCGAATATCAAAACCAAACTTATAAACAGCTCAGTAAAACACATGAAAAGTAGGAAAATGTGTCAATCAAAGTGAAAATTTTTGGTCACATTTCACCAAACTTATAAAAATCTCAGTCAAACTCATGAAAAGTAGGAACATTTGTTAACCAAATGTGAAAAAGTTAGCCGAATGTCATACCAAACTTATAAACAGCTCAGTCAAACATATGAAAAGTAGGAACATTTGTTAACCAATCATGAAAAGTTTGGTCAACTTTCACCCAAACTTATGTAAAGTGTGAAATTTTGTTGTCCAGAGGAGAAACGTTTGACCAAATTTCACCCAAACTTATGGAAAGTAGGAAACTTTGTTAACCAAATGTGAAAAGGTTAACCGAATTTCAAACCAAACTTATAAAAATCTCAGTCAAACATATAGATGTGTCGTTTAAACTTATAACATTATGAAAATTTGTTAGGCAAAGGTGAAAAATATTACCCAAGTAATGAAATATCTCATCCGAACTTATAACAAGTAAGAAAACATGCTAGTAACATCAAGAAATATGTCGACCGAAGTAATGCAATAGGCAAAACGATGGACAAACTTATAAATATGTCTATCGTTATAAGAAAATATGTTACCCAAATTATGAAAAATATTGGCCAAGGTATGAAATATCTCGACCAAACTTACAAAAAATAGGAAAACAGGTCGACCAAAGTAAGAAAATTGGTTAGTCAAAGATGAAAAAAATAGTGGCCCAGTAAAGAATTATCGCACCCGAATTTTATAAAATGTATGAAAATGTGTTAGCCAATGGTGAAAACTATTGACCAAGTAAAGACATTTCTTGTCCAAAATCATAAAAAGTAGGCAAAATTTGTTAACTAAATGTGAAAATTATCGGTCAAACTTATAAATATCTCCACCAAACTTATAAAAAGTAGGAAAATTTGTTAGCCAAATGTAAAAATTTTTGACCAAGTAAAGAAATATCTCATCCAAAATTATAAAAATGTCGACTGATATAAGAAAATATGGTACCCAACGTAGGAAAAATAGTGGCCGAGTTACGAAATGTCTCAACCAAACTTACAAAACTTAGAAAAATATGTCGACCTAAGCAGGAAAATGTGTTAGCCAAAGATGAAAAATAGTGGCCATGTAAAGAAATATCGCATCCAAACTTATAAAATGTAGGAAAATTTGTTAGCCAAATTGACAAAACTGTTGACTAAACTTATAAATATCTGGTCCAAACTTATGAAAAGTAGGAAACTTTGTTAACCAAAGGTGAAAAATATTGTCCAAGTAAAGACATGTTTCAACCAAACTTACATATATATCATCCAATCTTATAAAAAGTAGAAATATTTGTTAGCCAAATTTGAAAAATGTTGGCCAAATACAGAAATAGCTCGACCAAACTTATAAAAATCTAGGAAAAAATATTAGCCCAACACAACTAAAATGATTGACCAAAGTTATAAATATCACATCCAAACTTATGAAAAGTAGGAAACTTTGTTAACCAAATGTGAAAAAATATTGACCAAGTACAGACATATTTCAATCAAACTTATAAACTTGTCGTCCAAAGTGATAAAAACTAGGAAATCTTGTCAGCCAAACTAAGAAATAGCTACTGGAAAAGTAAGAACTATGTCGACCAAACTAGACAAACGTGTTACCAAAATTAGGAAAAATGTAACTTCTGTAGTTATGTCAAATGTGTCTTGAACTTTTATCTGAAAAGACATTTCACAATACATAACCATCAACGTCAGCACTTTCACGATTTTACATTACCGAAAGCTCCAATTTACGTTTCCAGCGTATCTGCTAAAGAAGCACTTATACAGACTAATCACTCATCTCTCCACACGCTTAGTTTCTTTCTACCATAAAATATCTCTGCCTTTTATAGAAAGCTTCAAAACTTTTCCATGTCACACCACTAAGAACTCCAAACCTTCGTTGTGCATGAGGTCTAATGAAACAGACAAAACAACATTTATGGCAATGCAATTTGTGATCCACCTGGGATAGTTTCGATATCATCCTGAGTATTCGTCAGCAAAGAACCATTTCCCATGGCTGCCATCTTCAACTTTCTATACCACAATGTCTGCTACACTAACCTTCCATTGTTCCATCTTTCAACAATACAAAAGGTGTTCTCGAAGGCTAGCTAACATAACATTTCTTACTTTGCCCACCTCTTTCACACGTTGTCATTTCACAACTGCAATAGCGGCAAGTCTGCAATCAACCAACAGTGGCTGTTATGAAGTCGACCTTTCTTAAAACCACGCCTGCCTTATTGAGCCCTTGAATATCCTCTACCACATCTTCTAACCGACTTTCAACGTTTCATACCAAATAACACTAACATTCTCTTTGATTACAGAACAGTCGATTTTCTGCTGAGCTAGGCAGATTTTCCAACATAATTGGAGATAAAGCATCTGTCCCCTAACCTACTGGCGTTATTCTAGACAACGAATATGGTCATCGACCATCACCCCTAAGAATAACTTGAGAAAAAAACAACAGAGATGGGGTTCCTGAGACGAATGATTTTGAATTAATTGGACTATCAGACTAACTAACGATGAGCGCATAAGAAAAACCCAATGAAAATAGAGCATTATATACATCACACACAACAAACTCTTTCTTACGACACATAGATACAAACCAGTGTTAGTAATGGAAAAAGTTAAATTTGTGTGGTTACATTTTAATTAAAATTTAAAAATTATAAATAGCAATTTTATTGCGCAAGATATTAGCTCGATACTTTATGTCTTATACCTACCCTATTCCTGTATATTAAGTAAAGCGAGCAATAAAATTGCTATTTATAATTTTTAAATTTTAATTAAAATGTAACCACACAAATTTAATGTTGTTATGTCTGTTTCATTAGACCTCATGCGCAACGAAGGTTTGGAGTTCTTAGTGGTGTGACATGGAAAAGTTTTGAAGCTATCTACGAAAGGCAGAGATATTTTATGGTAGAAAGAAACTAAGAGTGTGGAGAGATGAGTGATTAGTCTGTATAAGTGCTTCTTTAGCAGATACGCTGGAATGGTAGGTTGGAGCTTTCAGTAATGTAAAATCGTGAAAGTGCTGACGTTGATGGTTATGTATTGTGAAATGTCTTTTCAGATAAAAGTTCAAGACACATTTGACATAACTACAGAAGTTAAATTTTTTCCTAATTTTGGTAACACGTTTGTCTAGTTTGGTCGACATAGTTCTTACTTTTCCGTAGCTATTTCTTAGGTTTGCTGACAAATGTTCCTAGTTTTTATCACTTTGGACGACAAGTTTATAAGTTTGCTTGAAATATGTCTGTACTTGGTCAATATTTTTTCACATTTGGTTAACAAAGTTTCCTACTTTTCATAAGTTTGGATGTGATATTTATAACTTTGGTCAATATTTTAGTTGTGTTGGGTAATATTTGTTCCTAGATTTTTATAAGTTTGGTCGAGCTATTTCTGTATTTGGCCAACATTTTTCCCATTTGGCTAACACATTTTTTTTCTACTTTTTATAAGATTTGATGATATATTTATAAGTTTGGTTAAAACATGTCTTTCCTTGGACAATATTTTTCACCTTTGGTTAACAAAGTTTCCTACTTTTCGTAAGTTTGGACCAGATATTTATAAGTTTAGTCAGCAGTTTTCTCAATTTGGCTAACAAATTTTCCTACATTTTATAAGTTTGGATGCGCTATTTCTTTACATGGCCACTATTTTTCATCTTTGGCTAACACATTTTCCTGCTTAGGTCGACATATTTTTCTAAGTTTTGTAAGTTTCGTTGAGACATTTCGTAACTCGGCCACTATTTTTCCTACGTTGGGTACCATATTTTCTTATATCAGTCGACATTTTGATAATTTTGGAAGAGATATTTCTTTACCTAGTCAAAAAATTTTACATTTGGCTAACAAATTTTCCTATTTTTTGTAAGTTTGGTGGAGATATTTATAAGTTTGATCGATAATTTTCATATTTAGTTAACAAATTTTGCCTACTTTTTATGATTTTGGACAAGAAATGTCTTTACTTGGTCAATAGTTTTCATCGTTGGCTAACACATTTTCATACATTTTATAAAATTCGGGTGCGATAATTCTTTACTGGGCCACTATTTTTTTTCATCTTTGACTAACCAATTTTCTTACTTTGGTCGACCTGTTTTCCTATTTTTGCAAGTTTGGTCGAGATATTTCATACCTTGGCCAATATTTTTCCTAATTTGGGTAACACATTTTCTTATAACGATCGACATATTTATAAGTTTGTCCATCGTTTTGCCTATTGCATTACTTCGGTCGACATATTTTTGATGTTACTAGCATGTTTTCTTACTTGTTATAAGTTCGGATGAGATATTTCATTACTTGGGTAATATTTTTCACCTTTGCCTAACAAATTTTCATAATGTTATAAGTTTAAACGACACATCTATAAGTTTGACCAATACTTTTCCCTATTTGGTTAACATGATTTCTTAGTTGACCAATATTTTTTTCTCGTTAGGTTGAACACATTTTCCTAATTTTTGTAAATTTGGTGTAAATTTTTCTTTACTTGGTCAATATTTTTCTCATTAGGTTAACAAATTTTCCTAATTTTTATAAGTTTGGATGTATTATTTCTTCACTTAGCCAATATTTTCCCCAGTTGGTTAACAAAGTTTCCTATATTTTATACGTTTGGTTGAAATATTTCTTTACTTGACCAATATTTGTCCCATTTGGCTAACATTATTTCCTACTTGGTCGATATTTTTCCAATTTTGGCTGACAAATGTTCCTACCTTTTATAAGTTTAGTTGAAATGTTTCTCTCTGTGGTCGATATTTTTTCAAATTTGGTTAAAGTTTCCTACTGTTCATAAGCTTGGTGGGGATATTTATAAATTTGGTCGACATATTTCTGCATTTGGCCAACAATTTTATTACTTTGGTTCACGTAATTTCCTACTTCGGTCGACATGTTTCTTAGTTTGAGCAATATGGCTAACAAATTTTCCTATTTTTTAATAAATTTGGACGAGACATTTATAAGTTTGACTGATATTTTTCACATACGGTTATAAAAGTTTCCTACTTTTCATAAGTATTGTTGAGATATTTCTGTATTTGGCCAATAGTTTTCACCTTTGGTTAACAAATGCTCCTACATTTTATAAGTTTGGCTGCGATATTTATAAGTTTGGTTGAAATATTTCTTTACTTGACCACTATTTTTCATCTTTGACTAACAAATTCTTTCCTACTTTGGTCGACACATTTTCCTACTTTTCTGTAAGTTTGGTCGAGATATTTCTTTACTTGGCAAAATATGTTTCACATTTGGTTAACAAACTTTCCTACTTTTTTATAAGTTTGGTTGAGATGTTTCTTGTTTTGGCCAACATTTTAATAATTTGTCTAACACATTTTCTTATTTGAATGTTGAAATGATACATAGAACCTGTACTTTTGTCTGGGTGTGAACCATGGCAATGAGCAGACAAGTTGTAAAACAATGGAAATATGTCTCTGGGGAAAGATGCACCGACTCGTATATAGACACATAGCAATGACATTTTCGTACGCACCCGCTGACGAACCGTGTGAGTGGTTTAATAGTTATGAACCGACCCCCGTGCGACCAATGAATCACATCTCCCAGCAACCATCCGGCCACTTAATGACTTTTGTATATGGCGTCGATGACGTACGGCAGGGACCCGCCAACCTAGGATAATAGTATGGTTGTAGTAGTAGTAGTAGTAGTAGTAGTAGTAGTAGTAGTAGTAGTAGTAGTAGTAGTAGTAGTAGTAGTAGTAGTAGTAGTAGTAGTAGTAGTAGTAGTAGTAGTAGTAGTAGTAGTAATGGTAGGAAGTTTTCTCGGACATCCGCACCTGTTTACAAAACACGAGGAAGGATGTGTTGTTCGCAGTCTCTGTACCTTTGTGTTCGAGTGTGTATTTATTCGTCTATTCTTGTGAGTGTGTATGTGTCATTGTTATTGTGATGTCTCTGTACTTGTCTGTATGTGTCTGTGTGTATACGTTTGTCTATTCTTGTGATGCAGCCGTACTTGTGTCTTTGTTCTTGTGTGTGTGTGTGTGTTTTACACATGCCGATGAAGAGACTTGTATCTCTACCAATGCAACCGCTACTATTGCTGTCACTACAACTACCTATATTTTTACTACTATTACTATTGTTGTTTCACTACCTTTTACCCACTACTTGACCACCCCTTGACCACTGCTTGACCACCTCTTGACCACGTCATCGAGCACTTTATCCACTACCGTGTCACTACACGTACTTTCCTCTAGATTTTAAGTGGTCACTCGACTACTTGACCTCTACTTGACCACTGCTTGACCACCTCTTGACCACGTCATTACCTATTTTACCATCACCTTTTCACTACACGTATTTCCTCTACATTTTAAGTGTTCAGTCGACGACTTGACCACTACTTGACCGGTACTTGACCACTACTTGAACACGCCATCGATCACTTTAACCATCACCATGTCACTACACGTACCTTAACGTACAATTTAAGTGGTCACTCGACCACTTGACCCCTACTTAACCACTATTTTACCACGTCATCGAGCACTTTATCCACTACCGTTTCACTACACATACTTTCCCCGACAATTTAAGTCGTCACTCGACCACTTGACAGCCACTTGACCACTGGTTGACCACCTCTTGACCCTGTCATCGATCACTTTATTCCACTACCGTTTCACTACACATACTTTCCCCGACAATTTAAGTGATCACTCGACCACTTGACCACTACTTGACCACCACTTGACCACGTCATCGATCACTTTATCCACTACCGTTTCCTACACATACTTTCCCCGATAATTTAAGTGGTCACTCGACCACTTGACCCCTACTTGACTATTGCTTGACCACTATTTGACCACCTCATCTACCCCTTTATCCACTACCGTTTCACTACAATACTTTCCCCGACAATTTAAGTGATCACTCGACCACTTGACGACTTGTTGACCACCTCTTGACCACTATTACCCGCTACCCACCCCTTAACACTGAATGACACTACACCATATCCATTACAATCAACTACTTTATTTTTTACGGTTACATTTGTAACACTTGTGCTGCTAGTGATAAGCCACTATGACCCTCTACATAGAACTAATAACCACCCCTTATCATCTAATTTCATTAAGCCATACCCACTATGACTACTATCGCCACCGCAACGATTCCTTCTATTCCTAGTAATGTACACCGCCAATGTGCTAACAGTTCAAAATATTTTAACACACCACTCACCAACGTTTTTACAACCCGTTACTTAATTACTTTTTTTTTCACCCCCCATACACCCCGTTCTGTTATGAAGCGACCACCGCCACACCCGCCCGAGATTTTCCCACACTTGCCGACGTATAACTTCCCGGTACTACCTTGCAGATTTTCCCACACTTCCCCGCCAAGAAATAAAAACAATTTATAACTTTGTCTATACATGGTTTATTAAAATTATTATATACCTTACTTGACTCGTTTGTTTGTTATTTTGTATGTTATAGTACCTACAATTTAAGGGGTCACCTGAACACCACATCTACTCTGACCACGTCTACTTAAAAAAAAGCAAGGAGTTATCACCCTTTGCGGTGCGCATCGATGTGCACCGCAAAAATGCGCGTCCCGGAGCCCGAAATACACTACTATTGTGTCTGTAACCCCTTCATCACAGAGAATCATTTTACAAGGGAACTCTTTAATAATGGGGTTTCTGTGTCACAGTCGTCTTCATTTGTAAGTTTGCGTTAGTAAATATTTCCTTTAGTGTCAAACCCATAACTTCCTCCGAAGCCGGAGAGTGTCTGCCTGTACGGCGAGGAACCACCAGTCTGCACACCAATAAGCCAGACATGGGACAACGGATACTCACGCAAACCTCAGGTCCTGTATGACATCACACTGATGTTGGACAACGGGATGTATTCATCCGACATACAGGACTTCGCGTTGGAGCTCAAGCCAACGAACACAAGCAAGCAAGCAAGCAAACCCATAACAATAAATGTTGCATGTCCATTGCAGGATGCTGGTTGATCTTATAAGCAATTTTACATTCTGTAGTTTGACACTGCATTCTGAACGAGAAGTCAACATTTCAGACCAACTTAAATGCTAGCGTAGGAATTGAATGCCCTGCCTCGCCATTAGTGAAGGAATTGAATGCCCTGCCTCGCCATCAGCGCACTAGAAGTATAAGAGCGATCACTTTTATCCTGTCGACCATGTAGAATTCTGTGCCAAACCTGGGGCAACCTATATTTGTAAATAATTATTTTATCATTCAAGCATGACATTATGTATTGAAGCTCTTCTGCCAACATCATCGTGTGCCATGCTGTTAGGTGGTAATGTTTTGAAACATGTGCCAAGCTGACAGACAATGATGGTTCGCAAACTCACATGATCACCAGAGGCTTAGATTACATCAAGTTTGCCAGCTGTCACTAAGTTTTCAAGTTATCATGTACAAAAGATTAATAATTAATTTATAATATTCACTGCTACTAAATTTATTATTACTTGATTTCTGTCTTATACAAATAAAAACTTTATTACTTACGGATCAGTACCATTCGTATGTATACACATAAGTAATAAATTTGTAAATATGTTCAATTACTTTAGCTGTTAAGCTACTAATTCTTGTCTTGTATACAGAATGGCTGAATTTATTAAAAATTCATCAATAACATATATAAGTTTATGAGCTATTGCAAATTTATAACAAATGCGGAATTAATTTGCTCCTAATTTAATTGTATATGTTATGTAAATTTAATCCTGTTTGTCAAAAGCCATAATTAAGATAACAATATTTTTCTGAATATAAAAAAAAATACCCACACACAAAACTACACGCCAACCAAAGATCACAACCACCCACGGAGAAATTGAAAACATCACAAACTGTGAACATCTTGGCTCCACAATCAACAACCATGGGGACTGTTCACAAGAAGTCAGACATAAACTGGCCATAGCCATACAGGGATAAACAATAATAAGGGCCTATGGCACAACACCAGCAAACACATGCAAGTAAACTGTGTTAGAACAAGCACAGAGCTTGACATCTGACAATCGTTATATGGCTTGTCAAGGTTTTCTTTTCTCAAAGTGATTTTGATTTTTCCAAAATTGTGTTGGGCATATACCACAATTTACATATAGACATAGCACGAACACACAATTTTAAATATTTGCAGACAGTAGTAGACAGTAGTTGCTGTAGTAGCCATAGTGGTAACTGTAGTAGTAGCAGTTGTAAAGGTAAAAAGTGAAGTACCCTGCTTTTCCATTTCTTTAGGCACTGAGTATATGGTGAAAGAAAACACCACATTTTTGTAAAACAATTGGCACTCAATGGGTGATGTGGCCAATAGCGCACACTTCGTCTTTACTTTCCAGAACATTTCATGGTGCTTAGTTTCGGCTGAGTCAACCCAGGAGCAATAGTGGGAACTCAATTACATGATCTACGGGTTAACCATTCGCTATCACGCTCTCGACGGCCTGTGCACTTGGTAAGCGAAATTTAAGGGGAAACAAATATCTCTTTTTCACGGGAACATAATATTCATTTTATTGTTTTCAAGGGATATAACTCGCCAACGTTTTTCTAAAGAAGCAGTTAGTTACATTAATTGTTAAATTTTTAAAATAATGACACCACCTATTCACAGTTAACATAATTTGACATCCTAAAGTTTGAATACTTTGACTGCTAAAAACTAATATGTACTTGTTAATGCAATATATACAATGTTTCAACACTGCAAGCTCCGTGCACGATGTTAACGACTGTCCCCCAAAGGACGCCCTGACATTGTTACTCTGGTTTCTCTTCACAACGTCAATTACTCTTTTGACAGAAAATGTAGCAAGAAATCAAGTGCTAGCACTGCTGACACGCTGCAGCTTCTTCTTCTTCTTCTCCAGGGATCTTGTCTGGAGCAGATGTCAAGGATCTTGTCTACAGCAGATGTCAGTGATCATGACTCCACAATACTCTCTATGATCTAACACAGTCGTTCTCAACTGGTGGGGGCTTTCCCCACCCACCCGGGGAATTTTAGGGTATCCGGGGGAGGGAGGGAATTAATATTTATTTCAAGATCGCGTTAATACAAGAACCAATTACTTGATATTGTTTTTCCCTCCATACTTTACTGTTCTGTACTTCTCGCCCTACTGAAGTGTTTTATAATGTTAGTAGACCTGCAAATCACGTTTTATGTAGACGTCTACATTTTTTCTAGTAAGTGTTATTAAATTTAGCTTCCATTTTTATGTATACTGTGTAGGGAGGGGGGGGGGGAATTTATATGGATGAAATACGAAAGGGGGAGAATGACATTCTGAACATATATGTTCAGAATGTCATTCTCCCCCTGGGCCAAAAAAGGTTGAGAACCACTGAACACTGATCTAACATTTTCATGATGTTGGTGTTGCATACATTATAATTTGCTGCAAATCTGTTTAAGCCTGCCACATTAATCTTACGCTGCTTTCCCTTGCCTAGAATTTCCCCCATAAAATGCTCATTTCTCTACTTTACCTCTCCTATTGATGTGCCCTATACAATCCTATTTACCTTGTACTTATAATTTCTTAATATCAAATGTAGTCTAGACAAAGGCTTGTATGGTCTGCAACCTGTCGTACAAAGCCAAGCACAATACAATGGTCAGCGACACCATTTGTATGTAGCAGGCCCGTTACAGAACACGGCTTTCACGCTGGCCTGCAGAAAACACTCATCTTATGCCAGTTCCCTTGGCCACGTGCATTCTCATGCTCAGGATTTCCTTAATGTCCTGTGTGGAGGTCAGCATGGTTGAATGGATAAAAGTGCATGCTCTTAAACTTCCGGTGTGCTGATGCTGAGGTAGCGAGGTCAACCCCTACACTGGTCAGTTGAACTGAAATTTTGACCTATCACCTTGACTTGGAGATGTAAAATTACAAATACCTCAGAAGTCGAGTAGGTTCGCCTCAAGGCGAGGGACACTGGTAATAGAGAAAGCTAATCCACATGCAAATATCAGTCCAGCGCACTGGAAGCAGTAGTACGTATACGGACTACACTTGAGTTCAAAGTGAGCAAAAGTAAAACAAAAAGTCCTGTGTCCATCTGTGTAGTGGTCAACCCCTGCCTCCACTTCGAGGTACCATAAACAAAAAAGTCCTGTGTCCATCTGTGTGGTGGTCAACCCCTGCCTCCACTTCGAGGTACCATAAACAAAAAAGTCCTGTGTCCATCTGTGTGGTGGTCAACCCCTGCCTCCACTTCGAGGTACCATAAACACAAAAGTCCTGTGTCCATCTGTGTGGTGGTCAACCTCTGCCTCCACTTCGAGGTACCATAAACAAAAAGTCCTGTGTCCATCTGTGTGGTGGTCAACCCCTGCCTCCACTTCGAGGTACCATAAACAAAAAAATCCTGTGTCCATCTGTGTGGTGGTCAACCCCTGCCTCCACTTCGAGGTACCATAAACAAAAAGTCCTGTGTCCATCTGTGTGGTGGTCAACCCCTGCCTCCACTTCGAGGTACCATAAACAAAACAGTCCTGTGTCCATCTGTGTGGTGGTCAACCCTGCCTCCACTTCGAGGTACCATAAACAAAAAAGTCCTGTGTCCATCTGTGTGGTGGTCAACCCCTGCCTCCACTTCGAGGTACCATAAACAAAAAAGTCCTGTGTCCATCTGTGTGGTGGTCAACCCCTGCCTCCACTTCGAGGTACCATAAACAAAAAAGTCCTGTGTCCATCTGTGTGGTGGTCAACCCCTGCCTCCACTTCGAGGTACCATAAACAAAAAAGTCCTGTGTCCATCTGTGTGGTGGTCAACCCCTGCCTCCACTTCGAGGTACCATAAACAAAAAGTCCTGTGTCCATCTGTGTGGTGGTCAACCCCTGCCTCCACTTCGAGGTACCATAAACAAAAAAGTCCTGTGTCCATCTGTGTGGTGGTCAACCCCTGCCTCCACTTCGAGGTACCATAAACAAAAAAGTCCTGTGTCCATCTGTGTGGTGGTCAACCCCTGCCTCCACTTCGAGGTACCATAAACAAAAAAGTCCTGTGTCCATCTGTGTGGTGGTCAACCCCTGCCTCCACTTCGAGGTACCATAAACAAAAAGTCCTGTGTCCATCTGTGTGGTGGTCAACCCCTGCCTCCACTTCGAGGTACCATAAACAAAAAAGTCCTGTGTCCATCTGTGTGGTGGTCAACCCCTGCCTCCACTTCGAGGTACCATAAACAAAAAAGTCCTGTGTCCATCTGTGTGGTGGTCAACCCCTGCCTCCACTTCGAGGTACCATAAACAAAAAAGTCCTGTGTCCATCTGTGTGGTGGTCAACCCCTGCCTCCACTTCGAGGTACCATAAACAAAAAAGTCCTGTGTCCATCTGTGTGGTGGTCAAACCCTTACTGGTTACTCTGGTTTCTCTTCACAAACGAACAAATCTTTCGCCTTTTAGATTTTTCATTGTGGTGATATTTCCGGAACTTCATCAACAGCAGACATGGCTTCATTCAACAACATGGAATCTGTGGACATCGACCGTTTTCTAGAGGGGACACCGCTTCATAAAAAAGGTACGTTGGCTCTCACTATTTCCGGACCTGGCGCGGCGGCCAAAGGCACGCCCCATTTAATTGCCAGCACGTTGCTCGGCCCATGCGGGGTGCCTGCTGGCGGAGTAGCAGACATCTACAGATACTGAGACACCCACGCGGTGGTTTGTAAATCTGACCCAAGCTGCCCATGTGGCAGTTTACAAAGGCCTGCATGGCAAAAAGATAAAACTGCCGACCGAGGGACTCGAAGTGTCGATTGAACACTTTGAAAAGGAACGAGAACGGGTGACGATCCATTGGCTCCCCAACACGATTCCTCCAGAGGGAGTCAAGTTCATCGTAACACAGACAATGGGTGACGAAAATGCGGAAGTATTCCGCATCAAGTACGGTGGCGGAAAATGGGGAGTTCTTTGTACCCCAAAAAAACCAATACCTCATTACGCCAAGATTACAGCTCCTGGGAAAATCACAGGAGACCACCGTATTATGTTCACAATAGTGGGTCGTCGCACCGAATGCCCTACTTGTGGCCTGGACTCACACTGGGCCAACAAATGCCCGAGCCGGAGGCAGAAGAAAGACAATAACCAACAACCAACTGAAAGATCGCAAGAAGATTTCCCCTCACTCGGGGGAAAACCTCAAACAATTTCGAACAACAAAGAACAAGATGTCGCCGAGACAGCCGGCCAAAAAGAAACCTCGAGGCCAGACGAGGACAACGCCGCCCAAGATGATGTCGAGGTAGCTGGCGGACCGGTGACAACGGAGACAGACGCAGAAACTCAAGCAAAAACAATTTCACAAGAAACCAACGACGAAGATTTCCAAACCGTCCTCTACGGCAGAAAAAGACAGAGGGCAGAGAGGAGAAATTCCTCAGGCAACAAAGACATGAGAGAAGAGGAAGGAAGACTTTCCCCCCCTCCTTCCAAACCATACAAGAAAGCTGCCACAAAACAGGATGAAAACAGCGACAACGAAGGACCACTTTTTATAAACACTGACGAAGACACCGACGAAGACCACGAGGAAAACGGAAACTACAAACATACCATCAAACCCGAAGACACAACCCAGAATTAAATTACTACAGGAAAGATAAAGGTAATCACTTAAACTTAACCATCATGTTGTTTTATTTTTAACTTTTAAAATGGCTGACGATTTATGTTTAATTAGCTTAAATATTCGTGGTATGAGAATGAAATTAAAACAAATAGTCAATCTCATACACAAATACAAGCCGGATTTTCTGTTATTACAAGAAACAAATATCCAAACAGATTTCGAAGCAGCTGAATTGGTAACACGGCTAGGAGTAAAAAATTCGTCATTCAGTTTGGCGGAAAACAACACAGGGTCAGGGACAGCGATCCTACAAATTGCTCTTATCTAGGTAACTTGGGTTCATACAGGCAACAATAAATCTGCTCGCTATGAGAATCAAATATTTATTGTATATACATTTACAGTATGCGTTGACGCATATTACATATCACAGATAGGTAATCTCAAACACAGAGTTGTTATACAACAATCTAGCACACTATCTAGCCTATGTATATATATATCTATGAATATCTATTGAGTCCCTCTCAGGCAGGCCTTGTTGCCTCTCTCAAGTCCGTCTGTCCTCTGCCGGTCTCCGCGTGTCCCAATCCGACACGGGCGGTAACTCTGTCCGAGTTCCTCGTGGACCCCGCTTTAGGCGGGCCACATCAGTGTCCACGGACCCATGGACTCGATGACCGGTGGTTCGAGAAGGCTCTATATTACTCGGGCTCTGAGCGACTCGCTTCTCTCTCTTGGGCTGGAGTTGCAGCCCTCTAATAATATATCTAATGGTGAGACGGTGACAGGAATCCCCCCCCCCCGATATGGCTTGTTATTGGGTAATTAGATCTGTTCTAATTCTGTCACCGAATCACATAAAGTTGGTGTTTGTAGTTTGGTGGATAATAACCTGGTAACCTACATACTGGCACTAAAACTCATGTATTCTCCCATACACCTCTTCTCTGATTTGGTAAAGAGATCACTCTGTCTCCTGTGTCCTTAATAATGCTTATCAGACCGAAGTTACGTGACGTTTAAGTAGTTGTATTTACAACCCGCCCTTCTCAAAGTACCCAATTGGTACCCAGACAATTAACCTCTGTATTAAAGAGAGTTAACAAGACCGAAGTCCTGGCTAATTAAGTACACCTTCAAATCTTGATCTGTGTGTGCATTTCAATACATTTTTACTCTCGTATATTATATAATGCTAAATATGTAGTTCCCTTGTTATTTTATCCCCCTCATACTACAAGTGTCCCTGTTGGCTTGTTAGTGTGCTTGACTAATAAGTTGATGTTTCTAATAAAGTGACTGTATTTTAAATTGATAGTGTTGAGTTTTAAGGTTTGTGTAATGTGTGTGCTGAATGTGTGGCGTATTTCCAAGCGTCACGAGTTGGGATAACCTCAATCATGAATCACTGCACTGTGCGCAATACTGATAAGGCATTCCAAGTAGTGGTGCTTAGATGTATCCTAACTGTTAAACTAAGTATATTAACTCACTATTAAACTAAGTACTACACATGTATTCACAAATTAGAGACGTCATGCAATTTTACATGGAAGACGCAGACAAATTACAATAAATACGGTTTGCGTACAATTTGTCCGCCAAGTGTATCGTTCTCTCATTTAATCCTTTCACGCAGTCAATCACTCACCTTTCATTCAAAATAGTATTTGGTTAAAATATATAATTAAAGTTGAGGTAAGTGTTATTGCCCTTAGAAAAAATGGGCTAGGCGATATTTGCCCTTTACGAAAATACGTACTTTTTGTACGATGCATGAAAAATAGGTCACAATTTAAATAGAGACAATTGTATAGGACGGTTCTTTAGCCTATGAATGGCACCGCCTGTAATATTAATGTAGAATATGTACAAATTGCAGGTTAACACAATTTATATACATCATTAATGGAAATATAATACATATTTAATTCTAAACTAATTAATTAATTAAATAACTAACTCCAACGATGATGTGCGCGTTGTCGTCCTGTTGTTAGCGTGTTATGCCATGAATGTTAAAGTTAGTATGGTTGTCTCTTGAGTGTTGTAGTCGTTGTCGTTCTGTTTCGGCTGTTTGCAAAGTTTCATAGCAACAGCACATACGGATTGTTCTTAATGTCCCGTATGAAATATTACAGTGTTCAGAGTCAGTGCACTTGATATTATTGGTTGAAACAAACACAGTTACTGTTTCTTGCTGGAATCGTTTTAGCGTTTAGGCACTTGATGGTATAGTTCTCAAAGTAACGTATCATGTTCTTGGGTGTCGTAATTAACCTAATCACTGAGAGTACTCTAGCAGGTGTAGAGTTACACTGTTATATGAAACCGACTAAAAGTATCACAGTTTATAGTATGGCTAATGGTCAATGTGATAAAGAGTCATTCTACTGGCGCATTTACTTGCCGTGATAAAAGGTCAGCCATAATATTATCGGTGCCCTTGATATGGCGTATTTCAAAGTCGAAATCCTGAAGTAGAAGACACCATCTTTGTAACCGGTGGTTTTTGGGCGACCCATGGTTAAGGACTAATAATGGCGAACTGTCTGTGAGGACCACAAAGTGGTTACCCAAGAGGAACTTAGATAATCTCGATATACAGAACACTAGGCTTAAACACTCCAATTCCACTGTGGCATAACGAGTCTCAGCCTTCTTTAGTTTGCGGCTCACGTAGAGAATCGGGTGTCGTACGCTATCCACTTCCTGCATTAAACATCCTCCTATTGCGATAGCGCTAGCATCTGTGGTCAAAATAAAGGGTAAATTTATGTTGGGTAATCGTAAGACTGGTGGGATTAGAAAAAATATGTTTCAATCTACACATTGCATCATCTAAGCTGGTACTTTTACAAATTTTTGATGGATGATCTTTAGTTAACATATCAGAAAATACTGAGGTGAGTTCTGCCCAATGTGGAATGAATTTAGAATAATAGTTAATAAGACCTAGTAGACTTCTAATCTGTTTCTTTGTGGTAGGAATTTCTAGATTAAGGATCTTGGAAACAATTTTATCATCAGTCAACAATTTACCTTCAGAAATTCTATGACCAAGGAAGTCTATTTGTGTATAACCTATTTCAACCTTGGAAGGTTTGATAGTAAGTCCAAAAAGAGAGATTTGGTTGAAGACTTATTTGAGAGTAAGTAAGTGAGAAGTTATATCAGAAGAATGGACGCAAATATCATCAATATAGGCTACTACATCTTTAATTCCGTGTAATAACAATCTTGTTAGTCTAACAAATGTGGCCGGTGCGTTCTTCAGGCCAAAAGGAAGATATAGCCATTCGTACAAACCGAGAGGTGTTGCGAATGCTGTTATATGTCTACAAGAAGGGTGTAGTGGAACTTGCCAATATCCTTTCGCTAAATCTGTCTTAGAAAATAAGGATGATTGAGCCATATTTAAAATAAGATCTTCACAACTGTTCATAGGCTCTGCATCCGTTGTTGTTCTTGTATTTAATACTCTATAGTCGATGCACAAGCGGATTGTCTGGTCTTTCTTTTTCACCAGGACAATCGGTGAAAATATTGAGACAATCGATTTTTTGAATAATGCCATTCTTCTCTAAGTCTAAAATTTCTTTATCTAAATTAGATCTGTAATGGAGAGGAATAGAATATGGTCTACATTTGGACTGGTCTGAGATCTGTCAGCACAATTGAATGTGTTATTTTATCAGTGCGTCCAGGTTTGTTAGAAAAGATAGCTTTATACTCGTCAAGGATAGTCAAAATGTCTTGTCGCTGTTGTTGTGTCAAAGTGTCAGAGATATGTATGTCATTTATACTTCCGTCGTCAGCCATGATTGGTACAGGGATTTCAGTATTGTCCACGTCTGTCTGATTTATCACAGATGCTACTGTTTGTAAATTGTCTTCAATGTTATTGTCGTCGTCGTCGAGATGAATCGTCAATATGTCGTCAAATTTGTCGTCGTTGTCGATATCACAGATTGTCGGTAATGTCCATATGTCTTCGTCGTATTCGTCGTCGTAAGCGTGTGTCGTTAACGATGCTTCGTTTGTCGAGGTGTCATTTCGTTGGAACATTGTCGTTTCGTCTCCGTCACCAGTTCGTTGTGTCTGTTCATTTGTCTTGTTGTCCTGTCTAGCATAGTATGGTTTCAACATATTTACATGGAATAATTTCAACTTTCCATTTACCGAGAATGTAGTAGGGTTATTCCCCTTGACCAGTTTATGACATATATCACAAGATGTACAAAATGTTTTAATGTCTTGGTCGAACTTTGGCCACTAAAACTGGGTCAGGACAATTGCCCTGGTCAATTCGTATCCCATATGACCTCCAAAAGGGGAGCCATGGGCTATTTTTAGCACTTTGTTTTGATGTGCTTAGTGGTAACATTATTTGCTGTATCGTGGCCTGCTTTGTTGTGTAAAATCTAGTTAAGATGTTGTTCTGTAGCCTAAATGTCCACGATGTGTTCTTTGTTAATTTTGGTTTAAGTCCTACTAACTTAAAGTATGGTGTAAGTGTAGGGTCATTTTTCTGTTCGTTTCCAAAATTGATGTTAGTTGAGTTTGGCGCTACTATTTCTAAGGATTCCTGCAGTTGGTCAGTGTTGGTTTTGTGGGTTGTCTGTCGTGTGATTGCGTTTGTGTGTTGTGTGTTTTGTTGCACAATCTACAGGTTTGGTATTTGGTAGCTCGGTAGCATCCTCAATTCGAGGTTTTAATTCGGTCGTATCGTTCATAGATTCGACCGCCCCTGCATTGTACACCTCGGTGAATTCTTTCTGAATTACCTCAGTGGTTGTCTCCCTTGGTATTTTGGCAGAATGAGACAAGCAAGAATGGTGTTTCTCTTTAGCGTCGCTGTTTGTGTGGTGGATACCGTGTTTTTGTTCCACTTTTTGATTTCCTTTTCAGAGCATGGATGTATGTTGGGTAAATATTACCAAGAATAATATCAGCGACTGAGGTTGCTAAGGACAGCGCCACAGCACTTGTCCAGATATGAACGGTGTTCGAATTTCGACCAGAGCAAGGGGGTATCTCTCTATCGTACCTGAGAATGTGCGACAAGTCACATGTTTGTTTGTGTAGTCTTTAGTGTCTATTAATGTTTTCCTAACCCCACAGAGCGTTGCGCCGGAATCGCGAATTAATGTGCACTTTTTGTTGTTAACAAACCCTGTAGAAAAAAATAGCTTGCCTGTAGATGATAAGGCTGCGTTAGCTTTGGCAAAAGTAGCATTTGATCACTCTATGGTAAGCGTTGCGCTTATTTTTCTGTTTCTCCACCATCATTTTGAGGTGGTTTGGATAGGTAGGCGATTTGTCGCACATAGAGTAAGTGTCGTGATTGTAACCGCAATATTGGCATTTTGCTACTTTACCGACATTGGGGCGCGGTTTAAATCTACTATCTGTTTGTTTAGTGTATCTGGTGTTCACTACTGCAGCTGCTGTATCGTTGTGACTAATGTTCAGCTGAAAAATATCTCTATTTGCTGTGAAAAATGCATTCCCCTTTGCCTCTATTTCCTGAATACTCTTACAGTCCATCTGTTTTAAGAACTTGGCAAACGGTGTGGGGATGGTGCTAACTATTTTTTCTATAATAATAAGCTCTTTAAGTTTGTCTTGGCTATTGTTGGTTTTAGCCGAGTTGATCCATTTTGTGCACACGTCCTGGACTGTACTGACATAATCTATAAAGGGTTGGTTTGGCTGTGGTGCTAATTTGGCAAATTGTTGTTGGTAACCTGCAGTATCTAAAGAAAAATGTTGGAGAATGCGTTGTTTTTAGGTAGTCATTAGTCTTTTCGCATTTCCTTTGGTACTGTCTCTATTACTTTTAGTGGTTCAAGAGCTAAATTCCTCATTAGAATAAATGCCCAATCTGATTTAATGATGTTATGGTAGGCCATGAGACACTCAAAATTTTCCAAATAGGGCGCTGATGGGAATCTCCTGAGCAGTACGCCTTCACGAGGCCTTTATACTTATTGTATTTTTGTTCTTCCTCTTTGCTTCTTAGTTTATTTATTGAGATTTCTGCGTTGGACTACAATTTCCATTTGTTTTAGTTTCACTTGTGTCTCAGCATTTAATTGGGCTTGCCTTGGCAGCCGCGTCGATCTCCATTTGTAATTTCTTTTCTGCTGCTTGCATTTGCATTTTCTTTTCTTCGGCCTCCATTTGCATCTGCATTTTCTTTTCTTCGGCCTGCATTTGCAATTTCTTTTCTTCGGCCTGCATTTGCCAATTTCTTTTCTTCGGCCTGCATTTGCAATTTCTTTTCTTCGGCCTCCATTTGCAATTTCTTTTCTTCGGCCTCCATTTGCAATTTCTTTTCTTCTCGTTCTATCGCTCTTTCTTCACGGGCAATGTTTTCTGCGTGTGTTTTCTGTGCCCATTCCAACAATTTCTCCTCTTTATAACCTAGTTTTATTCCTTGCTCAATGCATTTCTCTAAGGTAGACATTTTGTGTTTTACTTGTTTGTAATTTTATAAAGTTAAATCCCTTAGAAAAGAAAATGTTATGTTGTCGAAAATTTTGGTTAACTCCCTTACTTATTAAATGTGTAAATCAAAATGCAAGGTTATGTTGGTGACAAGGTCATGAATATGCAACGAAATCAATATGAAACACAATAATACATTGATGAAAGATGAGAAGTACAAGCTAGAGTTACAATGGGTATGACATGAAACTTAGCTCTCAATTCCAGAACTGGATGTTGTCTTGTACTCTCGTCACTGTTGGAAAAGTTACATGGGTTGCACGCGGCACTATTTGCGGAACAATCTGCTCGTAGAGTGAGAAAACATTAGTAACGGTCAAAAATGTCACAGTCATGTCAAAAATAGTGTACAGAATAACAATAATGAGGCACAATTCGAAGGCACTGCTGTGACGTTGCTGAGGGACTCAGATTAATTCTATTTTATCGCTAGATAGCTACTAATTTTTGTAAAGTTGTAAAGTTAATTTTTTTTGATTTAAACAAATCAATGTGTTACCAAAAATCAATGTGATATGATTAAATAAGTAATTTTACATGGCAATTAATAGCACTTTCACAAAACATTTTATGCCAAAAACCGGAAACTAGCCCCCAAAAAGCCTGTCATCATCTTGCTCTTATCTAGGTAACTTGGGTTCATACAGGCAACAATAAATCTGCTCGCTATGAGAATCAAATATTTATTGTATATACCATTTACAGTATGCGTTGACGCATATTACATATCACAGATAGTTAATCTCAAACACAGAGTTGTCATACAACAATCTAGCACACTATCTAGCCTATGTATATATATATCTATGAATATCTATTGAGTCCCTCTCAGGCAGGCCTTGTTGCCTCTCTCAAGTCCGTCTGTCCTCTGCCGGTCTCCGCGTGTCCCAATCCGACACGGGCGGTAACTCTGTCCGAGTTCCTCGTGGACCCCGCTTTAGGCGGGCCACATCAGTGTCCACGGACCCATGGACTCGATGACCGGTGGTTCGAGAAGGCTCTAGATTACTCGGGCTCTGAGCGACTCGCTTCTCTCTCTTGGGCTGGAGTTGCAGCCCTCTAATAATATATCTAATGGTGAGACGGTGACACACATGGACCATTTTTAGGTCACACAGAGACCCACATGGTAGGATTTCTACAGTTGAGGTAAAAAACGAAGCACACACGTACGCTATTGTTAACATACACGCACCACCAAACTACAATTATCAACCACAATTTTATGACAGTTAGACGATTTATTAACACAGACATACAGGGGACAAAATATTGGTTTTTTGCCGGTGATTTTTAACTGTGTTCTTTTTGGAATGGGGTGTGGTAGGAAAGGGGAAGTGAGAACACAGCTTAGAAGGACCGGCAAAGGGGACAGCAACATCAACTAGACACCCTGCTAAACATCGTCGACACACCCCAACCCCCACAGACGAATTTGGCAAAAACACCCCGACCGCAGAGAAACGACAACACAAAAAAAAGCAAAACAACAGATCTCCAGATTAGACAGATTCTACACACCCCCAACACACCCATATTAAAAACCCAACACCTACGAGAAAAAACCCAGGGCTTTCCCCGACCACAAAGGTACACTTTTCCAAAAATTAAACCCAAACAGCACAGACACGCAGCCCCACAAAAGGTCACCAAAACGGAAGTTCAAAAGAAAAACCCCTGAAAAAACGCAAAGGGTATGTTAAAAATTAGACACAGCTCATACCAATACACAGAAATATACCGAATGAGAACATCACACAATACTGGGACCCTTTCTAAAAAGCAAAGATAAAGAAGAAAACCAACATTTAGGGAACCTGGGTTCACAAAAGAATAACCAGGAAACGCATTATACAGACAGCCATACGACTAACCCAAAAAAGACAAAAACAGAGGGTGCCCTTTATTTAAAAAACCCAAATTGAAGCACAGCTAGGAAAACACCAAAAAACACAGATATTTTTGGGGGCTCTTCTCAGAACAAAGCTCAAAACTATTTCACAAGAGTCAGAAGTAGACAATACATGGCAATTTGAGCAAAATATACAAACATAGGAGACAAATAAACCAAATACAGACATGCAGGGGAAAAATCAAACAGAAAACACCCCCATAGGGACCGCTTTCCAGCAAAAACTACAAACATCTATTCACAGCAGAGGCAGTGACACACAGATACAAGACAACTTTCCCACAGTACACAAAAATTACCACACAGACAGAGAAAAAATGGCACAGAGCTGACATGGCAGACATAAAAACCCGGCACTGAGCACACTAAACAAAGACAAATCCAGGACCAGACGGTTTGACAGGGGAATTCTACCAAAATTTCTCCTCCTAGGGAATCTTCTCCCCAAGTCTATCAGGAAGCCTTGCAAACAACAATACCTGAAAGCTTTTAACATGTCCTCATCACACTCATACGCAAGACAACACTGAAAAAAACAAAATGAAGAACTACAGACCAATTTCCCTTTCTCAACACAGACTACAAGATACTCGCCCCAAACACTACCAACAAACTCAAAACCCTTTATGTCTCACTCTACACCCCGACCAAAAAGTGCAGTGTCAAAGACAGAAATATACACAATCACAACCCTCATTAGAGACTTATTAAATACACACATAGGAAAAATGTCCATCCTCCATCTTGGTTTTTAAAGAGAAGGCTTTCGAAGAATTTCCCCTACTTACTGATAGGAACTAAACACTGAAATAGGAGATACTACAGGCAGTGGTACAGATCTTGTACAAGAACCCTGAGAGCAAAGGGGGGAACAATCACTGACAGATAGTTTTGGCCACTAGATCTGAAGACAGGGGTGTCCCCCTTTTATTCCCACCTTT
>JACEFZ010016291.1:0-75000 GCA_014155875.1 Cepaea nemoralis
TCAAAAAGGGCCCGACAATTTTTAATTTTTACCGCTTAATTTATTTTTGCTGTTTGCAGCAATGACGACAAAATACTTTTATGTCATTACAAACACCCGGCCAATAAAAATGAGCCTGAATTCTGGCCCTGGTCTTGTCGTATGCAAGGTGACCAGCAAACGGTGACTCGTGTGCAATCTTTAGCACAGTTTGGCGGTGTTGTACAGGTAACACCGTTTGCTGAATCTCATGGTTACCAGTTGTATAATAACGAGTAAGACTACCATTATTAAGTCTAAAGAACCATGATGCGTTTTTTGTTACTTTGGCTTTTTCTTTTAATAGTTTTAGATATGGAGACACACTCGGATCAGCTTTTTGCTGGTCTATGAACTTTTGTCTGGTGGTATCATCCGTGCTAGTTGGTGATAGCAACAGTAGTCTTTCCTCCTGTAGTGTGTCTTGATGCTTAATAGTATCTGCTCTGGTTGTTGCATTAGCTGCATTTAATTTTTCCCATGCAGCTATTTCTTCGTTAGTGCATTGTTTCATTTGGGGTAAGCATCCCAAAATTAAATCAGTACAAAGGTTATCTAAAATAGCACATGTAAAGGTACCAGAAATGAAAGGAGTGTTAATACGGGCTCTTGCCAACGGGTAAATTTCAATATTACCCGAAAAGGTTCGGCATTTGACTGAGTCACCTGTATAATCATTTGGATTCACCAGTTCCTTTCTGAGACCGATAAGAGTGCTCCCACTGTCAAGCAAACATTGGCATGGTATTTCGTTGACCAATGCATTGTGGAACACCAAATTGCCTCTGGAGGCTAATGCTGCATTTACACTCTCAGTGGAGAATGGTACTGTATGTCCACATTCTAATTTTCCGTCTGCATGAAATTGGTGACATCGTTCACAACTGTCAAAGCTTAAAATATCGTTTACACAACAAACATCTTCAGATTGATTAACAGGTAATTCATTCTCGACCTCACACTCAGTCTCACTTCCACTATCAGAGGATGTATCAATCAAAATTGCACTGTTGGCCTTCATTCTTTGGCGGCCTAGGCACTTATTGGAATAATGCCCGTAGCTAGAACAGAAGAAACATTTGACTGCACGCCTGTATGCACTTCTCTTGTTTTGTTGTTTCTTAATGACCATCTCACGATGTGTCGGATAGTTTTCTTGATTTATCACACATAGCGTAAGTATCATGAAAAAGTTGGCAATACACACATTTAGGCAATTTTTGATCTTTCTTGTCGACTCTCTGAAATGGTTTTTTATTGCTACGATAGCTTTTAGGTTGGTCCTTAACAAAAGAGACTATTTCAGAGTCGATGTGTGATGTTTTAAAAATTTCTCTATTCGAGGAAAAATACGCGGAGCCTTTCTTCTCGAATTGTTCTATTGTCTCGATGTCTGACTGCTGAAGGAACTTGGCGAAAGGAGATGGGATTGTGGATATGACTTTATCCATGGTTATTAAATTTTTTAGTTTTTCGAAGTCCTTTCCTATTTTTGCTGCACTAAGCCATCTATTCAGCACGCTTTGGACATTCGAGACATAATCGATGAAGGTCTCATTTGGTTTTGGTTTTAAGTTAGAAAATTGCACTTGACACCCAGCGGCATCAAGTAAAACATGTTGCATTATCCTATCGTGAATGTACTGATAGTTAGATCTAAGGTCAGTTGGTATTGATTCAATAATTTTAAGGGGCTCCCCACTGAGGTTTTTCATGTAAATCATGGCCCACATATCGATTGGTACTTGATGGTATTTCAGCTGATATTCGACATTTTCTGTCCAAGCTGATATGGAATCTTCTTTACAGAATGGCTTAATAATATGTTTGTATTTGTTAAGTTTATTCTCTTCTTGCTGACTCTTTAGTTTTGTAGTGGAGATCTCTAAGTGTGAATCTACTTCCATACCTTTCATCTTTAACTGTGTCTCTGATTCAATCTGTATTTGTTTTTCTTTCACTCTTGCCATTTCATCTATCTCTCTTTGCTTCAACTCTCTCTCATGATCTAATTGTTTTTGCTTTAATTCTAATTCTTTTTGTTTAATCTCCTTATTTTGATCTAATTGTTGTTGTTTCATTTCTAACTCCTTTTGTTTTGTTATTTCAGCTAGTTCTACAAACCCTTTCTGGTGTTGTCTCTCTCTCGTGCACGTTCATCTCTATCAGCATCTTTTGCTTCCCTAAATTTTTGATCAGCATATTGCTCTAATTCCTTTCCTGTGTGTCCTAATTCCTTGCCTGCTTGTATGAAATCAGCTAAGGTTGACATGTTGTTGGATAATTAGCTAGAGTCGATAGGTACTCAAATATTTACTCAGATATATTCGATATGTTACGATATTAAATGCCTGTGTACAAAAAATATTATCAGATTACACCCTGAAAAAGAGATGCATTATTAATCATATTGCATTCAAAAATAATTTGGGTATACTCATCTCAGCATTCCAGAACAATCAGGTACATTCGTTTGGCACCTCAGGTACAATCGTTTGGCACCTCGATATACACCTTGCGTTACTCTTATACACCGCTCTTGTTATACCTGGTTTACAAGAGCATCAATAATTAACTATTTGTAAACGACATATGACTTTAGACATTTGTTTGACATTTACAATCACATGCCCCCGGACAACACAATGTGGTATAGTTAATAGTAAATGTCAATGTCCTGTCTTCGTTCTAATGTCTTCTGCCTTCCCTAACTATTGCTGTTTAATTTGTGGAAGTGCTGTGCAGACGGAATCTTATTTGCATAACGAAAGTAGTGCCATCGTGACGGTAGAAAATAGAAACAACTCTACACATATTTAAATAAATGCTTTGAAATTAATATAATGGTAATAATAATGTTCAAATAAATAAATATATTCAATAAATAGCTTGCATAAACAAATAATATTCAATATAAGCCGAAGATTCAGGCGAGCAGCCGCTTGGCGATTTGTAAACAATCTGTCGCTGATTGCAAATGGCGTAGGGCAGCTGTTTGTCAACCGCGATACGTCACAGGCGCAGCGTTATTTTTAGATTGGAAAAATCGATATTGTCGCCGGCTCATTTCTTGTGTATTGCTCCGCCGTGAATTATTTTTGATAAATATTCATAAATAAACCAATAATTGTAGAAATATATGATACAAAACTATAATAATAATACTTACAGATCAGAAGAAAACATATTCATTAAGCACAAAACATTTTAATAAGCATAAATAAATATTAATCGGTCACGATGGGCACAGCTCGCAACTTGTTCTAGTCTGCATACGCCATTTTACACTAACACAAATTAAACTCTGTGATAAACTGACAGTAATAGTATTCTAGAGCCGTGGGTGAGTGTTTTAGCTTGAACAATTGTCCAAGCTACACTTCTGACACCACTTTTATCCTAGCCTGTCATCAAGCGATGCTACAGGCATTACGGGATAAACTTCTCTCGCACCACACAAAAAGATTTGTCAGTCGTACGAGAGGAATTGATTACACATTTTATTGCCACTGGCTCTTTACATTACATAAAATGCACAAAACTGTCTCTAATGAATCACACATGAATACACAGAATTTCCTATCCTTAGTCGTCCCTAGCTCTACTGCTA
The DNA here is from genome assembly GCA_014155875.1 of Cepaea nemoralis. Classification (NCBI taxonomy): domain Eukaryota; kingdom Metazoa; phylum Mollusca; class Gastropoda; order Stylommatophora; family Helicidae; genus Cepaea; species Cepaea nemoralis. Next base: position 3,629 of record JACEFZ010016291.1, read on the forward strand.
AATCTATCTACTCATCTAAAGAAATACGCATCGACGCTAAGCGATGTGTTCCCTACGAAGTCTGTCCCCCGTCTCACGATTCTCCTCGTGCTGATTACACAGTACGCGGAAGGACCTCGTGCGCACTTCGGCTTTTGCGTGCTACATCATTCAACACGCTTAGAGTAGTAGTCTACTCTTGAGTTCCATTCTAGTGCTTGGTGTCCATCATGTTGGCGTGCTTACTCTCTGGTTGATACCTCCGTGTCTCATGAGAGAACTGTTTGACAGTTCCCCTTCCTATCTACTCCCTACCCCTACCCTGCCCTCATGTAGGGGCACTGGGTTACCTCTAATCTACTTGAGGTAGACCACTCATCCCGGGTGGTCTTCCCTCCTATCTATTTTAGTCTTTGACAGTAAACTACGGCCCGCTGGCCGCATACGGCCCGCGGGCCGCATGCGGCCCGGCAACTGATATTATGCGGCCCTCGAGGGCATTTAGAAATAAAAATGGTTACTTCGTTTTTAAGTTAATTTGTTGAATTTTACATAATTTCATATATCGTAATGACTGTTTTAACATTTTTGATAAAATTTCTTTTTAATTTTCTATTGTTGTGAACAGTCCTTGATCTTCGTAATATGATGCTAAAATGCGAATTTATCGATTTTAATATACAGAAATGTTTATGAACATGTAAAAATTTAATAAGGATGATTTTATGAAAAACAGATATTACTCCGGTGAATAAAATGATGTATTTTGCAAGAAAATATTAAATTAAAAATTTCATTGCTGTTATAAATTATTTTCACAATTAAAATGTTTAAATTAATTTATTTGTTATAGTAGTCTTGATATTTTTCTGAAAATTTTTCTGAGTTTGCTCCTTGTTTTCCGAATATTTTATTTTCACACCGCCGGAAGTAGTTTCATTTCCTTTTTAAAGTTTTTTAAACTTCTAACCGTTAGAATTTTATTAAAACAATGAGTGTCACTAAAAGACGTAAGACTGAAGATGAATGCCATGTTTTTAATGATGATTATGGACAACTAAGTATTGTTTTATGCAAGTTGGCAGCAAATCAATTTGCTTGTTGTGTCGTGAGTCAGTGGCTGTCTTCAAGGAGTGAAAGTTAAAAAGACTTTACCAAACAAAACATTCCAATTTTGGATACAATTTACCAACATAAAAGAGAGGGAAAGGAAATGCCTGGAGGTGGTGAAAAATTTGGAGAAACAGCAAACTGTTTTCACTAAGCAGTCTTCAATTCAAGATGCTGCAGCAGAAGCTAGTCTTGTGCTGTCACACAGAATTGTAAAACAGAACAAGCCATTTTCTGACGGCGAGGTCATCAAGGAATGTTTTCCAGTTGCAGCAAACATTATGTGTCCAGAACACACAAAAAAATTGACAACATTACTTTATCAAGGAGAACTGTGGTCAGACGTGTTGCCAAAATAAGTAACAATTTGATGCATAAACCTCAAGATGCAAGTAAACAATTTTTGTGGTACTCTCTTGCATTGGTTGAGGGTACCGATGTACATGATACTGCTTAATTATTGATGTTTATACATGGAATAAACACTTATTCCAAACTCACTGAAGAGTTACTGAGTGTTGAGTCACTCAAAGACACAACCACAGGCCATGATATATTCAATGCTGTTACTAACTGTATTGAAAGAACTGGGTTTGTTTGGAACAAGATGGCAAGTGTTACACCTGACGGAGCTCGTGCTTTGACTGGAAAAAATGTAGGTCTGGTAAAGTTGATAAGTGATAAGATTAAAGCAGAATATCCTGACCACATATTATAACCACTTCACTGTGTAATCCATCAAGAAAGTCTGTGTAAAACTGTTTTGAATATGAAGCATGTTATTGACCCAGTTGTCAGTGTCATCAACATCATCAGATCAAGAGGACTTAATCACAGACAGTTCAAGGCATTACTTGACGAATCATTTCAGGCAAAACTCTCAATGTTCTCCAGACAAGCAAATAAAAAAGGTGGTGTCACTTCCCTTTGCTGAAACAAGAAACCATTTCTGGTGAAATGACTGAAAAGTACAAAGCTCAATTAGATGCATTGACTGAAGAATTTGGATGGAGATTCCAAGATTTCAAGAATTTAGAGGCACAGTTCAATATTCTCAGTTCCCTTTTAATGCAGGTGCTGATACAGCCACAGAGGGCATACAGTTGGAGCTGCTTGACTTACAAGCAGATCATGGCCTGAAAGAGAAATTCAAGTCAGATAGTTTGCTGGATTTCTATGGATCTTTATCAGAAGAATCATTTCCCAACTTGAAAAACTTTGCAGCTGAACTGTTATCATTCTTTGGATCAACATACATTTGCGAACAAGAATTTTCTTGCTTGAAGATTAACAAATCTAAGAATAGGTATTTATTGTCGAACTGCAACTTGCATACAATCATCACATTTCAACAAATAAACTTGCTCCAGATTTGAAGAATATTGTCAAAAATTGCAAGCAGTTACATATATCTCATTAGAAATCAACAATTGTAGTGACAATGTAGTCGGTTTGTGTCTAAATTAAAGCCATTGATAGATAATTTAAAAAAAAAAATTATTATTAAAAAAAATTTTTAATCTTGATAACAAATTAGAAAAAGTATTTGTCCATATTGTAAAATATAATGTATAAGTAAAACATAATTGCAATAATTAGTTATTTATACTGTTTAATAACCTATACATAATTCATAATTATTTATTGTGATAGGTTGCTGTAAACAAAGTGGACATAATATAAATGCGGCCCCCCCCCCCTCCCAATAGCTTTACATTTGTCAATGTGGCCCTACGCACAAAAAGTTTGCCCACCCCTGTTCTACAGCATACGAGCACTGATGTTTACAAACCAGACTGTACAAGGACTGGCTGTAAGTCTTCACTTGAAGGATTATCAAGAGAAAGTTGAAGCTAGACATATATACATCACCTCATATTTGCACTGAACGTGTGAAATATGCACGCGATTTTTCAACGGATTTTCCCGTTATAGTGCACGACGTTGCACATTCTATAACGGTTCTCAACCTTTTTTGTTTGGCCCATGCACCCCTTCACCATATGTTCAGAATGTCTACCCCCGCCTTTTTTTTTTTTTTTTGGTATTTCCTCCCTATAAATCTCTCCTCGTTACACAGACTATGTAAAAATGGAAGCTAAATTTAATAACACATACTAGAATAAATCTAGACATAAAACATGATTTGCGGGTCTACTTACGTTATAAAAATAGTTTCAGAAGGCCCAGAAGTAGAGAACCGTAGAGTATGAAAGGAAAAACACTATCAAGTAATCGGTTCTTGTATTAACGCGATCTTGAAATCATCTTAACACCCCCCCCCCGGAAACCCTAACAATCTCCCCCCCCCCCCCCCCCCCGGGGAGGAGGGGGGTTGGCGGGGGAGGGGGGAGACCACAGCTCCAATGATTTGTCAGCAGAACAATGGAGAAGATCGAGGCCGGGACTGTCATAAAATTCTTAATGTTACAGTGTGGAACTGAGATGTTGCTGATTTTCCAAAATCTCGGGGAAGGAGGGGGGGGGGGGGGGAGGGGGGCGTCCCCGTGGTGCAACGACAGGGATAAGGCAATTACGAAGAAAATCATTGACCGGGAACGGAAAATGACAGTAGTTGAGGTAGCTAGTGTAGCAAACCTGGATGAAAGAACAGTTCACAGAAATGTTACACATTAGACTGAACATGAGAAAAGTCACCGCTGGAGTCCGCGCACGTTGACACGTGAAAAGAAGCAAACGATGATAAATTTCTGATCAAGGATGCTCAAAAAGTGCCAATCAGAAAATATGCTACGACCATTGAAATAGAAAAAGAGACTTTGGTTTATTGTTAGGGACCCCGACCTCCCCAATTCCAGATAACAAAAATCCAAAATGTTCAACATGTAATGGGAAATCTGAGACTTCCTAAAACCTGTCAAGACGAGAGCAAAGAAATCTGCAAGAAAAGTGATGCTGGCTGTATTTTTGGACGCCAAAGGTGTCCTTTTGAAAGGTTATCTGCTACGCGGCAACATGCTCCATGCATCCCTCCTTACTAAACTAACAAAGTTGTAGCTAGAGAACTAGGGATAGTATTAGTAGCCATTCAAATTATTCCTCTGCTTCAAGACAAAGCACTCCCTCACACAGCCCGGCTTGTGCGACTAACAAACAATGGTTTACATATTGAGATTCTTCCAACAACGGATTTCGCTTCATCAGACCTTTTTATTTTCGTAAAACTTTAAACAAAAAATACATCTCAAAACAAATTATTTTGACAGTGATGCGGAAGTCGAACTGGCATATAATAACTCGTTTAGTTCGAAAAAAAGGGATGTTCCAAACCACAGGATATTCAAAGCCAAACAGGTGGCATAGATGTGTCCATTCTAACTGTGGCTAAAATGAAAACGAACATGCACTCCACAAAATTAAAGTTCTTTATCGCATGTCCTTCATTGTCAGGTTAAAGACGTATGGCCAGCCCCTTGTATGTTCTACAGTACAGGAGCACTGTTTGTGCAAAGTTTCAACAGTACAGTAGAACACTGTGTTCAGTTTCCACAGTACAGGAGCACTGTTTGTGCACAGTTTCTATAGTACAGTATCACTGTTCTACAAAGTTTCTATAGTACAGGAGTACTGTTTGTGCACAGTTTCTACAGTATAGGAGCACTGTTTTACAAAGTTTCTATAGTTAGTTAGTTAGTTAGTTAGTCGACAGATCATCCTCGTTGCACATCGAACCATTCAGTCCATAAGTGCTCGGATCCCCTCCGCAGCGTGTAGCGGCTAACGACGCCAGTTCTGTGTTGGTTTATCAATCTTCTTTGGCTTCCTGCGTAGTGTTCTTGTTTGGCCACTGTCAGAGTCCAGAATAGTGCAGTGATGCAGTGACATCGTTACGCCCGCCAGGCGACTTAGTCCCCAGGAGGGATGCCGTAACTTCGTTACGCCGCCAGGCGAGTAGTAGTTACCTGCCCGCGAGATTGCTGGCTGACAAGACAGCCAGCGGTCAGGCAAGGACGACACAAGACGCACGCATGCCTCGTGAAGCCACTTCAGGTGGGAGGCAAGTTGCGAACTACAGGCAGACAGCTCTGGGACGCGGACTGGAACGGACGCAAGATGAGAGAAAGGCGTTGTGTGGTTTCTGTGCCTGAAAGTCGAGTGTCTGGACATCTTGAGAGATAGACTTGTGAGCTGTATTGTGTATGTAAGTGTATTGAAGTGTAAAGCATATATTGTCGTGATCATCGTACTGTATATGATCTGTGAATAAATCCATTGAACGTTGTGTCGTTGAGTCTTACGTCAAATCACGTTGTACTTGTACTGTCTCACATGTGTTAGGTTAGCGAGCCAAGTTTAAGACCCTGACAGCCACCCCTCTTTTAATTTGCTGCTCCTGCAGTCTGGCCATTGTTGTAGATTCACAGTCATCACTTGGTTCTCGCAAAAGTCTCACTTCTCGTAGAGCATTCAGAATGTCAGCCTGGTCCATGGCGCGTCCGCCCTCCACAGTAGCCTCACCTGCGAGCTTGTCAGCCCGCTCATTTCCTTGTACTCCCGCATGACCTGGCACGAAGATGAAACTAATCTTTGCCAGCCGAGACCGCTTCAGAGGCAGCAGCCATTCTCTTTGGATCGACCCCTCCTCTATCCTCTTGATCATGTTCATTGAGTCGCTAAGGAAACAAGCCGTAGTGAATGGCTGTGTCTCGAGCCATGTTATTGCTTTGCATACTGCCATGACTTCCATGGTCAGGCTACTTGTGGTTTCAGTGAAAGCACCAGAGTCCTCCTTCACAATTCTCCCTCCGGCCCGAGCTGTAAAGGCCCATGAGCTTCTCACATGTCGGACGACCGACCCATCTGTGTAGATGACCGCGTCACCGTCTAGCGAATTCTCGAAAATCAACACTTGTACTTCAGCCTCAACAGCAGCCGGATTTTCTTGTCTGCATTTTCTATCTAGTTGGATGCAAACTGAAAACGATGTGCAGAAGTCTGTTGGCACTTGCACCCACTCCTCGCCAGGTTCTAAGTCCTCAAGTGAACACACCTGTTGAAGAATGTCTTCGGCTTGACCCATCCACGACCGTCTTCTTTTTAACCTGCTGCCCTTCACCTTCCTAATTTCACTATGCAGTGGATGTTGTGTTTGCGTTAATTCTGAGGTAGGCGCGTGCCCTGCAAACTTGTATTCTCTCTTCAATGGTTGGAAAATCAAGAAGGTAGCGCATCGCCCTGCATGCTGTATCTCTTGTACATCCAAGAATAATGCGCATAGCTTCATTCTGTATCCTTTCCATCCTTTCTATCTGCTTATGGCTGAGAGTCAGGATTGCCATTGCATACTCCAAAATATACATGACCAGCCCCTCGTACAGAAGACATAGATGGCGCTGCTCACAGTTTGCTGCCGCCATCACCCGCATCGCTGCCAAACCCCGCTTGGCCTTTATCACCTGGTCTATGTGCACATTATAAGCAAGGCTTCGATCAAACCGTATCCCCAGGTAATTCATTGCCTGCGTTCTTTCCACCGTCTCTGAACACAGCATTACAGTTGGTGTTGGTTTGTTGACAATATGATTATTCAACGAGAACCAAGTCACTGTTGCCTTTGTTGGGTTGACCATTGCCCCAGCTTCATCACACCAAGTACTTATGCGATTGAGTTCGGTTTGTAGTTCCACAGCAACCTCCTCTCTATCCTTACCCTGACGATACACTAAAACATCATCGGCATACGACAATGTCCTGCCAGGTCCAGTGATCTGCTCACTGGTGATTCTCACTGTGTAGGCGTTGAACAGTACCGGAGATAATGGTGATCCCTGTGGTAGGCCAGGATATATTGTTGTTGGTTCCGAAGTCCAACTGCCACATCTAAAAACTACTTTCCGTTGGTAGAGGACTGCAGCGATCCAACTAAGGAGGAATGGACTTACGCTTAGTTCAATAAGCTGAAACATTAAAAAATCCAGTGGTACTCTGTTGTATGCGTCCTCAAGATCAATCGCTGCAGCAACGGTTTCAGTGCCTGAGTGGAAACCTTCAAAGACATCATGGGCAAAGACTGCTGCATTGGTCCAGGTTTCTCTTTTTGGACGGTACCCACCCAGGGTAGGTGGGAAAACACCTTGCCTCTCTAGTTGGCTTGATATTTTCCTGGCAATTACCTTCTCCAGCAGCTTGCCTATTGTATTCTGCATGGTTATAATTCGATATCCCTGAATTTTTTTGTGGTCTTTGTCAGGCTTCGGCAAGGGAATCAGATAGCTGTGTAACCATTCCTCCTTGATGCTAGCACTCCCTATACTGTTGTTGTACATGTCTGCTAGTTTCTCTAGCTCATTGTCGGTACACCTATTTATGTCGTCGTATCTTATGCCATCAGGACCTGGAGCACTGTTTTTTGATCGTCGAAGCACAGCCTTGATTTCTTTCACTGTCACTGTGTCTTCATCCGAAGTGTTCTGGGCCTTGCATCTGTCTGAGGTGACCTCCTTGGCCAGATTTCGGCCTCCCATGTCTGTCTGGTTGCTCTGCTCAAGGTAGCGTTCAAAGAGGGCTTTGCCCTTGTCCTCGTCAGTCCTCTGCCAGGTGAGGTCAGCACCTTGGAAGTCAGAAATGCTCTTATTCTTGACTACACCACTCATGCTTTTATGTAGTCGCCAGAACAATTTCAGTGACTTGTCTGTGCTTACTCTTTGACACACCTCTGCCCATTTTTCGCTTTTAACCACCTTGACCAGTTTTTTGAAATAGCTTACTTTTGTGTGCATCTCTCTTTCTAAGTGCAAGCAGATGACCAGCTCTGTTCTTGGCATTTTGCCATCTCCTTACAGCACTACGCTTAGCCACCCAAGCCTTCTCCACCTCGACACTCCACCACGGTGGCTGCTCCCAGCTTTTTTTCCTGCCCTGAAACGTTCTGCGCTTGTCACGTCTTATTTTACTCACCACATCTTGCCCTGTACTGTCATACTGGAACGTCTTTACCTTTAGCTTGTGCTGCCTGGTTCTGCCTTTCTCCACCAATATGCTGCACGGGTGGTGGTCGCTGCCATGGTGTCCTAGGACACTCTATCTACACACTGTAGTGAGTGAAGGTGAAACTAGCGCCAGATCAATAGCACTGTCCTCATCGCCTGGACGGCTTGCTGTCCTGGTGACACAGCCACTGTTAATAAAACCAGGTCGGTGGTTTCCAGTGCAGTCTCGAGCTCCTCCCCTTGTGTATTGGGGGAAGTGTTTCCCCATGCTCTGCCTTTAGCGTTGAAGTCACCACAGAAAATAACATTTCTCTCGTGGCCTAATATGCCACTTAAGCACTGCCACTTCTGGGCGTCCATACTCGCATTGCGGGCATAAACATTAACCAACACGAATGGTATACTGGAATGAACTCTCAACGCCTGTATTTGTATATCGTCACTGTCCCAACTGGACATGTCTAGCTCTGACGCCACCATGCTGTCGCGAACGAGAATCGCCGTTCCCAGATGTCGTCTGTTGTAGAAACATTTGAAGCCGGCAATTCGGAGTAGCTGATCGCCCAGTCTCGTCTCCTGGAGTGCTACAATGTCGTTCCTGTAAACTAGGGTTTCTAAAATAGAGCCCCGTTGTTTTACACTGGCACAGTTCCAATATAGAATACGGATATTCCTGAGTCCTAGACGGTGACACTTGAGTCTAAAACGCCTCAAACCACCGCGCTTACCTTGCTTCTTTGTCCCTGCGCGGCTACCATGCCGCTTCGTTATGTTGACTGCTGACCGCTCGGAAAAAACACGTTCTTCCGCCATGTTGAAAAAACGTAAACACAGACTGCTGAGAACCACACACGCTGCTTAAAATTCACTCAAGGATGGCTTAGCTCGATACACGAACTCCGTAGCACCCGCGCAGATCTTGAGTAGAAACTCCTGGTTTTACATCCTGGCACACCAATTACACGCAAGAGATGAATAAATCCATCCCCTACGCGAAAAAGTTAACGAACACAAAACAACACGACCGTCCGTCGCCATCTTGAAACCGGAAACGAGTTTCTATAGTACAGGAGTACTGTTTGTGCACAGTTTCTACAGTATAGGAGCACTGTTTGTGCAGTTTCTACAGTATAGGAGCACTGTTTGTGCACACTTTCTACAGTACAGGAGTACTGTTTGTACACAGTTTCTACAGTATGGGAGCACTGTTTGTGCACAGTTTCTACAGTATAGGAGCAATGTTTGTGCACAGTTTCTATAGTACAGGAGTACTGTTTGTGCACAGTTTCCACAGTACAGGAACACTGTTTGTGCACAGTTTCTACAGTATAGGAGTGCTGTTTGTGCACAGTTTCCACAGTATAGGAGCACTGTGCACAGTTTTTATAGTACAGGAGCACTGTTTGTGCAGTTTCTATAGTACAGGAGCACTGTTTGTGCACAGTTTCTATAGTACAAGAGTGCTGTTTGTGCACAGTTTCTATAGTACAGGAGTACTGTTTGTACAAAGTTTCTATAGTACAGGAGTACTGTTTGTACAAAGTTTCTATAGTACAGGAGTACTCTTTGTGCACAGTTTCTACAGTATTGGAGCACTGTTTGTGCACAGTTTCTACAGTATAGGAGCAATGTTTGTGCACAGTTTCTATAGTACAGGAGTACTGTTTGTGCACAATTTCCACAGTACAGGAGCACTGTTTGTGCACAGTTTCTATAGTACAGGAGTACTGTTTGTGCACAGTTTATATAGTACAGGAGTACTGTTTGTACAACATTTCTATAGTACAGGAGTACTGTTTGTACACAGTTTCTAGAGTACAGGAGTACTGTTTGTACACAGTTTCTATAGTACAGGAGTACTGTTTGTATAACATTTCTACAGTACCCAAAAAAAAAAAAAATTGTGTTGCGTATCCCTTACGGGACGTTGCAGTCAACACCAGCATTTTCAGCTGCTGTTGATCTACTAGGCAAGTAGTTACGTTCAATAGTTTGCCATTGCTTTGTGAACGACCGGCCCCTATACCTTTTTCGAAAAAAACCAGCATCGCCGTGTTTCGAACCCGGGTATACGGGCTCACAAACCGCGTTCGCAAGCCCTTAGCCACAGAAACCGGTCCAGTACAAAAGCACTGTTTGTATAACATTTCTGTAGTACATGACTACTTTTGTGCACAGTTTCTACAGTACAGGAGCTATATATGCCCAAAGCAAACATTATATTCTAAAATACAGAAATAGTGTTTTGCAAAAAGCAAGCATTCTATTACAACGTACAGGAATAGTGTTTTGTGCAAAGCAAACATTCTATTCTAAAGTACATAAATAGTTTCTTGGCGAAGTAGTTATGGACGCAGTTCGTAATCCCACATACCCGCGTTTGAAACACAGCTGCGGGCGATTTGGCAGTAGACCGCCTTACGTTTGATTTTTACGAAATTGTATGGGTGCCGGTCGTTCAGAAGGCAATGGCAAACTACTGAACATAAACTTGCCAAGAGATTACAACAGCAACAAAAATGCTGGTGTTGACTGTGACGTCCTGTAAAGGATATGCAACTAACTAACTAAATAACTAACTAACTAACTAACTAACTAACTAACTAACTAACTAACTAACTAAATAACTAACTAACTAACTAACTAACTAACTAACTAACTAACTAACTAACTAACTAACTAACTACCTAACTAACTAACTAACTAACTAAATAACTAACTAACTAACTAACTAACTACCTAACTAACTAACTAACTAACTAACTAACTAACTAACTAACTAACTAACTAACATAAAAAGTGTTTCGTACAAAGCAAACATTATATTCTACGACTTTTCTGCGCTTTTAGGCGTAGTGGTAATATGATATAATGAATATGCAACTAATTATTTTTCAATATGATGCTAACCTTATATATTCAAAGACTAATTGTCAATTATTCATACCACTACTTTTATCGTTTCATTACTTATTCAGTCGGTCTGTCTCGGGGGAGATTTGTCCGCAACAGACGAGCAATATATCCGGCGGGCCTATTCTCGCTGGTCGCGAGAACCGCACAGTGGAAGGATGGGAGATTTGCTCGCAACAGACGAGCAATATCTCCGGCGGGCCTATTCCCGGTGGTTGCGGGATCCGCAAAAGTCAGGCGGGGAGTCTGACGATAGTGCACGCTTTACACAGGTCCGGACACTTGTGATTGACAGATGTACGCGCCCTACGGTTCAGGCGCGTACGAGGCCCTCACCTGTGGGACTTGGCTGAACGCCTCTAAGTCGGGTCCCTTGGGTTCCAGGGTCTGGCCACCACTCGCCACCTGCTCGTGGAGGCGAGGTCTCGGAGGTTTGACGCTGAGCCGCCAGCGTCTGCAGCCTACCTTGTGCCAGACGTATTGGTTACCCATTCCTCTGGAAAACACAAGGCAAGGCCGAGAGAGGGAACATGTCGTTTGGGCACCACATGTTTCTCTGAAGCTCTGCCCAGGCATTGTGATGGAATTTTGGCCACATTCCAACTCACATACTTTGGTCTGTCAAGACTGCAAGGTGCCACTCACTCAATTGTCAAATGCCGGCTCTCAGTGGCGAAGGTCTTACGGGTGCGATTCGTGAGCCCGCTTACGCGCATTCGAAACACATCTGCGCGCGATTAGGCAGCAAATCACGTTGCGCTGGGTTTTAACGAATTGGTATGGGAACCTGTCGTTCAGAAAGCAATGGCAAACTATTGAACGTAAACTTGCCAAGACATCAACAAAAGCAGTAAAATGCTGGTGTTGACAGCGATGTCCTGTAAAAAGGATATGGAAAATAAAATTGTCAAGTGATGGTTAATCAGTGCCGGTTCTGGACTATTAGCCGCCTGCGTGAAACAGATATTAGGCCACACATGTAAATGCGAATAGAGTACAAATAAATGTTCCGTTAGATTGCTAACCTACCTAACCCACGGCTCGGGGAATGTTCTTTTCATAGTTCTATATAGTTATCACTGTAGAAATATTATATAATTGTATTGTGTTATGCAAACATGTATTTCTTAAAGTGTATACTCAAAATAAAAGTGTAAAAATATATATAAACATCGTAACTTAATGAAATGTATGTATGTATTCAGAGTTAAATGTTCACTCTTCTTGTTTTCTTATTTACTAATTCGTCAATTAGATCTGATATTTCTAATGTTTACACATTTCTATCTCTATAGTCAACAGTCTTAGATTTCTAAACCTCTTTTGGGCCATTAATGTTTTAAAATATGTTTTTATATGTTTAAGTTTCGAAAAAAAAACAACTCCTTTCACCGGATGCTACACTAACTGGTAATGTCAGATGAATTACCAAAGCTATAAATATATTAACATATGATGACAATAGGTTATTTGCTTTTATATATGTTAATTACTGAATGCGTCTGCACCATCTGCAATCCACTGCTCAAAACTCTATTCGTTATCAGCTCGTTGAAGAGCTCAAGGACATCAATACCATTATAACTTTTGCTTCCTTTGTTAATTAGAAGGAAAATATATAAATCAAAGAAAGGTTTTAAAATGTCCTCTTCAGTAATTTCTCGAAATTCAGAAAGACATGTAAAAACAGTGTGACATTCCTGTCAATTTGCAAACCGCCCTTGAATGGACTTTAAAAGCTGTGTCAACAATCGATAGATAACATTCTTTAGAATTTGTGATAAGTCTTCAGGAGTTTCATTACTAGAAAGGCGAACTTCTTAAAAATGGAAATTCTGCCTCCACATTTACCTGTGCAGCTAAAGCTTCCGCGTCCATAATATATTTACTAAATGTCCCATCGGATATGGCTGCACTTAGAAATGTGACAAGCTCACTCAAAACATTAAGCGATCCATTTATGTAGGATTAAGGGACTGCAACATTTTACTCACGACGACAAATTTTGGCAGAATATCGTTCCACATAATGACTGATCAAACGAACTTAAAAGACGCAATTTGATACAATAAACATTAAGCTGTGTGTTTTGTTTTCATGTCTTTAGAATGATTTCTATTACTATTATGTCATTTAAACTCTTCAAGTCTACTCAATTTCACTCTCGGAGGTTGCACTGCTTTTATTTTACTCTCCAACCTTGTTCCACTTTATTCTTCTCTCCCTCCATGTACCACTTTATTCTACTCTCCCACCTCGTACCACTTTATTCTACTCTCCCATCACGTACCACTGTATTCTACTCTCCCATATTGCACCACTTTATTCTACTCCTCCACGAGTACCACTTTATTCTACTCTCCCATATTGCACCACTTTATTCTACTCTCCCATATTGCACCACTCTATTCTACTCTCCCACTTTATACCACTTTATTCTACTCTCCCACCTTGTACCACTTTATTCTACTCTCCCACCTTGTACCACTTTATTCTACTCTCCCACCTTGTACCACTTTATTCTACTCTCCCACCTTGTACCACTTTATTCTACTCTCCCACCATGTACCACTTTATTCTACTCTCCCACCATGCACCACTTTATTCTACTCTCCCATATTGCACCACTTTATTCTACTCCTCCCCGAGTACCACTTTATTCTACTCTCCCATATTGCACCACTTTATTCTACTCTCCCATATTGCACCACTTTATTCTACTCTCCCACCTTGTACCACTTTATTCTACTCTCCCACCTTGTACCACTTTATTCTACTCTCCCACCTTGTACCACTTTATTCTACTCTCCGACCTTGTACCACTTTATTCTACTCTCCCACCTTGTACCACTTTATTCTACTCTCCCACCTTGTACCACTTTATTCTACTCTCCCACCATGTACCACTTTATTCTACTCTCCCACCATGCACCACTTTATTCTACTCTCCCACCTTGTACCACTTTATTCTACTCTCCCACCTTGTACCACTTTATTCTACTCTCCCACCATGTACCACTTTATTCTACTCTCCCACCATGCACCACTTCATTCTACTCTCCAACCTTGTACCACTTTATTCTACTCTCCCACCTTGTACCACTTTATTCTACTCTCCCACCATGTACCACTTTATTCTACTCTCCCACCATGCACCACTTTATTCTACTCTCCCAACTTGTACCACTTTATTCTACTCTCCCCCCGTGTACCACTTTATTCTACTCTCCCACCTTGTACCACTTTATTCTACTCTCCCACCATGTACCACTTTATTCTACTCTCCCACCATGTACCACTTTATTCTACTCTAGAATAAAGTGGTGAAAGGTGGGAGAGTAGAATAAAGTGGTACAAGGTGGGAGAGTAGAATAAAGTGGTACAAAGTGGGAGAGTAGAATAAAGTGGTACAAGGTGGGAGAGTAGAATAAAGTGGTACAAGGTGGGAGAGTAAAATAAAGTGGTACAAGGTCGGAGAGTAGAATAAAGTGGTGAAAGGTGGGAGAGTAGAATAAAGTGGTACAAGGTGGGAGAGTAGAATAAAGTGGTACAAGGTGGGAGAGTAGAATAAAGTGGTACAAGGTCGAAGAGTAGAATAAAGTGGTACAAGGTGGGAGAGTAGAATAAAGTGGTACAAGGTGGGAGAGTAGAATAAAGTGGTACAAGGTGGGAGAGTAGAATAAAGTGGTACAAGGTGGGAGAGTAGAATAAAGTGGTACAAAGTGGGAGAGTAGAATAAAGTCGTACAAGGTCGGAGAGTAGAATAAAGTGGTACAAGGTGGGAGAGTAGAATAAAGTGGTACATGGTGGGAGAGTAGAATAAAGTGGTACATGGAGGGAGAGTAGAATAAAGTGGTACATGGAGGGAGAGTAGAATAAAGTGGTACAAGGTGGGAGAGTAGAATAAAGTGGTACATGGAGGGAGAGTAGAATAAAGTGGTACATGGAGGGAGAGTAGAATAAAGTGGTACATGGAGGGAGATTAGAATAAAGTGGTACAAGGTGGGAGAGTAGAATAAAGTGGTACATGGAGGGAGAGTAGAATAAAGTGGTACATGGAGGGAGAGTAGAATAAAGTGGTACATTGTGGGAGAGTAGAATAAAGTGGTACAAGGTGGGAGAGTAGAATAAAGTGGTACAAGGTGGGAGAGTAGAATAAAGTGGTACATGGAGGGAGAGTAGAATAAAGTGGTACAAGGTGGGAGAGTAGAATAAAGTGGTGAAAGGTGGGAGAGTAGAATAAAGTGGTACAAGGTGGGAGAGTAGAATAAAGTGGTACAAGGTGGGAGAGAAGAATAAAGTGGTGAAAGGTGGGAGAGTAGAATGAAGTGGTGAAAGGTGGGAGAGTAGAATAAAGTGGTACAAGGTGGGAGAGTAGAATAATGTGGTACAAGGTGGGAGAGTAGAATAAAGTGGTGAAAGGTGGGAGAGTAGAATAAAGTGGTGAAAGGTGGGAGAGTAGAATAAAGTGGTACAAAGTGGGAGAGTAGAATAAAGTGGTACAAGGTGGGAGAGTAGAATAAAGTGGTACAAGGTGGGAGAGTAAAATAAAGTGGTACAAGGTCGGAGAGTAGAATAAAGTGGTGAAAGGTGGGAGAGTAGAATAAAGTGGTAAAAGGTGGGAGAGTAGAATAAAGTGGTACAAGGTGGGAGAGTAGAATAAAGTGGTACAAGGTCGAAGAGTAGAATAAAGTGGTACAAGGTGGGAGAGTAGAATAAAGTGGTAAAAGGTGGGAGAGTAGAATAAAGTGGTACAAGGTTGGGAGAGTAGAATAAGTGGTACAAGGTGGGAGAGTAGAATAAAGTGGTACAAAGTGGGAGAGTAAGAATAAAGTGGTACAAGGTCGGAGAAGTAGAATAAAGTGGTACAAGGTGGGAGAGTAGAATAAAGTGGTACATGGTGGGAGAGTAGAATAAAGTGGTACATGGAGGGAGAGTAGAATAAAGTGGTACATGGAGGGAGAGTAGAATAAAGTGGTACAAGGTGGGAGAGTAGAATAAAGTGGTACATGGAGGGAGAGTAGAATAAAGTGGTACATGGAGGGAGAGTAGAATAAAGTGGTACATGGAGGGAGATTAGAATAAAGTGGTACAAGGTGGGAGAGTAGAATAAAAGTGGTACATGGAGGGAGAGTAGAATAAAGTGGTACATGGAGGGAGAGTAGAATAAAGTGGTACATGGTGGGAGAGTAGAATAAAAGGTGGTACAAGGTGGAGAGTAGAATAAAGTGGTACAAGGTGGGAGAGTAGAATAAAGTGGTACATGGAGGGAGAGTAGAATAAAGTGGTACAAGGTGGGAGAGTAGAATAAAGTGGTGAAAGGTGGGAGAGTAGAATAAAGTGGTACAAGGTGGGAGAGTAGAATAAAGTGGTACAAGGTGGAGGGATGAGAAGAATAAAGTGGTGAAAAGGTGCTAGAGTAGAATGAAGTGGTGAAAGGTGGGAGAGTAGAATAAAGTGGTACAAGGTGGGAGAGTAGAATAAAGTGGTGAAAGTTGGGAGAGTAGAATAAAGTGGTGAAAGGTGGGAGAGTAGAATAAAGTGGTACAAGGTGGGAGAGTAGAATAAAGTGGTACAAGGTCGGAGAGTAGAATAAAGTGGTACAAGGTGGGAGAGTAGAATAAAGTGGTACAAGGTCGGAGAGTAGAATAAAGTGGTGAAAGGTGGGAGAGTAGAATCAAGTGGTACAAGGTCGGAGAGTAGAATAAAGTGGTACAAGGTCGGAGAGTAGAATAAAGTGGTGAAAGGTGGGAGAGTAGAATAAAGTGGTACATGGAGGGAGAGTAGAATAAAGTGGTACAAGGTCGGAGAGTAGAATGAAGTGGTGAAAGGTGGGAGAATAGAATAAAGTGGTACAAGGTGGGAGAGTAGAATAAAGTGGTGAAAGGTGGGAGAGTAGAATAAAGTGGTGAAAGATGGGAGAGTAGAATAAAGTGGTACAAGGTCGGAGAGTAGAATAAAGTGGTACAAGGTGGGAGAGGAGAATAAAGTGGTACAAGGTCGGAGAGTAGAATAAAGTGGTACAAGGTGGAAGACTAGAATAAAGTGGTGCATGGTAGAAGAGTAGAATAAAGTGGTACATGGTGGGAGACTAGAATAAAGTGGTGCATGGTAGAAGAGTAGAATAAAGTGGTACATGGTGGGAGAGTAGAATAAAGTGGTACATGGAGGGAGAGTAGAATAAAGTGGTACATGGAGGGAGAGTAGAATAAAGTGGTACATGGTGGGAGAGTAGAATAAAGTGGTACATGGAGGGAGAGTAGAATAAAATGGTACATGGTAGAAGAGTAGAATAAAGTGGTACATGGAGGGAGAATAGAATAAAGTGGTACATGGTAGAAGAGTAGAATAAAGTGGTGCATGGTGGGAGAGTAGAATAATTTACGTTTGTATGCTTTAGTATGCCTTATTGCTACAACACATTGCATTCATTACGGACTCACGGAGTATGCTTAGTAAAGTGGCGTAATGAGTGTTCTGTGTGGAATAGCTTCAATTCAATGTTTTTTCCCCCAACTCACTTCAACTTTATTTTAAAAGGGTGAAAAATTAGGCACGCAGGCCCGTCTTACATTAGGCACTTCCAATCACTCATCTTCCATTCATCAATAGTGCATGATACATTCACATAGGGAAAATGTCAAATGAATGTTTTAAACATAAACAATGCATATTACAATATTATGAGACACATCCCTCACCCACCCACCCACACATACCCCTCCCACATAACCTCCACCCACCCACACACATCCCCATCCACACACACAACCCCACCCACCAACAGTCACATCACCAACCCACACATATCACCCACCCCTACACACACACCCTCCATCTACCCACACACATCCCCCACCTACACACACCCTCACCCACCCTCCCACCCACCCACACATACCCCTCCCACATAACCTCCACCCACCCACCCACACACATCCTCATCCACACACACAACCCCACCCACCAACAGTCACTTCACCAACCTACACATATCACCCACCCATACACACACACCCTCCATCTACCCACACACACCCCCCTCCTACACACACCCTCCCACATAACCACTCCACCAAAACACACCCTCACACAGCCATAAACACCCCCCACCAATCCACACCCCACACACACACCCACCCCACCGACACACCCCACAGACACACACCCCAACCCAAACACCCACCAACCCATCCTTCCCTATTAACACACATCCCCCCACACACACACATCTCCCCACAGACACACCTATCCCCCAGCCCACACACACCCACCCACCCATCCATATCCACACACCTCCAACCACCCAGCCAAACACTCATCCCCCAACCACACATCCCCCATCCACACACATACCCCCACCAATCAACACACAACGCACCCACCTACCCACATACACATTCCCAACCTACTAACCCATACAATCCCCCCCCCCCATCAACGCCCACACACTTCCTAGTATCCACCAAATCACCCCCACCCACACACACATCCTTCACCCACACACATCCCCCACTCACCACATATCCCTTCACCCACCCACACATCCCTCACACATATCCCCACCCACCCATACATACCCACCTACCGGCATATCCCTCACTCACACCCGCATCCCCCACCCACACACTCATCCCCCACCAACACACATCTACCTACCCACATATACATCCCCACCCATACATCCATCACCCACCCACCCTTCCATCCCACAACTCCCACACACATCTCCCTACACACACTACCTCTACACATACATCCCCTAAACACACATCCCCCGCACACATATGTCTCCCACACACACTTCCTCACATCTAGATACATACATGATGCCTCACATTATGACTTAACTAGAATGAACTCCCACACTTTACTCACATACATACACTGACGATTATCGTGAGCATTCTCACAAAAATTGTAAAAAATTTGAGTAAAAATTGTATATATACATTGTGTAACTTAAAAACAAACATAATAGTGATGCAATTCTCTCTTTTTTCTTACACACACACAAACACACACACACACACACATACACACACACACACATACACACACACACACACACACTCGCTCTCTCTCTCTCTCTCTCTCGCACACACACACTCTCTCTCTTTCTCTCACTCACATTCACAAACTCTCTCACTCACTTTGCAGTAATGTACATGTGTTCATATTAAACATGATGCAATCAAGTGGCATTCAAAATGATAATATGAAAAATGAGAATACACAAAAATATGGAATAGCAATATATACGACATTCGCGCGCTCAGTTATCTCTTTTTTCTTTTCTTACACAGACACACACACACACACACACACACACACACACACACACACACACACACACACACACACACACACACACACACACACACACTTTCTCTCCCTCTCACTCACACTCACTAACTCTCTCACTCACTCTACAGTAATTTGCATGTGTTCATATTAAACATGATGCAATCAAGTGGCATTCAAAATGATAATATGAAGATGAAAATACACATAAAATATGTAATAGCATGTTACATGACATGCGTGCGCTTAACTCTCTCTCTCTCTCTCTCTCTCTCTCTCTCTCTCTCTCTCTCTCTCTCTCTCTCTCACACACACACACACACATACACACTCACAAACACGACTCACTGACACATCCATTCTCCCACTGTCTCTCTCTCTCGCTCGCTTACACACACTCTCTCTTTCTCTCACTCACTATTTCCCTCATTCACTCACTCTTTCAATCTTTCATCCAATCTCTCTCCCTCACACACAGACAGACACACGCCCTCACGCTATCACTTAATGTTTCATTCTCTCTCTCTCTCTCTCTCTCTCTCTCTCTCTCTCTCTCTCTCACTTTTTCGCACTCACTCACACTCTCTTTTACTCTATCCCACTCACTCACACACACACTCTCTCTCTATCACTCATTCATTCGCTGACACACATTCACTCACTCTCTCCATCACTCACTCACTCCTCACTCACTCACTCACTCACTCACACACTCACTCACTCACTCACTCACTGTCTCACACACTCACTCACTGTCTCACTCACTCACTGTCTCACTCACTCACTCACTCACCCACCCACCCACCCACTCACCCACTCTTTTTCTCACGCAATCCCTTACACACACACACACACACACACACACACACACACTCACTCTCTCAATCTCACTCTCTCACACATACACATAAGCATGAACGCACACACGCCCACACTCCCTCAGTTGCTCTCACACATACACACACGCATGCATGCACGGACAAACACATTCCCTCACCTTTTCTCGCTCACTCACTCTCTTCCAAACACACGCATGCACGAGTGCACACTCATATTCACTCTCTTTCACACCCTCTCTCTCTCTCTCTCTCTCTCTCTCTCTCTCTCTCTCTCTCTCGCGCGCACACACACACACACACACACACACTCTCTCTCTCTCTCTCTCACTCACATTCACAAACTCTCTCACTCACTTTGCAGTAATGTACATGTGTTCATATTAAACATGATGCAATCAAGTGGCATTCAAAATGATAATATGAAAAATGAGAATACACAAAAATATGGAATAGCAATATATACGACATTCGCGCGCTCAGTTATCTCTTTTTTTTCTTACATACACACACACACACACACACACTTTCTCTCCCTCTCCCTCTCACTCACACTCACTAACTCTCTCACTCACTCTACAGTAATTTACATGTGTTCATATTAAACATGATGCAATCAAGTGGCATTCAAAATGATAATATGAAGATGAAAATACACATAAAATATGTAATAGCATGTTACATAACATGCGTGCGCTCAACTCTCTCTCTCTCTCTCTCTCTCTCTCTCTCTCTCTCTCTCTCTCTCACACACACACACACACACTCACAAACACGACTCACTGACACATCCATTCTCCCACTGTCTCTCTCTCTCTCTCGCTCGCTCACACACTCTCTCTCTTTCTCTCACTCACTATTTCCCTCATTCACTCACTCTCTCAATCTTTCATCCACTCTCTCTCCCTCATACACAGACAGACACACGCCCTCACGATATCACTTAATGTTTCATTCACGCGCTCTCTCACTCTCTCTCTCTCTCTCTCTCTCTCTCTCTCTCTCTCTCTCTCTCTCTCTCACTTTTTCGCACTCACTCACACTCTCTTTTACTCTGTCCCACTCACTCACACACACACTCTCTCTCTATCACTCATTCATTCGCTGACACACATTCACTCACTCTCTCCATCACTCACTCACTCCTCACTCACTCACTCACTCTCTCACTCACTCACTCACTCACTGTCTCACTCCCTGTCTCACTCACTCACTGTCTTACTCACTCACTCATTCACTCACTCACTCACTCACTCACCCACCCACCCACCCACCCACTCACCCACTCTTTTTCTCACGCAATCCCTTACACACACACACACACACACACACACTCACTCTCTCAATCTCACTCTCTCACACATACACATAAGCATGAACGCACACACGCCCACACTCCCTCAGTTGCTCTCACATATACACACACGCATGCATGCACGGACAAACACATTCCCTCACCTTTTCTCGCTCACTCACTCTCTTCCAAACACACGCATGCACGAGTGCACACTCATATTCACTCTCTTTCACACCCTCTCTCTCTCTCTCTCTCTCTCTCTCTCTCTCTCTCTCTCTCTCACACACACACACACACACACACACACACACACACACACACACACACACATAGTTAACAATTATACCACTAGGTGTATTATGGTGGCATATAGTCGGTATGGATTAAGTGTTGAAAGAGTTTTCGGTTAAATGTGTAGGGACTCATTGGAGTTTTCAGATCTGGAGGAAGGTTGTTCCATAAGTGAGCACCAGAATAGGCGAAACATGTTTTGTATAAGTCCAATCTAGGCCTTGGAACATGTAATAAATGCAAGCACTTGCTGTTCATTGCATTAGATTGAATCAACGGTAGAAGATACTCTTGGGTATTTTGAGATATAATGTTATTAACTAATTTGGCTTTGTTAAAAAAACAAAAGAAGCGCTTTTGAAGTTGTAGAAGCCTGAGATGACTGTAAAAAGTATTATTTTCGACGTCAGAAACTAGACGTATAGCGCGGTTTTGTAGAGAACATAGTCGTTTCATATTAGAGTTAGGGCAACCATCACAGACTATAGAACAATAATCGAGATGTGATTGGCTATATGATGTATAGAATATTTTTCGTGTGCTTTCGTCCAGGAAATGCTGGATCTTAGCAAGTTGGTCAACTTTTTGTGCTATTTTCTTGGTAAGAACGTGGACATGAGAGCTCCAGTTTAAATTCTGCCAATTAATAAACCTAGTGTTTTATGTTAATCTACATTATCTATAGGTAATGTGTCCAAATTAAGAAGAAATTAGAAGCAACAGAGATGTGGTTCCTGAGACGAATGTTGCGAATTCTTTGGACTGCCAGAGTAACTAACAACGATTGCCTGAAAGAGGCTAATGAAACTAGAACACTATATAAAACAATGAGAAAGAGACAAACAGTTTTCTTTGGTCATGTAATGAGAAGAGAGGCACTGGAGAACATCGTGACAACTGGAAAGATCGAGGGGAAGAGAGGCAGAGGCAGACCAAGAGAAATGATGCTGGATGGATTGAGGCGGTGGGACCGAGGAATATCAGCAGCAAAGTTGATCCAGAAAACCAAAGACCGAGATCTGTGGAGAGACATGGACGCTTACGCCAGCTGGCAGGGCACTTGATGATGATGAATGTGTCCACGCGGAGTTCGTGCGGTGCCCCAGTTATGGTTAGTGTCTGTAGATTTTTGTCTGGTCGTTATTAGCATGGATCTGGGTTTGTTAATTTGCATGCGGTTTTAATTGCTCCATCTAGTAAGATTATAAAGTTCTTTTTGTAAAGAATTTTATAATTCACTTCGGTTCTCTTGACTAGTATACATAGTACAGTCGTCTGCAAATGGATCACAAGTCGTTTTGAAATATAAAGGAAGATCGTTAATATAAACTGCAAGAACCAGCGGACCTAGTATTGAACCCTGAGGCACACCAATATTAAGCTGTGTGGGTCTTGATAGACAGCTGTTGAAGGACATAACTTGTTGTCTGTCGGATAGAAATGACATAATTATGTTCACCATATTGGCTTGGCACGCTTCAGGGGTCAACGATTCTGAGAATTGTGGATTGTCTGCCCTGGTCATGCGGGTGTGTGGGGGAATGAACAGCCTGTTAGGCTGGTAGGGTATGCACCTCTTGGTTGTAGATTACCGATCCACAAGGGAGAGGTCGAGAAAGCGGTGGAACAGACTGGAAATTATATGTGAAGAGGATGATATGGCGGGGGTTGGCAGGTGTTCTGGACGAGACTCAAAACTGAGAGGGAATACCAGGAGAACTTTCAACCAGATGGCGGTTGGAATGCTAAGTAGTATGACTCTTTGCTGGCTGTTGAACGAGGGAACGAAGCGCGCGTGGGTGTAACGAGACCGTCGTCGTTACTCACCCGACGTATCACTATTAACGTGTATAATGACCCCTCGGGCTAGACAGGTATATACACTTGGCCTACCAGCACAGATAATTGCATAAATGTCACTCACTGAAGTAGTCACTATGACTGGTGTTCATAAACAGTTTGGCTGGGGTGACCCTTTGGCCTGAGGCGTCCCCTGATGACAATCACTAAATACTGCATCCATGATCTACCTTAACAGTTCACCCAAAGTTCAAGTGTCTGTATGACCCTGACTGGGTCGTTCAGTTCTCATAAACTCTAATCGACTGTAGCAGATAAATGTCAGAGTAGGTTTTCGAGCATCATGACCTGCCGGACTCCAACTGAGTTTGGTCATATAGAATGGTGTTCGTCTTGATAATGCCATTATTCACAAGCACATAAGTCTTAATAGACGAACAGTCTCTTAAATCAAATCATGATCTGGCCATGTGAGAATCGTCGTACGTCACCACAACTGGTGATTAATAATGCACTTCTTAATGTACTACCTGGTATGCATAAGATAAGGTTTCTTTCAACGAAGACGATGGTATTGACATGCTCCCAGAGCCATGACTTCACCCAAGCCTGGGCAGTCTCCCTGGAGTGAGCGTGCAGTCAAATCGGTCCATCGCAATATCAGTTTCGTTTGTACTATATAGAAAGCACAGCCTGCAAGGAGAGAGGTAGGTGAGAGCATTCGGCACCAACACTGATTTACATGCACAACATCAAATCAACATGCCTTCAGCTAACTATTAACCTATATTAAAAAGGTTACGGGATCTTCTCTAGCAAGAATGATGTTCAGGCAAGCGTGTGATTTTGTGGTAAGGTTGCCCCTTGAATAGCTCGTCTGAGAGGTACTGTTCCAAGAAGTACTGGTCTGGTCGAATAGCACTTCAGTCCCCTACTCCTGTTACCTCTATCTCTGTTTCTCCTATAGCTTTATTAAGTACAATTCCTAAACCTACTTTACAAGTAGAAAATATATCTCTGGTAGAGTGGTCCATCTGGGCAACTCCCCACCATTGTCAACATAATCATTCTCACTAATCAATTATTAATCAAATAATTAATTAATTAATAAGTCAATCACTAAGTTAATCAATGAGTTAACTAATGAGTTAATCACTCCATCAGTTTATCTCCTGGGATCTCATTCCCATACCATGGAGAAACCCTCCTTGTTACCCCCTCTGCTCCAGAGGGCAAGAAGTCTCATTATTGTACATGTATTTTCCACCCCATGTCGAAGGTGTGAGTTCCATTCCCGTTCAATTACCTCGTGGATTAGCCGTAGGCCACATGAGAACAATTCAACAGACCTGGTTGGCCAGTCATATCACTGTCAGTGCAACATGTCTCCCATATTTTCCTTTGTCTCTCTAAGTATCAAACCATCTTCCCCCTCATCAGCCTAACCCTCGGGTAGGTATTCTCAGTCATTAGGATAGGACATAGGACAAGGTAGAGTATATCACCAATGGTTCCCCCAAAATCCCAACGTAAACGCACAAGCATATCGCGCCGACTCCCGTCGTCCCACGACACGTCGTTCACTATCGCATCGCAGTACATTAACTAATATATACGCCACAATAGCACAATATATATTACCACCACAATAATACTGACGAAATTATCAGCACAATCTCCTGGAATGACACCACCACTTTTTCGGTGTAATTAAAATAGTAGCACTAACCGAAAGAATACACAGCACCACCGTCCTAGTGCAAAATAGCAGTACCACATCTGTGCAAGAATTCCGCACCACCACAGCCTAACTGATTAAACTATAATCAATAATAATACATGCTGAACTAAATCTTAATCTGTCCTCGAAAAGGTACCCTAGGTAATAGCAATAATAAGTTCACAACAATTGTAATATTCCTCTAAATAACAGCAAGTTATTAAACCACACAAACTGCATATCGGTCTCATAACCTTTGCCTATGTTAAAGGAGTTGATTTCAGCCTTAGTTCTACTTTATATTGACAGAATAACTGTTACAACGGCAAAGTAAACAAACACGCCACGCCCTAGTTTTCCGCTCAGTTTTGATCGACGGATCAACTAAATATTCACGAATCGCGGTACTCGCAGCATAATTAGAGGCGTTTACACCGCGTAATTATCTTTATCACGACCGGAAAAGAATTAAATATGTTATTACCTTATACCAGGAGCCTTTACCAAGTTCGGCCGTGATTATTGTTGGGTGCAGGACTGCCCCGTGTAGACAATATAGGCTGCGAATCGACCGTCTGCTCTGCTAGACGGATTGAGTGAAACTGCCTAAAAAATGGCTAGCAGCTGAGTTGTGTACTACTATCGATACACGGAGAAGTTGTGTATCTCTGAGAAATTCCTTTTCTCCGTGGATCATGGGTTCTATCCACGTGGAAATCATTCCTAGTCAGTTCACATGGTGCTTGAGTGCACAACGATAACTCGAACTTTCGACTCGAGCCAGTTCGGGAATATTCTGGGCCTGTCGATCTAGCCGACTTCCCCCGTAGTTAAAATTAGCCCGAGACCTAATTACTCCGCAAAGCTCCTCCTACAGGAATTCCCTTCCGCGAAGACCAGCGGGTTTGGGCAACTCGTGACAGTGTTCTGAGTGCAGTGCTGTAGGTTCTTAGCTCATAACTCATGTCCCATATTAAGAGGATGCAGAAATAAATGTGCACACTTCTTCAATAATGTAAAAAAACAACTGTTTCGGATGTTACTTTGGCAGCATCATTTACAATAAATTTAGTGAATGGATTGCACTAGGCATAGAAAAGATGGTAGGATTTGTATTCATAATTTTCTTGTGCAAACCATTGTACGTACCATGAATGTTTGCCCCTTATATCACACCCGTGTCCAAGCACAACTTGAACATCTATGTCATAACATATCAAGAGTTAACTTAGATGATAGTTACATAACCCTTCCACCGAGCTGCTTGAAACTGGATAACACCCAAGACATAATTCTCCAACTGCAAATCTCACACACAGTCCTCAAAGTAACCCACCACAAAGCAGCAAAAGCCTCACACTATGCACAGGCTCACTACGACCGAAAACAGAGTGGTCATTGTGGTAAGTCTAAAACTGTGTTTAGAAGGAAGACTAAGACCACAAAGAAGATTGTACTGCGTATGGAATGCTCAGAATGTAGATACAGAAAACAACTGCCCATCAAGCGATGCCAGCACTTTCAGTTGGAGGTGATCAGATGAGAAAGGGCCAGATGATCATGTTCTAGGCTGTATAAGATCCACAACCACCATACAAAATAAAACGTGTGTCAGTTGTAAACAAACAAACACAAACAATATACAACCGCTATCTTTTCAGTGTGGTTGATGTCTGGTGTGCAGAGGACAATTGCCGACAAATATGCCACTTTCTTTACAAATTCCTGGATTTTTTATTTGTAAATGTTATCCATTGCTAGGCAGCTCCGTGGCGAAGGGATTACGGATGCAGTTCGTAATCCCACATACCCGCGTTCGAAGCACAGATGTGGGCGATTTGGCAGCAGACAGCATTGCGTTGGTATTTTACGAAGTGGTATAAGTGCTGGTCGTTCAGAAAGCAATGGCAAACCACTGAACGCAAAACTTGCCAATAGATTACAACAGCAAAAGATGCTAGTATTGACTGCGATGTCCTGTAAAGGATATGCAACTATCTAACATCCACATGCTAAGCTAAAACAGACATGATTTCATTTCGAAGAGCAAACCCTGTTTAATGAGGCAAATGACTTGCGGCAGGTTGATATTCTGTTATGCTACTGACATGCCTAAGACAGTCGTTGGCGTCGTTTACTGGCATTGAAGTGTGTTTAGTCATGAAAACTTGGGAAGATAATGTAGTGGTTTCCCCTTGACTTCCAAATCCACATGGAGTTCTGTTACTTCAGCCTTTGACAGCCCAATCCGACTGTCAGGACAAATGAGTGCCCGTCTTTGCCCAGCTGCAGAGCTGTCTTGGAATGTAAATGAACAAATTAGGAAGAGATTGGAAGCAACAGAGATGTGGTTCCTGAGACGAATGTTGTGAATTCCCTGGACTGCGAAAGTAATTAACAACGAATGCCTGAAAGAGGCCAATGAAACTAGAACATTATATAACACAATAAGAAAGAGGCAAACACATTTTTTTATTTGGTTATGTGATGAGAAGAGAGGCATTGGAGAACATCGTGACAACTGGAAAGATCGAGGCGAAGAGAGGTAGAGGCAGACCAAGAGAAATTATGCTGGATAGATTGCGACGATGATATGGAGGAATATCAACGGTAGAGTTGATCCAAAAAACCACAGACCGAGATCTTTGGGGAGTCATGAACGCCTACGCCAGTTGGCATGGCACTTGATGATGGTGATTTACATGCCATGAGATATCACATCGGCCGCCGTTACTTCCTCAGAAATGTACTCGTACCCATGTTAGGCTGGATTAACCAGCCTTAAAGGTGACGTTAATTTAAAAAAAAATTCAAAACCGCCACGATGGATATCGAACCCAAGGTTCTGTTAGTATGGCAGGCGAGCAAAAGTCATACACCTGTGTAACGATTAATTAATGAATAATTTGTCCCACAAGCATAGGCCAATGTGCCTATACTATTTGGAGTATTTTGACAATCAAAGGAATAGGATTACAATCGTTCCCTCACTTAGCAGGCTAAGAGCCTAGGAATCGAACCCTCGCCCGACCGAGCTCAGGACATTATCAGCACATCTCCCTATCAACTCCGCTAACTCACCCACTACCCGTTTATTTCCATGCATGTTATTATGTGCCATCCCGCAGAAAATAACAGCATCAATAAAATCTACGGTCAAATAAGTCGTCCTGTAAAAATAAGAAAAAATGTGTGTCAAACAGTGCAGCGTCCTCACACCGGATATTGTTTCTGTGTACAGAGACAGCCTGGGGAGATTTATGAGAGATAAACCAGTATGCTGGGGAGAATATAAATAGTTAGGGGTCGTTATACGCTGGCGATGGCTCGTTGGCGGAATCGTTAGGAAATTGTGGTGATAACGTCGTAAACGAGGGTTAATGAGGTCTCGACATCCGCTCTCGTCGTCCGCTAAGTGTGTGTGTGTATGTATGTGTGTGTGTATGTGTGTGTGTGTGCGTGTGTGTGTGTGTGTGTGTGTGTGGGGGGGGGGGGGGTGACTGTCCATCTATCCCTCCGTGCTTTCAGGTGATGGTCCTGACACTATATAGAAACAGGTCCTAGCTTCGGGAGGCTACTGAACTTGACAGGTCCTCCTCAAGGTCGGTCCCCATTAGGAGTAGCTCAACGTAATAAAACAAACGCCCACCAGCGTGATCCCCCCCCCCCCCCCAAAAAAAAAAACAAAAAAACTTTAAATAATAAATCACAAATGCACGCACGCACACACACGCACACGCACACACACACACACACACACACACACACACACACACACACACACACACACACACACACACACACAACGGATCTCAATTATAACCAACCCTGAAGAAGCAGGTTGAACGAGGCCAACATTTTTTTTTCGTAAATACTGAACTGAACTAGCTTCGGGACTTATTATGTACTGAGCTAACAGGCAGTGAAGTATGACAATTAACTGTACAAATTGTATTGACATATCTAAACAGCTGAAAGTGAGATGGAAAGGAAAGAATTAACACTCAACACAAAATAATAAATTATGACCGAGTTATAGTAGCCATGAGGTAAAGTGACATCAATCATCATTATCATGTGCCCTGCCAGCTGACCTAGACGTTTATCTCACCACAGATCTTGGTCCTTGATGTCCTGGGCAACTCTGGTCATGATATTAATCCACGCCCCCGTCTCATTCTATCCAGCATCATTTTTCTTGGTCTGCCTCTGTCATTGATCTTTCCAGTCGACATGGTGTTTACCAATGCCTCTCTTATCAATACATGACCAAAGATTGCTGTTTGTTTATATCTTATAGTTGTATTTAATATTCTACTTTCATTAGGTTCATGTTAGCCTATTTCTACACACAGTGTCAATTTTCACACACATAGAGTTGTGTGACAATATATAACATACTAAGCTTCGTTTTCTGACCTGACTTTAGGATTTGTTAAGCAGAGAATACCCTTCCTCTGGTGGGATGTTCCTTATGTTTCAGTTATACTACTGGAATTTAGTATTGCCATTGTTTAATTTCTTGTTGTCATTGACTACCAGATACAATTTATTCCTGGCGTGCTGTCACTATACAGTATTGATATCTGATATCCTAAAAGGATTATTGAACATATTAGAAAAAGATAATGCAGAAAATGAAATTCTATGCATCTCAAGAAAATAGAAACAATGGTTATGTCAAGGGGGAAAAGTATAGCCCCAACATTTGATATAACAATAGAAGTGGACGTCCTTTGCCAAGCTGATAAATTGAAATACCGAGGGGCAATCAGAACATCAGATGGAATATGCTGGAGAGATAGTAAGAGCAGATGAAGTCAAGTAAAAGCGACATTTCTGAAAATGAAAAGTATGTAATACAAAGTCACTATCATTGAATAGCACAAAGAGAGTACTAGAATCTGTTTTGCTGTATTATAGTGAACTGTGGAAGTGGAATATACATCCACAAACTAGGAAGATCTTGGAAGTGGAATGTAAATGAACAAACAAGGAAGAGCTTGGAAGTGGAATGTAAATGAACAAACAAGGAAGAGCTTGGCAGAGGGATGTAAAATGAACAAACTAGGAAGAGCTTGGAAGTGGAATGTAAATGAACAAACAAGGAAGAGCTTAGCAGAGGGATGTAAATGAACAAACTAGGAAGAGCTTGGAAGTGGAATGTAAATGAATAAACTAGGAAGAGCTTGGATGTCGTATGTAAATGAACAAGCAAGGAAGAGCTTGGAAGTGGAATTTAAATGAACAAACAAGGAAGAGCTTGGAAGTGGAATGAAAATGAACAAACAAGGAAGAGCTTGGAAGTGGAATGTAAATGAATAAACTAGGAAGAGCTTGGATGTCGTATGTAAATGAACAAGCAAGGAAGAGCTTGGAAGTGGAATGTAAATGAACAAACACGGAAGAGCTTGGAAGTGGAATGTAAATGAACAAACTAGGAAGAGCTTGGAAGTGGGATGTAAATGAACAAACAAGGAAGAGCTTGGAAGTGGAATGTAAATGAACAAACAAGGAAGAGCTTAGCAGAGGGATGTAAATGAACAAACTAGGAAGAGCTTGGAAGTGGAATGTAAATGAATAAACTAGGAAGAGCTTGGATGTCGTATGTAAATGAACAAGCAAGGAAGAGCTTGGAAGTGGAATGTAAATGAACAAACAAGGAAGAGCATGGAAGTGAAATGCAAATGAACAAACAAGGAAGAGCTTGGACGTGGAATGTAAATGAACAAACTAGGAAGGGCTTGGAAGTGGAATGTAAATGAACAAACAAGGAAGAGCTTGGAAGTGGAATGTAAATGAACAAGCAATGAAGAGCTTGGAACTGGAATGTAAATGAACAAGTAAGGAAGAGCTTGGAAGTGGAATGTACATGAACAAACAAGGAAGAGCTTGGAAGTGGAATGTAAATGAACAAACAAGGAAGAGCTTGGACGTGGAATGTAAATGAACAAACTAGGAAGAGCTTGGAAGTGGAATGTAAATGAACAAACAAGGAAGAGCTTGGCAGAGGTATGTAAATGAACAAACTAGGAAGAGCTTGGAAGTGGAATGTAAATGAACAAACAAGGAAGAGCTTGGATGTCGTATGTAAATGAACAAGCAAGGAAGAGCTTGGAAGTGGAATGTAAATGAACAAACAAGGAAGAGCTTGGCAGAGGGATGTAAATGAACAAACAAGGAAGAGCTTGGAAGTGGAATGTACATGAACAAACAAGGAAGAGCTTGGAAGTGGAATGTAAATGAACAAACTAGGAAGTGCTTGGAAGTGGAATGTAAATGAATAAACTAGGAAGAGCTTGGATGTCGTATGTAAATGAACAAGCAAGGAAGAGCTTGGAAGTGGAATGTAAATGAACAAACAAGGAAGAGCTTGGAAGTGGAATGTAAATGAACAAACTAGGAAGAGCTTGGAAGTGGGATGTAAATGAACAAACAAGGAAGAGCTTGGAAGTGGAATGTAAATGAACAAACAAGGAAGAGCTTAGCAGAGGGATGTACATGAACAAACTAGGAAGAGCTTGGAAGTGGAATGTAAATGAATAAACTAGGAAGAGCTTGGATGTCGTATGTAAATGAACAAGCAAGGAAGAGCTTGGAAGTGGAATGTACATGAACAAACAAGGAAGAGCTTGGAAGTGGAATGTAAATGAACAAACAAGGAAGAGCTTGGATGTCGTATGTAAATGAACAAGCAAGGAAGAGCTTGGAAGTGGAATGTAAATGAACAAACAAGGAAGAGCTTGGAAGTGGAATGCAAATGAACAAACAAGGAAGAGCTTGGAAGTGGAATGTACATGAACAAACAAGGAAGAGCTTGGAAGTGGAATGTAAATGAATAAACTAGGAAGCGCTTGGAAGTGGAATGTAAATGAACAAACTAGGAAGAGCTTGGAAGTGGAATGTAAATGAACAAACTAGGAAGAGCTTGGAAGTGGAATGTAAATGAACAAACTAGGAAGAGCTTGGAAGTGGAATGTAAATGAACAAACAAGGAAGAGCTTTGCAGAGGGATGTAAATGAACAAACTAGGAAGAGCTTAGAAGTGGAATGTAAATTAACAAACTAGGAAGAGCTTGGAAGTGGAATGTAAATGAACAAACTAGGAAGACCTTGGAAGTGGAATGTAAATGAACAAACTAGGAAGAGCTTGGAAGTGGAATGTAAATGACAAACTAGGAAGAGCTTGGAAGTGGAATGTAAATGAACAAACTAGGAAGAGCTTGGCAGAGGGATGTAAATGAACAAACAAGGAAGAGCTTGGAAGTGGAATGTAAATGAACAACCTAGGAAGAGCTTGGCAGAGGGATGTAAATGAACAAACTAGGAAGAGCTTGGAAGTGGAATGTAAATGAACAAACTAGGAAGAGCTTGGAAGTGGAATGTAAATGAACAAATTAGGAAGAGCTTGGCAGAGGGATGTAAATGAACAAACTAATAAGAGCTTGGAAGTGGAATGCAAATGAACAAACTAGGAAGAGCTTGGAAGTGGAATGTAAATGAACAAACTAGGAAAAGTCTGAAAGTGGAATAAATATGAACAAACTAGGAAGATCTTGGAAGCGGAGTGTAAACTAGGAAGATCTTGGAAATGGAATGTAAATAAACAAACCAGGAAGAGCCTTGAAGCATCGGTGAACCTTAGACTGCCAGCAATTAACGATTGCCTGGGAGAGGTTCTTGAATGTGCGTCCGCGCGCTTTGAACTCAAGCGTAGGCCATAAACGTTCTGCTGCTTGTAGTAGTAACCTCTACTGGGAACTGCACTGGACTTATTTTATTACCAATGACCCTCGCCATCAGGCGAATCCACTTCGACTGCTGAGGTATATGTAATTTACGTCTCCAAGTCAATGACAAGAAGTCAACATTTTACTCCAGCTGAACGGTGTAGGGGTTGCAGCCGCTACCTTGGCATCAGCACACAGGAAGATTAAGAGTAAGAGCTTTTATCCATACGGCCATGTTAACCCTGACGAGGTTAATTAAAGTAGAGCATTACATACAACTGAAAGAAAGGGACAAACAGCTTTCTTTGGTCGTGTAATGAAAGTAGAATATTATATACAACTGAAAGAAAGAGACAAACAGCATTGTTTGGTCGTGTAAAGAAAGTAGAACATTGCATACAACTGAAAGAAAGGGACAAACAGCTTTCGTTAGTCGAGTAATGAAAGTAGAACATTATATACAACTGAAAGAAAAGGACAAACAGCTTTCTTAGGTCGTGTAAAGAAAGTAGAATCTTGCATACAACTGAAAGAAAGAGACAAACAGCATTCATTGGTAGTGTGATGATAAAAGAGGCATTGGAGAACATAGTTACAGCCGGAAATATCAGTGGTAGAAGAGGCAGACCAAGTGAAACGATATTGGCTGGTCTAACACGATGGCATGGAGGAATATCTTCAGCAGAGTCGATCCAGGAGAACCGGGATAGAGACCTGAGGAGAAGCATGAACACTTACAATACTTGGTAGGGCACGTAGTGATGATGATGATGGTGGTGATGATGATGATGTTGATGATGGTGATCGTGATGATGGTGATGCTGCTGATGATGGTGATGGTGATGATGATGATGATGATGATGATGATGATGATGATGATGATGCTGATGTTGGTGATGGTGATAATGATGGTGTTGATGATGATGATGATGATGATGATAATGGCGATGGTAATGACGATGATGATGATGATGATGATGATGATGATGATGATGATGATGATGGTGGTGGTGGTGGTGATGATGATGACATGTGTAGAAGTGGCTTCGAGGTATGACCTATATCTCTCGTTCCGACAGACTGGCTACGCTTCACAGTATAGATGAAACAGTCTTTTTTTCTTTTTTCTTTTACAGAATATAAAGCCAGAGAAGGATATACTCCAACTTGATCCTGGGGTACTAAATCGAATGTTCAGTGTAATCAGATAAGGGTGAGATATTCGGATACCTCCATAAGTACCTCGTCTCCTGCTATAGTTCACACAAAGAGAATCTAAGTGCACAAACTCCATAGTACCTGCAAGGATTAATGTATACTAGAATTACACATGCTATAAATATTATTTTCTTCCGTTGGTTTCAACATTTAAAATGTGTATCTTGGCAGTTGCCTGTTCGTCCTGCTCTTTTCGTTTTCTTAATGACGAGAGATTTCTAACATGGCCACTATGCACAGGGCCCTTTGAGCGTTCGTCCATATCCGAGAAGGCTAGCTTGCTTGCTTGACTCAAAATCAAACATTCAAAATTTGGTCTCGTTCAACCTGCTTCTTCAGCCTTGGTTAGAGTTGAAATCCGTGGTTTTTGTAGGTTTTATCCTGTTTCTGTCTGTGTGCTCTTGCGAGTGAGTCCTAACTCGGACTGGTTATATAAGCGTTTGTGTCTGTGACGTCAGCTGAGGGACTGGTCGGCGAGTTATCCTTTATGCCCATCTCCTCTGGCGGTTTCTTAATTCAGAGTTCACTTCTGGCTCGTCTGTTTTGATAGGAGGCAGTTCTTATAAGGACTCATCCTTTGGTTTGCTTGCTTTTGTTTCCTTGTTTTGTGGTCGGCGCAAGAACAATCTCATCTGAGCTACCAATCATCACTCGATCATTCTTCGGTCCACTCTCTCTCTCTCTCGCTCTCTCTCTCTCTCTCTCTCTCTCTCTCTCCCTCTCTCTCTTCTCTCCTCTCTCTCTCTCTCTCTCTCTCTCTCTCTCTCTCTCTCTCTCTCTCTCTCTCTCTCTGGTTGAAGACGACTGGTTGAACTTGTTCGTCATTGAAAATGGGTTGCTGGGTTCGTCTTGGAGTTTCTCGCTGGCTCCAGCTTGCCACTTCTCTGCGGTTTTTTGCTTGGCTTCTGCTTGCGGCTTCTCTGCTGTCATTTGCATGGCTTTTGCTTGTTCTTTTTTGTTCTTTTGTTGGATGCTGTGCTGGATTTCTTTCATGTCCGCCAGCAGTTGTTTGTTGTTGCTGGTCGGAGTCGGCGTCAGCAGTGCCTTGACTTGCTTCTTCAGCTCGTCAATCAGGTTTTGTAGCTGTGATTTTTCTGCTTGTGAGATGCGTATTGCTGTTTCACACCTACGCAGTGCTTCATTGTATGGTGTCTTTGTAGTTATGGCGGTCTTCAAGACATCTCTATGTCTTTGGAGGTACAGACAGCCCAGATATCTTGCTCCATGCTTGCCAAGGCAGTTGGCACAATTTTTGTTGCCTTTGGGATCTCGGAAGTCCTTGTTCTGTTTGGCCAGCGGACATTCCTTGAATGCATGGTGCTCGGCGCAGTATCGGCAGATCTATGTCTTGCTGCGGCATCTTGTTCTGCTGTGGCCGGCCCTCTGGCATCTTGAGCATTGGGTGATTCTCGGAGTGAATCTGTCAGGCTGTTGAATTTTCTTGTTCATGGATACTGTGATCGGCATCTCGCTGTCCTCTGTTGTTACCACCGCTAGAGTAGTAGGTATCTTGGAGTACGTCAGAATCCGCTCCGCCTTCAAGATTTGGATATGGAAATTCTCCTGTTGTAGCTGCTTCAGGATTTGTTCCTCTGCCAGCTCCACCTGGATACGTTTGACAACCCATCTGGTCGTCTATGAGTCGGTGTTTCCGGCTCTGCTGTCTTTCTCCTCACTCTTCTTCTCAGCTGTCTTAGCCCCTGTCCGTGGTGGATTGTCGTCGGTCTTCCTCGTGGTAGTTTCAGTAGTAACTGTAGGTTAAGGTTCTTTGCTGCAGCTCGCAGGCGGGTTCTCTTCTCTCGTCATCTTTAAGGTCTTGCTGGCTTCCATGCCGCTCAACTTGTAAGTCGGGTGTCTACTGATATTTTTCTTGGCATTTTCTCCCCGTATCAGACTTCCTGAACAGTTTGGGCGAAAGGTGAATATGACTACTACCACAGGATCATGAAAGTTTTTACCCCACACTATTCTTATTTTGTAATAATTGTCCACGTCCACACGTGAACCGAACCAGCTGTGCATGAATTAACGGCAGATGACGTCACACCCGCGTCTCGCAGCAGTGAGCAAAGGGACGTAATTTAATTAACACACATGAAAATATAAATGCTCTTACTTCCCCTAATCACATGATAAATGCACCCTCTATTCGTTGACAACAACAGTGCATATGTATGTTCAGAGTTGGAAAGGTTCACGCGGTATCTTCCCATTATCCCATCTTAGATGGTTGTACAACATATGAGGTCTCACGACGGATTCCACCGTTATATGGAGCTCCGTTTTAGTTCTATATAATTCGACAAGTATATTTTTCTCTCCTGGTGTAGGGTAAAGAGAGAGGGATAGTACCTCACGGTGAGTGGCAGCCATATCCCAAGGGATAGACCAGGATCCTATTTGGTTCCCATCTCTTTATCTAGCTCATGTATGGCTCCACGAATACCGCTTGTGTACGGCGGTGGCCACACCACGGGCAACAGTCATGGCTGACTGGCTAAACTACATGAGTGAAGTAGGGGTAATATCCTACTAAGGGAATGTCCATCTCTAGTACACAAATGATTGCGACGGTGAACAAGGCAGATTAATCTAAATAGATGAACGGCTTCGAAAGCGAAACAGTAGAGTGTGTGGCACACATGAGGCTGTTCAGGACACGATAATGAACATGGATGGCCATCGTGGAAGAGATTGGGACCTCACCATGTAATATCCCAAAGACAGCAATGGTAATTCAACAACAAGAAAACAGCGATACAGGTAATTCTTGGCCCCCTGGAGATGAATCTGTTGTAAATATTCACAGGGAAGAGACAACTACTATAGTGAATAATGTAGTGCATAATGACGAATGCATCCCCAATTCTTTTGAAAGGTTGCATTTTGACAATACCTACCTGCAAAGTAGAAGGAGAAGTCTAAGAATTGGTACATGGAACGTACGCATCCTGTATCAAGCAGGGAAATTTGATAAACTTATTGCCGAAGCAAAAAAAATATAAATTTACATATTTTAGGCGTATCTGAAACAAGATGGATAGATGCAAGTTATGTAAGGAGAGAAGATTACATATTCATTAACTCGGGAGGAGATCAACACGAGAGAGGAGTAGGAATTTTAGTAAAATTAGTGGATTCTGGGCTCATAAAGATAGGATGATTATACTCAAAATGAAGGCAAGACTGTTCGACATAGTAATTCTACATACGTATGCTCCAACAACTGATTATAGTGATGTACAGCTAGAATATTATGAAGACCTTCAACAAACAGTGAAAGTTGTAAAATAGATGTCCTAATTGTCACGGGAGACATGAACGCAACAGTTGGAAAAAAATTAATATAAGCAGATAGTAGGGCAATATGGTATGGGAAACAGGAACAACAGAGGAGACCGGCTGATACAGTCCTGTGAAGAAAACAGTCTTATTGTTTGTAACACATTTTCCCAACAAAACTCTAGGAAACTGTATACACGGAAAAGCCCTGGAGATAGAACAAGAAACCAAATTGACTACATTATGATTAGAAACAGATTTAAAAACAATGGTAATAATTCCAAAACATACCCTGGTGCTGATATAATCTCTGACCACAATCCTGTAGTCTTAAAATTAAAAATAACACTTAAAAACACAGGAATAAGGACATCGAAGACACCTCAAATAGATATATCGGCATTGAAACAACCAGACATAAGTCAACTATACCTGGTTGAAGTAAAAAAAATAAACATGACAGGCTAATCGTTGAAAGTATGGAACAATATAGACGTGAAAACCCTGAGCATAAAATTAATACAAAATTGGACTGTGTAAAAACCAGTATACAGATTGAAAATACCACATTGCTAGTGAAGATAAATAAGAAAAATAATTATGGATAACCAATGAAATCTTGAGCAAAATGACTCAAAGAAATAAATCAAAGAACACTCCAGAATATATATTAATAGATAGAGAAATAAGTCACATGTGCGGAGTTGCAAAGAAGATTGGTTGCAGAAAAAATGCAAAGAAATAGAGGATCTCAAGAGGTATAATACTCAAGATGTACCAAACATATTAAAGGCTGAAGTAGAGAAGGCTATTAACAAGACGAAAGAAGGAAAGGCTGCAGGTCCTGACAAGATAACAACAGAGATGATAAAATCCTTATCCAGCTTTGGCATTGAAACTATCACAGAATTATGTAATGATAATATAATACTGGGTACATCCCCAAGGACTTGAAAACATCAATTTTCATCACACTACCGAAGAAGCCCAGAGCTGCTGATTGTGAGGATTACATAGCTATTGCTTAATGAGCCACATAACTAAGATACTGCTCAAGGTCATATAAGAAAGAAATCAACATAAAATATAAGATAATAGATGAAGAAGTAGCCGAAGAACAGTTTGGGTTCCGCAAAAAACAGCGGCACCAGAGAAGCAATTATCTGTTTGAGGATGTTAATTGAAAAATATATAGAAGTTCAGATAAATATATATGTTTGTTTCATAGACTACAAGAAAGCTTTTGATAGAGAACAACAAGAACGACTAATTACGTGCCTTCAAGATATAGGAGTAGATGGAAAGGACATCAGACTTATTAGTAACTTGTACTGAGAACAGATGCGGATATAACTATTTGTCGCCTATAGGGATAAAAAGAGGAGCACGGCAGAGATGTGTGCTGTCCCAAGCCTCTTCAACCTATACACAGAAAGAATTTTTAAACAAGTTGAACTGCCTGGACATAACATCAATGGAAGAATCATAAACAATCTTAGGTATGCTGACGATAAAGTGTTATTAGCAGAAAGCGAGTCAGAGTTACAAGACCTAGTGGAACAAGTAAACAGGCACAGTGGAGAATGCGGCTTAGATATTAACATAAAAAAACCCCCACGAAAACTATGATAATTAGCAGTGGAAAGGAAAGGTCATCAATGAACATTACAGTAAACTAGAACAGGTAACAAGTTTCTCCTATCTTGGACATATAATAACAAATGATGGCAGAGGTGAAATAGAAATCAAAAAGAGGATAGGAATGACCAGAAATGCTTTCAATGGCATGAAATCAGTATTAACATCCAGAGAGATTAACAACACTTTAAAAATGAAAATTGTCAAATGCTGCGTATATTCTCCCTACATTATGGCTCGGAAACCTGGACATTGAACACGCAACCAGAAAGTCGACTAGAGGCCCTGGAGATGTGGGTATACAGACGAATATGTTGTATTTCATGGAGACAAAAACGATCAAATGCAGAGGTTCTAGAAAAACTGGGAATGAAGAGAGGGTTGATGATAGAAATAAAGAGGAGGCAAGTGATATATTTCCGCCACGTTAAAAGTCATGATACATTTATAAAAACCATACCGGAGGGCAAGGTTGAGGGCAAGCGAGCAAGAGGTAGACAACGATACATGTGGGAAGATAACATCAAGAGATGGACAAACAACAGCCTGACAGAATGTACAGTCAAGGCGAGAGACAGACAGTGTAAGTGATATGTGACAAAATCAGGTGAATGTAAACCTGGCACCATAGCAGATACTGTAGTTGGGGTGTGAAGTGTTGGGCCTTCACGTATTCTAAGCCACGAGCTTTGAGATTAGATGGCTAGTTTCCTTTCTTTTCGCGGAGTGTGGAGAACAACGCCCAATGAGTTTAATAAATTGTGTGACTACAATGAGTATTATAATGAGAAGAATAAGAAGTCAAATAACACTATAAATTGCTGGTGATCATTATGGATTTGTAGAAGATAAAGGCACAAACAACTTTTAACTCGTGAGAATATGAACTGAAAGATCGACTGAATGAACATAAATCTATATTTCTGCTTTAATGACTACATTAACGAATTTTATAAGGTGAGATGTTGAAACATACTAGAAGAATATTGAAAATTTAAATAGTGGTAAAGATCTAAGAATTAAAAACAAAAATAACCATTATTGGCCACAAAAAAGCAGCCATAAGAATTGACAACCATACTATATGGAAACTTTTCAACACATTAAACAGGGTGTTTATGAGGTTGTGTATCATCACCCGATATGTTCAATGTGTACAGCAAACTAATAATTAGATACATATAGGAATATGAGTTGGTGGGCCTGGTGTAAATAAGCTGCGTTATGCAGATGATATGGCTGTAAATGAAACTGGTAGTTACAAGAAATGATAGATATAAATGCAACAGAAAATCAAAAACAAAAGTTTTAGTCTATATAATAGAAAAACAGAAGCTGTAGTAAGTTAAAGAAAAAACAAACATGTTTTTCCCAAATGCAATATTAAGTTGAATGGAATCAACCTGAAGCCAGTGTAAATAAAACATGTCTTACGTGATAAATCGAGAAAATCTTGATGTACGAAAGCGAATCATGGACAGTTAGCAGACTAGTGAGGAACTAGGTGGAAATTGCGGAGCCGTGATTTTTTGTTTTTTTTGTTTTAGAGGAATGATGACAACACCGCGGGCTGATAAAAAGAGAAATGAAAATATCTGGACAGAAGATAAGTCTCAAAGAGAGCTGGTTATTCTAGTCAGAAGAGGACGGTCCATGGTATTTGGACAATCGTGAACCAACGAACTGCCGAACGAATGAACTTTATTTTTAAAGTGTCACAAATTGGGCCCTCAGGCCCGTCTTACGTTCGGCCCTTCCAACCACTCATTCTTTTACATCAATTATCAATTGTGCATGTTACATTCACATGGAAAAAACCATTGTCAAAAAAGTGATGTGAACATAAGCAATGCATATCGCCATGTTATGAGGCAGACAGGCAGACACGCAGACACGCACACACACACACACACACACACACACACCACACACACACACTGAAAGTAGACACTCACAATATGAACACATACACACTGGAGGATGAGTGGTCTCGAGGTATGGTGTCCGCCTCCAGTACTGGAGGTCCCGGGTTCAGACCCCGGCGAGGACAGGGATTTATTTTTAAAAAATCCACCTGGACTTCCAGTAATACAATTTCCCCTGGTCTCTGTGAAGTGAGATCGGACGCCCGTGTGTATTGTTGCGCACGTAAAAAATCCTTTGCTGTTGGAAATCGAAAAAGAGTAGCCTAACGGCGCTGCCCGGGCAATATTCCGAGTTAAAAATCTACCACAAGTATTTCAGGATCCTCGCCGATGCAACGGAGTTCATGCATTGGGCTGAGTTTCTTCACACTCAGGTTTGAGTTTAGGAGGAAAACAGAGCACTTATGGGTTAAACAGTGTGCCATGATGTTGATCCGACGACTAAACTAAACTAAACTAAACTAAACACACATATGTTCCTATATACCTACCCTACCTACCTACCTACCTACCTACCTACCTACGTATGTACCTACCTACCTATCAATCATGCCCCTAAACCTAGGATAGACTTATATAAAACAAGCCTAGCATACTCCGCGGATCAGTTGTGGAACAATCTTCCACAATAAATCAACGACACCACCAATAATTATACATTCCCCCATAAAAAAACAAAACAATATTAATGGTAAATTGTCTCAAACGACAACTAGCCAATAAACATTCCCATATGTATGGCACATTACACCTTCCTTAGGTATTTATAATGCTCTTGTTTAACATTGCCCCAGTGAGTCATGTATCATTGATTATATTTCAGGCATTTTAATGCTTATTGTTCTTTTGTTGTTACATATCAGCTTCGTAAATGATGTTGAATGAAAGAATGTATGAGAGGAAATAGAGAAGAAGGACAGAATGTCAGACGGGCCGGCGTGCCCAATTCTTAACCCT
Source organism: Cepaea nemoralis (assembly GCA_014155875.1). Lineage (NCBI taxonomy): Eukaryota > Metazoa > Mollusca > Gastropoda > Stylommatophora > Helicidae > Cepaea > Cepaea nemoralis. Next base: position 45,579 of record JACEFZ010016291.1, read on the forward strand.
TTGAAAATAAAGATTTTTCGATCATTCATTAGTTCGTTCGTTCTACCTACGTACGTATGTACCTATCTACCTACCTATCCAACGCTCATCTATCTACCTACCTACCTACCTACCTACTTACCTACCTACCTATCCAACGCGCATCTATCTACCTACCTAACTACCTACCTACCTACCTACCTACCTATCTACCTACCTACCTACTTACATACCTACCTACTTACCTTACCTACCTACATACCTACTTACCTACCTATCTACTTACCTACCTACCTAACTACCTACTTACCTACATACCTACCTACCTACTTACCTACCTACCTACTTAGCTACCTACCTACCTACTTACCTACCTACCTATCTACCTACCTATCCAACGCTCATCTATCTACCTACCTAACTACCTACCTACCTACTTACCTACCTACCTACCTATCTACCTACCTACCTGCCTACCTACCCGCCTGCCTGCCTGCATATGCATGCATGCATACATACGCACGCACGCACACATACATACGCACACACACAAGCACATACACACATAAATACATACATACACACACATACACACTTACATTCATACATACATACTCACATACACACGCACGCACGCATGCACGCACGCGCGCACGCGCGCACGCACGCACGCACATACATACATACATACATACATACATACATACATACATACATACATACATACATACATACATACACACACTCACACACACACACACACACACATACATACATACATACATACACACACACATACATACATACATACATACATACATACATACATACATACATACATACATACATACATACATACACACACACTCACACACACAGACGGACGAACGGACGGACGGACGGACATCAGTTACACAAACTCGCACAGTTATACGCCAACTCAATAACTCAAGTACACACTCACATAAACTAAGAAAGAAGCTGGGGTACATCGTGATAAAGGGGAAAGTTAATAGAGAGAAGATGCTGGTCGGTCTGGCATCAAGGCATGGAATAACATCAGTATCAGAAATTATTATCAGTACACGGTGGACAGTCATGATCACACGGCTTGGTGTTAGAAGAAGTTTCTCAAAACCAGAACGTTAAGGGAAATTTAATCAATGCTTACTTACATTTTCAGTATTACTTCCCTTTGACCGCCAGCTGTCTGTAACAATTACGCATGAAGCTAAATAAGCCACTAAGAAATAAAAAAAAAACAATATAATGAAATAATATAGTAATGGCATGTTAACCAACGGGAACCGTGGTGGCGCAGTGGCTAGACGATAGCCAGTGGCTTGGTGGTCATGATTCGAACCTGCATCAAGGCGGATGTTAAATATTAAATGGCTAAGTAAATGCGACAGGCGTAATACTTACTCCATCACCCACCCAGTGCCGACCGGTTTATACAAATGTATGATGGACAATGTGGGTTCAAGTGGTTGGTGGACAATGTGTGTTCAAGTGGATAGTGCACAATGTGGTTTCAAGTGGACGGTGGACAACGTGAGTTCAACCCCTACACCGGTCAGTTGGACTAAAATGTTGACTTCTCGACCTTGACCTGGGGACGTAAACTACAAGTAACTCAGAAGTCGGAGTGGGTCTGCATTACGGCGAGGGACACTGGTAATAGAGAAAGGTAATGCGCACGCAAAAATCAGTCCAGTGCATTCAACAGTAGCAGAATATGTTTGGACTACACTCGAGTTCAAAGGGACCAAATGTAAAAAAAAAGAAGAAAAGAAACAACAACAACAACAACAACAATAACAACAATAACAAAACAACAACAACAACAACAACAACAGCAAGCAAATAAATGCTGTGGTTGATTGCAACGTCATGCCAAGGACATACACCCACCTACCTGGCCTTTACAATTACAAGCACACACGTAACGAATAAGCTTCATAATGCTCGCTTTGACAAGATGGGAATAATGTCGATCTTTTGTATACAGCAAGAAGTCTTGTCTCTTCTTTCCTCCCTGAGGCTGAGCCAATATAAAATATCTACAAAAGGAAATACACGAATACAGCAAAGTGCAGAGAACAGGAAAAGTTACACGAATGCGATTACAAAAAATAGAGTCATCATCATCATCATCATCATCATCATCATCATCTTTCACTTTTGTGGCAGGTGTTGATTTTGTGTAGCTGTGATTTGGATAATATCAAGGTTTGAAGTTGGCAGCAGATGGTTGGTGTGAATATACTATTTATTATCTGTCGTTTTGCGAACATAGATATATTTGGATGTTTCAGTATGGGTGATAGCTTATATATAATCGCACTTACTTTTGGCATCTGATTTCGATTTCTCTGTCTATTCTGCCATCTGCTGTGTTTATACTTCCAAGATACAGTATTTAGATTCTTTAACCTGTTTCAGAGGTTGACTATTTATCAGTATATTTCGTGGACCAGGAGATCTGCCAACTTGCATTACTTATGCTTTAGTTGTATTTATATTTATATTGCATCTGCTGCATGTTGAACACAACTTATCGATATGATTTTGCAGTCTGCCCTCGTCGCTGTAAAACAGGCACTGATCGTCTGCCAATAACAGCTCATGTATTGCGGATGGACCTGTTGTTTCGTCTAAAGTAAAGAGTAAAAAATAGGGCACAATGCCAAAATAAATACTTTATTTCTTCTGTTTTAGAATCAAATGACTGCCTTGAGGAAGCGAACCATTCATCATATATCGTAAAAGGGAAACCCAATGCTTATAGAATATTTGACAGCAATCTCTTCTCAGTAATTATCCATATCTTTAAGCACGGCCAAGTAGAAGGATGGCCGGGGTGGTAGCGTGGCGGCTATACGCTCACCTGCTCTTGTGTTCGATGCGCAATAGGAACTTTTCGAAATTAAAAAATTCACCTGACGTTGGGAAGTAAAGGCGGCCGACGTGATATCGACCACATCAGCCACTGAGTGCCGTTTGGTCAATAACACATATGGGACAATCTCCTTATGTCCAATGTGTCTCAGGCGTGTGAAAAGCGCCTTTACGTTACTTACTACACAGTAGTAAGATGTGGTTGGTGACTTTGATACTATTATTTATCAGAGAACAGCCGAAAGGCAATGGAAGCAACTGTTATGGTAATTAGAAGCTGGTGTAACAGCGACAGAGTGAAAATATAACTGTCAGTCTCACTTCATGACATTTAAAGAAAATGAAAGCATTTCTTGAGTGGACGCTTTAATGAGAAGTGAAAGCTGATGTCTTTCGACAAGGACCAAAAGAAGACAAAGAAGGAGAGGAAGGTGGAATGTTTGTCAACTCTTATTCAATTCTAAATTTGCTTCTGAGATCATAACATTCAGAATAAAAGACAACTCTAATACTCATTTTAGAATTTGTTGCCTGAAAAATTACAATGTTACCTCCCTTCGACCATATACGAGAAGTTTTTCAGCAATTGTTGACGAGACAGCAACACCTTATTTTCAGTAATGTTCAGACCAGTGGCGTACTGGTCAGCTTGCTGAATGGCATATGGACTCTTTGGGTCCCCGAAGAAGTGGATACCCTTTAAAAATTAGACGATATGTTAAAAATAGTAATGATTTGTTGGTAGATTTATCTCCTGGCAACTGATATTTGTAGAACCAGTCAGCCACTGACCAGATTTAATTTTCGTGGGTGTGACCAGGATAGTGAGTACAAAATCAGCTGATCGGTCGTCTCTGGACTAGGCGTACCAAATCGGTGAAGCGCAAGAAGGTGACAAGTATCGTGGGGTAATTTTACAAATGGAATCATTTAGATATTTGCAAACATAATTACACGCTAAGATAAATTTGGCGGTCGTTTACACATGTGTTTTCTCCATTTTGTTACACATCACATAATAATCGTGGCTTTAAGGTAGTGACTATTGTTCCTCCTGGAACGTCAAGCATTCTTTGCCCACGTTGTCAAAGAATATTTCGGGCCAAAATAGGCCTTACCAGCCATCTTAGAACCAACGGCTCCATACTTTCAACCCCACTGGATGAAATGAATGGTTCATCATCATTCTTGATGGACAAATACCAACAATGTTCGCATCTGCCGGACGGTGGTACAAGGTTCAATTTCCTTTCGAGGTGGGACTTTTGTCGTGACCACATGTCTGCTTGGTTGAAGAAGTGGGACTTTTGTCGTGACCACGTCACTGCTTGGTTGAAGAAGTGGGACTTTTGTCGTGACCACATCGCTGCTTGGTTGAAGAAGTGGGACTTTTGTCGTGACCACATCGCTGCTTGGTTGAAGAAGTGGGACTTTTGTCGTGACCACATCGCTGCTTGGTTGAAGAAGTGGGACTTTTGTCGTGACCACGTCACTGCTTGGTTGAAGAAGTGGGACTTTTGTCATGACCACGTCACTGCTTGGTTGAAGAAGTGGGACTTTTGTCGTGACCACATCGCTGCTTGGTTGAAGAAGTGGGACTTTTGTCGTGACCACGTCACTGCTTGGTTGAAGAAGTGGGACTTTTGTCGTGACCACGTCACTGCTTGGTTGAAGAAGTGGGACTTTTGTCGTGACCACATCGCTGCTTGGTTGAAGAAGTGGGACTTTTGTCGTGACCACATGTCTGCTTGGTTGAAGAAGTGGGACTTTTGTCGTGACCACGTCACTGCTTGGTTGAAGAAGTGGGACTTTTGTCGTGACCACGTCACTGCTTGGTTGAAGAAGTGGGACTTTTGTCGTGACCACATCGCTGCTTGGTTGAAGAAGTGGGACTTTTGTCGTGACCACATCGCTGCTTGGTTGAAGAAGTGGGACTTTTGTCGTGACCACATGTCTGCTTGGTTGAAGAAGTGGGACTTTTGTCGTGACCACATCGCTGCTTGGTTGAAGAAGTGGGACTTTTGTCGTGACCACATGTCTGCTTGGTTGAAGAAGTGGGACTTTTGTCGTGACCACGTCACTGCTTGGTTGAAGAAGTGGGACTTTTGTCGTGACCACATGGCTGCTTGGTTGAAGAAGTGGGACTTTTGTCATGACCACTGTAGCAGTATGTGTATATTGGGTGGGCAAAACTACAGCACGCTTGAGCATCAGGATGGAATGGAAAGAAAGATGCTCAAGTCGTGACGTAGTTTGTTGTTAGGAACCAGTCAACATCTGGGCCTGGAAGGAGAGAAGACGCCATGTTGTATGAAGGTTGTAGAAGTTGTCATCAAGCTGAAATAAATCTCTATTTATACTCAAACAAAGACCTCGTTAGTCCTATTTATGTGAGCGCTGTTACAGAGGACTAAATTGGTGCCCATGACACAGGATACGAACTTGGAGTGTCGCAGAATCACAATATGCTGTCCAGGTCGAACATCGAACTAAAATCAAAGTTTTGAAGATCTCGTTCTGCTTGCATCAAATACCCAGAGACAGAATTACGGCACGGTTCTATACTTATGTTGAACGAAAAAGCAAAGTTGATAAATGGCCACTACGTCGTCTGTGAGAATTACAGCAGCCAAAAGCCCGGCTAGGGGTGGTTGTCTGTAAATATTTTTCAGAATCCTCGCTGCTATCAAGAATCCTAGATGTATAGGCAGTCGTTGTCACCTGAGTTATGAAAGCCGGCTTGCCAGGGTGAGTTGCTGTACAGTAGTGATCATCTTGCTGAGCAAAAGAGTGAGAAAGACCAGCACGTTTTTTTCTGGATCGTTTGAAATAAGAGGCTCAGGAAAAAGAAACCTTCAAGGCAAGTCGAATCAAGTAGAAACATTTTACTAACAGAGCAGTTGTCTACTTCTCGTTAAGATAGATTGCCTGGAGCGAACTAAAAGCCGCAGAATCCTGACCTTGAGACTTTTTGAGGAATAAGAAGAAATGAAAAGCTCATTAACAGCAGCGATACCGCTAAGGAACTCTCGGAAGTGGGAGAGGCAGACTGGGCTGCCGACCTACTGAAATTATCGCTTTCCTGAATTACACCGATTCTCAAGACGTCGCTTTGATGTGCCCTGTTATCGGGTGAATAGAAGGTGCAAGGCTGGTAGGGACCCAACCAGGGGTTGAAGTTACTGAGACGTTAGAAGAAGAAACTACCTGAAGTGCGTGATCGATTGGAGGAGCATTTCAACTAACACAGACTCCTAGCGTTTGAATTCTACCTGACAACGAACGTAGAAGAATCCGTCTTTCTTGGATCGGGAGCAAATGAGGGTAATTGGTGAACTTTAAATATTATTTTACGTACAATTGACTAGTTGAACAATTCTGTTGTGTAAAGTAAATACGATCATATTGTTAATTTAGCTGGTTACAAATGTGAAATTGATTTATTGGTGTATGTAGAAATATTTCAGCATAGCAGACTCATCACAGCACAGTAGAGAAACAGGCATAATTGAGAATTATTTCGGCTGAGCTCAAGACGAGTTTTTTTTCTCCCAGGTACCAAGGAATATGCAGAAGAAGTAGGGATATTGTTTCAAGCTTGATAGAAATTACAAAGAAGTTAATATGAATTACCTACATGTAGAATTACAACGTATTAGTACATGGTTGGGAGAGTTAAAGGTAGCAGTTAATGAAGTAGAGAATTTTGTAGAAACGTTGAAGAACAGAACGACTAGACAAGACCCTTATAGATTTAAGGTAGACTACAATAGAGTAGGAAAGAATAACAGGAGACAGCCACTGCTTGATAAAGACAGAAGACAATATAGTTATGACGAACCAAGGCCTAATGGTTATAGGGTAAAAGACGGTGAGAACAGACGTAATGGTGAAAGCTCGGACTGGTATAGCTGTTATAGATACAAGAATGGTCCTGAGAGAGACTTTTCCAAGAAATTATGGAAATGGCCATCCCATGGCAAGACTGCTAGGAAAAAACGTGACGACTGGTTTGAACAAAGACGGAGACAGTATCTGAAGTCAGGGTCAAAGAACAAAGTGGAAAACGTAAGTGAAAATTCAACTATTCCTAAGGTGATTGCCAATATGACTGTTAGACAGGAAAAGAAAACGACGGTGTTAATAAAGAGAATAGACCGAGAGACACAGACGCAGACAAGTAATACGATAAATGATAGTACGCAGACACATATTGATACTGTAGAGAAGACAACCCAGGTACAGTCAATTAAGAAAATAGAAAAGGGAACGCAAACTATTAAGACGGTGGATATTGCGGAACCACCTCAGGTGAAATTAGAAAAAGAAGACACAGTTGAAGTTAAGAAAGATAGACAGACGAGAACCAAAGACGAAAGGAAACCAAAGAGGAAAAGTATTGAAGAAAGAAATAGTAGTATGATAGTTAATAGAGGTACTGCCATGTCAAGTTCCTCAGGTATAGACATTAAATTAATCCCTAAATGGTGTAGAAATATTAGGTGTGAGAGTTCAGGTTACGGAGAAGATATTTCTACCGCCGCATATTATAGTAAATACCGTGATGCTGAAACAACTGTGAATACTGATGATTCGGAGAATGAGAGAATTGCACTACGAGCAGATCCTGACTCGAAGCGTGATGTTCCCTCATACGGTGTAGTTCCTGGTGGACAGACGGACAGAGTTTTGGTTAGTGACTCTTTAGAACTAGATACCAGTTTATATGACAAGAAAGTAGGGAAGGCTAAGAGACGAATACCAAGAAAGAGAAAGAAAGTCAGACGTTCTAAAGCCGACTATGGGAATAGGGTCGACGTGTCTGCAGTAAATTATTATGAGTCTGATGAAGGAACTATTATCAGTGTGTCATCTGAAGACGAGATGGGGAAATATAAACGTTACGTAAGGTATACAGGAAACAGTGAGCAGACCGACGCAAATAAAGGAAATAAGAAGAAAGCATTTAAGAAGAAGAATAGTAATAGACAGATAGCGGAAATTTACTCCTCGACGACAGAAGATAACATAAGAAAACTCAGAGAATTAAGACCTGAGTACTTTAACAGGTTAACAACAGATAGTGAAGATGACATAATTAGAGAAAGACGTACTAATGTATTGAGAGACAATGAAATATTTAACTTGGACACACTCTATAACTGTTAAAATTCCTTGGGTGAGGAAGGAAAATGGAATAGTTTTGGCTTATGAGAAGAATTGCGGTTTGAGCATATAGATATATGGGTTGTCTAAAATAGGCAGTTGAATTTTTTTGGTGTAGCATCACATGGTACAGGGTAGGCGATAGTGTTGTTGAGGATAGAGAGTTACGGCAAATGATATTCTACGTGGATACGTAATACAGGATATCTTATGTTTGGTTGCGATGTAGGGAGAGTAAACAAGGTAAAAATAGTCCTTTGTCCGGAATGGATAGATACAGAGAGTTAATCACGTCGAGTGATGTATAACTGGTGTGATTAAAGTAGAGTAGATTCAGCACAGAATTAGTAGAGGGTGAGAGATAAACTAAGTATGAATGTTCGTACTAGAAATGGTTTGACTCAGAGCTATGACGTGATGTCTGAGATAGTTTTGCTTGTTGGTTTGAGAAGAAAGTATAGTATGGTTGACAGGTGAACCGAGAGTGTCTGGTGAGGAGATATAGATTGAGGAGGAATTGAGTATCCTGTGTGTAAAATAGCCAGTTGAACACGAGAATATTAAGAGTAAAAGACTGTAGAAGTTGATGCTTGAAGAATACGAGTTCTTGGTGAGGGGGATGACGTAATTATATGATGCTTGTGGAGAAAGAAGAGCTGATTAAATCTGAGAAAGTTCTTGTGTGGAGAAGTATAGAATAATAGTTACGAGGTTAGTGTGTAAAAGAGATATAGTTTGCGAGAGATAATATATAGATTCTAACCTTTGAAAACGAGTGAATGATTGAGAAAAGTAGAAAGAAGACAAACATATGTACGTCGAGAATGGATAGGATGATGGCAAGTGATAAGTACAGCATGCATGTACGAGGCGTTTAGTCCGTGCGTGAGTATAAGTGTAGACAAACAGGTGGTCGTCGCGCTGAGTGAAGCAGGAGTGAGGGTTTGAAACGTCGTCAAGTGTCAATGTGGGTGGAAGTAATCGACACGCTTAGGCTTGGTAGTTGTTGATACATGGTTGTCCGATTGTCCAGAGAGTTGAATAGCCTTATTACACCTGTTGTCAATGTCATCTTCTGGTTTGCCATTTGATGATATTATACTTCCTAGGCACTCGAGACTCTTTACTTGTTTCGAGAAATGTTCGTTTAGCTGAATTGTTGTTGTTTGTTCTTCTTTGGTTATAGTCGTTGCCTCTGTTTTGCTTGTGCTAAATTGTTAAAGTAGATGATTAGAAAGGTGTGATGTCTTTTGGTTAGAATACCTGATGTTAGACAGAGTAATGGAAGTTGTATGACAGGTTGACGGAAAGAGAGTTAACATTCTGAATGACGTTTCATAAAACATGTTTAGTATTTTTGACAGGGACATGTCGAAGCAGGAATGCCTAATACTGAGAAACGAGAAAAGTGAGGTCTGCTGTCAGTTATAAGTGGCGTGGGTTCCTGTTCTGAAAGAATCCCGATAAATAGTGAAAGATACGGAGGTAAACAAGATTAGTTAAATGAATGATGGAGAGCATGTTCCGATAAGTGTGATTAGTCTGACTATCATCGCGGTGTGAGAATACTAGGAGAGACTTGAGGATAGCTTAGAGTAGTTGTGGTGAGATGTTGGAAAGTAATGATACGTTAGTTAATTGCGTCGGGTAGACGAGAAACTTGAGAGTAGAATTAGTTGTTGGTACAGTAGGTAGATGTATTGGTGACAGGTCTATAGTAAATAGACAAAATTTTTGCTGGTCGTAGTAGGGTGGGTGGAGATACCGTAGTTAACGGTAGTGATTAAGAAGTTGTAGTAATACTTGGAACAAATCCAAGGGAAACAATTGGTGTGCCGAGTCACAGGTTCTATTAGTAGATAGATGACTGCTGGTACGTTGAGATAACGTTGGGATAGTCGCCACATTAGTAATAGGTAAAGTGAGTTGGCCTGTAGTTTACAGTGCTTGTTTAAGATGATATTCCAGATATTGTGATGTGTTAGGAGTTAGTCTGGTAAAAGATAGAAAATTGTGAGGGGAGAGAATCAATGATAGTACGGTCATTGTTGATTAATGATTTTTTTGTGTGTGGAGAGAACAGATATTGTTCTAAGTTAAGAATTGGTCTGTAGGTAACAGATATATAATAATGCTTGGCATTGAGTTGTTTTGTTTTATAACAAAATAGACATGACTTGTGTGAATAGATAGGTGTTACATTGGTTCGTATAGGAGGCCAATGTTGCTGGGTCACTTTAAGTAGTTAGTTCTATGTGAATTATTTTTTTTGAAAACCTTCTCTTTAGCGAGAAGACAATTGTTTTTATTGAATTTGAGCTTTCAATGCTTCGTATATAATATATTATTTTTTGCTTGATTTGGTCCTGTAAAATGATTGTTATTATTTGATTTTAGAATAGGATTATTGTGTTCTTAGAATTTTGCGTACAAACTATTGGTCCGTAAAAGAGACCAGTAGTGTTAGGTAACACTAGAATATTTTTTTTATAATTTGATAAGATGCATGTTATATTATTTTAAAATATGTTTTTATTTGAATGAGTTGATATCTTTAGTTAATATGAGGGGAAACATAAATATGTATAAAAAAACTACTTGGGGGGGGGGGGGGGGTATGATGTCCTGTTGTGATTTTGTTTCGCTGCACTCATAATTTAAGTAAATTGTCTTGTGTGTTAAGTTACCTTGTTAATCAATATGTTAGAAATTTAGTTAAGTAAGTTTATGGTGTTGGCTAGAATAAAGACAATACAGGGGGCTTTATTTAAGACCCTTCGTTCAGAAAAGAGTTAATAAACTACTGGGGACTAGCAGAGAGACACATTATCTTGTTGAATAATATGGTTGCTGTGATAATCAGCGTAGAAAGGTTAATATGGCTGCGAAGTTGTGGAAACATATGCCATACGGGGTTACTACACAAGTAAAATGGTTATGGGGAATTTAAGTGAGGATTGATTGAATATATGGATTGGACGCCATATTGGGAAGAAAAGATTAATGAGAATAACGCAGTGGGGTAAATGAGGGAAAAGTTTTGAACATAGTTTCCATGGGGTCAGAAGTGAACATGGATTTAGAGCCATAAGAGACACGAGATTGCTGGCTTATAGAAGAAGAAGTGGGTAACGCGCTACGCCAGACAAATAGTAAAACATGAATTGAATCCATGTTTGATTAGACACTGTGGACACAGACATGAGTTAGGGGCAGTATATGGTTGCTGTTGATAACGGCATAAGTGGAGGTTTTAGTTGATATGCCCATAATAAATGGACAGTAAGGGGTCGCTGAAATTTTCGGCGAGATTAAGAGAGAATTCTGAGTGAGGTATAGGAGAAGATTAGTATGTGAGGTGATGTGTATTGGGACAGGTCTTAAGGGATAATGGATTTTTTTTGTGTCCTCGGGATGTGTTTTGTGGTTGACATTACAATGCGAGGTTGAGATAAGGTTCAGAGCTATAAAATTAGTAGTGTCTGTAATATATAGACACTTGGGAGAGAATAATATTTTTGATGGTTGGTATTTGATGCTGTAGATAGCAGCGTAAACTGTTACCATAATGAGTGGTACTGTAGGAGATATAATTGTTTTAGACTTTATTACATAAAGTCTCAAATGACATAGGGGGGTAAAGGTGTGTGATTTAGGTGAGTGTGGTTTTGTAAAGGAGTGTGGTTTAGGTGACTGTGGTTTTTTTTTGAAAGAATTCTACTTCTTTGAATCTCCGGTGCGCACCGATTCTTTGTCTTTCTATCGTGTGAGAGTGATTTCAGGTTGATTGAAAGTGGAGAATTAGTAGAGTTGGTGATGACAATAGGGAGTTGGTATCGGAAGAGTACGGCGTTTGAAATTTTAAGCGGATTGCTTATGAAGTGGAGAAGAAGTATTTAAGAAGATGTGTTATGATGTATTGTATAAAGTTGAGATTTAAATGTTATTAATATGTGTTATGTTAAATTTTGAATAGCCAAGAAGTTCATAGTGGTGGCAGGGAAAGAGTTACGAATAGATTGTTTTACCTAAAATAAAGTTGGTTTGGGGAAGATTAGAGAAGTTATAGGAGGTAAGGAAAGAGAGGGAATAGAATAGGGGGATTGGGAGTAAAGACTTTTTAAGGGAAAATGTCTTTCGAAAACATAGGAAGGTGTAGCAGTATGTGTATATTGGGTGGGCAAAACTACAGCACGCTTGAGCATCAGGATGGAATGGAAAGAAAGATGCTCAAGTCGTGACGTAGTTTGTTGTTAGGAACCAGTCAACATCTGGGCCTGAAGGAGAGAAGACGCCATGTTGTATGAAGGTTGTAGAAGTTGTCATCAAGCTGAAATAAATCTCTATTTATACTCAAACAAAGTCCTCGTTAGTCCTATTTATGTGAGCGCTGTTACACCACGTCACTGCTTGGTTGGCCAAGTTACATAGACTGGGTAGCATATTGTTTTCTCTGGCAGGTAAGAGGACCGATACTGACCACATCACATCACCCATCGGCTGCCTGTAGGCAGGCTTAGTCTCTCTCTAGCATAGTCCTCTACAAGTACTGGGGAAAGTGTGACAGACCATTATTGCCTCATTCCTCGCAAATAGGGACTACCAACAGCACCGCCAAAAGGGGGAGGAGGGGCAGCACATAGTTGTGCGGAAAATGCAGCTCTGGGGTTCGAGTATCCACCGAGATAAGTGAACCACTCTGCAGCTGAACAGAGCGTGTCACTTCCTTGTCCCGAGAGTCAGAAATGGCAGTCAGAATCACTGGAGCTCTTCTCCCTCTGTACTGAAATAATAATGAGAGAGATCGAAGACAGACATGAAAAAAGAGTCGGAGGTTAATAATTGAAACACATTCATTATTATTATAATTGAAAATACAAAAATCTACAACTATTAGACATTGTAAAAATAGAGTACAAACATGATGTTACTTGAATATCAAGAAAACTGAAACAATTGTTATATCAAAGAAAGAGATAATACCACAACGTAATATTAAAATAGAATCAAAAGTGCTTAACCAAGTTAAAATATTCAAATATTGGGGGGGGGGGGGCAGTTATAATATCAGATGGAAGATGCACGACCGAGTTTAAGAGCAATATAAACCGATGCAAAAGCTGCATTTCAGAAGATGAAAAGTATCCTATGTAATAACTCACGTTCATTGAATATCAGATACTTAAATGTTATAACGAACTTGCTCAGTTGTACAGCGAGCACCTTAACGAGATTGTGAGAGAACTGCGCTGATAATGTCATTGGTACTGTCTGTCGAGAGTTAGATGCCTGAGCTCTTCACCTGCCAAGTGAGGGAAAGATTGGCCACTTATTCCTCCAAGCTTACACAATGTGACGGCCCTATCGCATTACAGATTCATTGCAGGAAAACGACTTAGGGACAAATTGTTCAGTTGTAGGGTAGTTAATATTGGAATATATAAGAACACATTAGGAAGAGCTTGCGTGTAGCAGAGATGTGTTTTCTGAGACCAATGTTACAGTTGTAAGGCAGTAAATATTGGAATATACAAGAACAAATTAGGAAGATCTTGCGAGTAGCGGAGATGTGTTTTCTGAGACCAATGTTACAGTTGTAAGGCAGTAAATATTGGAATGTACACGAACAAAATAGGAAGATCTTGAGTGTAGTGTAGATGTGTTTTCTGAGAAATATGTTGCAGTTGTAAGGCAGTAAATATTGGAATGTACACGAACAATTAGGAAGATCTTGCGTGCAGCTGAGATGTATTTTATGAGACCAATGTTACAGTTTTAAGGCAGTAAATATTGGAATGTACACGAACAAATTAGGAAGATCTTGCGTGCAGCTGAGATGTATTTTATGAGACCAATGTTACAGTTTTAAGGCAGTAAATATTGGAATGTACACGAACAAATTAGGAAGATCTTCAGTGTTGTGTAGATGTGTTTTCTGAGAAATATGTTGCAGTTGCGAGGCAGTAAATATTGGAATGTATACGAACAAATTAGGGAGAGATTGTATGCAGCAGAGATATGTTTTCTTAAATGAAATGTTGAGAATACTTTGGACTGCCAGAACAACTAACACCGATTATGGGAGAGTTGTGCAAATGGGACCAAATAAATCATGTCACTGATGAGAACTGATTCCTGTCCATTACTCATAGTAGAAAACTACATGCAAATATAAGAACGAGGCAAAAAATATTCCTGGGTAATATGATGAAAAGAAAGGCATTGCAAATCTTCCGCGATAAAGGGTAAGATTAGCCACAGAAAAGGTAAAGGCACACAGAGAAAAATGATACTGGGCGAATTACCTGATACAGTGTCAAACAAAAAATAGGTTTGGACCAAACATGGTGCACAATCAAATAAGCCAGTACTATAATGTACATTTCCGTTCACTGAGCATTGAAACTGAGGAGGATGTCTAGAAACAAAACACATAACACAATGACCTTGGTATAGCGACTTATCGCCCTTCTGTCCAATTGGGAGGTCACATGTCACGATATGTTTTGTTTTTAATCCGGCGCTCGCTCGCTTTAAACTCAAGCGTGGCCCATACACAATACTTCTAGTAGCGCTGAAGTGAATTTTGCGTGTTGATTAGCTTCTCCTATTAACAGTGTCCCTCGCCATCAGCCGAACCCACTCCGACTTCAGAGGTACTTGTAATTTGCGTCCCCAAGTCAAGGACGAGAGGTCAACATCTTAGTCAAACTGTTCGGTGCAGAGATTGAACCCCTTCCCTCAGCACCTGCACAGCGGATGTTTAAGAATACGTGTTCTTTTCCATTCAGTCATGTTGACCTCTTGACGATATATTATCCGTCGGCACTGAATCATTTAATAAGGCAAAATGAAGGTTTATTAACAACAGGATTGATTAAGAACTCAACAGAACAAGAACTGCATAGCGATGTGAACGCTTTCGCCATTTAGCAAGCCACATGATGATGATGTTGATAATACTGATGATGATGTTGTTGATGATGATGTTGTTGTTGATGATGATGATTGATTGATGATGATGATGATGATGTTATGATGATGACGATGATAATGATGTTGATGATGATGATATTAATGATGATAATGATGATGATGATAATGATGATGATGATGATGATGATGATGATGATGATGATGATGATGATGATGATGATGACAGGAATGCAGTTTCACAGAAGAATGTTAAAAATTCTTTGACAGCCAAGATGATTAATGGACCTGCTTGGCAAGAGGCATTGACACAAAGACAACTTATCACGAACAAGAGAATGAGGCCGCTAGCATCTTGTGACCACATGATGAGAAGGGAAAAACTGAAACATATTGCAATAACCGGAAAGATTAATGGCAGGAGAGATAAAAGGAAACGAGTGAAGACGATTTCTGACAGCGGCTCATCTTGACATGGGAAAATACCGTCTCAGGGGTTGGTGCACGCTGTTGGAGCTCGCGAGGCGTGGAGAAATGTTCAGGCGAGTAGGAAAGGCAATTGATAGTGACTAGCACCATGTCACACACACACAGACATACACACACGCGCGCGCGCGCACGCACACACCACACACATCCATCCGTCCATCATGTGCCATGCCGGTAAGCGTGGGCGGTCATGTTCTGCCATCTCACTCGATCACCAGAGTCGTGGATCAGCTCCGTGTTTCTGTCTCGACCATGCCACAAGGCCAAGCCATCCAGGTACTTGCTTCTAGGTCTTCCCCTTGGTCTGTTCCCCTCGATCTTACCAGTTGTCACCAAGTTCTCCAAATCATTTCTTCTCATAACATGTCCAAAAAATTGTGACTGTCTACGTCTGCACACATACACACACACACACACACACACACAGACACACACACACACACACTATAATATAATATAATATAATAAATCGCGTGCGCGCGCGCGTGTGTGTGTGTGTGTGTGTGTGTGTGTGTTAGTGTGTGTATGTCTGATATGCGTTCAGTGTGTGTCTTTGTGTGTATGCAGCTGATGTGCTATAATGGCTCTCCTGACTAGACTTTGGTCAGGGGTCAACCTCCGACACAGACAGGATGGCTTATTTCCCCGACCAGTAAGGCTCTGTGGCCACCAAGCCTGATTAAAATGGAAACTAGGTAGTTTTCTTATTTTTCTAAGAATTGTTTGGGAAAGATAGGCAACGAGCGAAAGAACTGGCTGCATCAGCTGACATATGTTATCTGTTTGGTAGTATTCAACAATATGAAACATAAACAGTTAGGCACATGCAGCTTCTTTGTAAAGATGAGGCATACTGAACACGGATGTCTCACCTGTTCGCAGAAGCTACAAATAACCTAACTTTTGCGAGAACCAAGTGATGACTGTGGATCTACAACTGTGGTCAGGCTGCGAAAACAGCAAATTAAAAGAGTGTGGCCAAACAAGAACACTACGCGGGAAGCCAAAGAAGATTAATAAACCAACACAGAACTGATGTCGTTAGCCGCTACACGCTGCGGGATTTACTGAGGAGGGGATCCGAGCACTTATGGACTGAATGGTTCGATGTGCAATGAGGATGATCTGTCGACTAACTAACTAACTAACTAACTAACTAACTAACTAACTAACTAACTAACTAACTAACTAACTAACTAACTAACTAACTAACTAACTAACTAACTATAGCTAGCTAGCTACTAACTAACTAACTAACTAACTAACTAACTAACTAAACTAAACTAACTAACTAACTAACTAACTAACTAACTAACTGAACTAAACTAACTGAACTAAACTAACTAACTAACTAACTAACTAACTAACTAACTAACTAACTAACTAACTAACTAACTAACTAACTAACTAACTAACTAACCAACTAACTAACTGAACTAAACTAACTGAACTAAACTAACTAACTAACCAACTAACTAACTAACTAACTAACTAACTAACTAACTAACTAACCTAACTAACTAACTAACTAACTAACTAACTAACTAACCACTAACTAACTGAACTAAACTAACTGAACTAAACTAACTAACTAACCAACTAACTAACTAACTAACTAACTAACTAACTGAACTAAACTAACTAACTAACCAACTAACTAACTAACTAACTAACTAACTAACTAATTATAGCTAGCTAGCTAGCTAGCTACTAACTAACTAACTAACTAACTAACTGAACTAAACTAAACTAACCAACTAACTAACTAACTAACTAACTAACTAACTAACTGAACTAAACTAACTAACCAACTAACTAACTAATTACTAACTAACTAACTAACTAACTAACTAACTAATTATAGCTAGCTAGCTAGCTACTAACTAACTAACTAACTAACTAACTAACTGAACTAAACTAACTAACCAACTAACTAACTAACTAACTAACTAACTAATTATAGCTAGCTAGCTACTAACTAACTAACTAACTAACTAATTATAGCTAGCTAGCTAGCTACTAACTAACTAACTAACTAACTAACTAACTAACGAACGAACGAACGAACGAACGAACAAACTTTATTTTCAAAGGGTTAAGAATTGGGCACGCAGGCCCGTCTAACATTCTGCCCTTCTATCACTCTCTTTCATACATTATTTCATTCACACATCAGTCAAGGCTAACAGAGAACAACAACAATATAAAGGATATATGCATTATAAAGGCATGGGCAAAATGCGAACATCAAAACTACACGACACAGTAATATTAGATAATGGTCTGACACTTGTTGTTAGCCATGTGGAATATACTGGCCTACCAAACTAGCTAACCAACTAACTAGCTAGCTAGCTAACTAACTAACTAACTAACTAACTAACTAACTAACTGACTAACACATAACCTAACTGTTTGTATTTCATATTGTTATATCCTGCTGCAAGCGTTGCTTGTCTTATTTAGTATTCAACAGTTCTACGATGGCGCATGTCTCGAAATTATCTTAACTTCATGTGAGGTACTGTGTTTGTTTCTTCTAGTTTATTTTTTCCAATAATCTAATCAGTTCTTTCTTTCTCCACGGTCTCCGTGGCCAAAGACTTGCGAACGCGGTTCGTGAGCCGGGTACCAGGCGTTCGAATCTCAGCTGCGACCGATTAGTGCAGCAGACCGTGTCACGTTGTGTTATAACGTGCTGGTATGGGAGCCGGTCGTTCAGAAATCAATGGCAAACTACTGAACGTAACACTTGCTTAAAATATCAACAGCAGCTGAAAAATGCTGGTGTTGACTGCAACGTCCCGTAAGGGATACGCAACAAATTTTTCTTTCTTTCTTTCTTTCTTTCTTTCTTTCTTTCTTTCTTTCTTTCTTTCGTTCTGCCTGCCTGCCTGCATGTCTGCATTCCTTCCTTCCTTCCTTCCTTCCTTCCTTCCTTCCTTCCTTCCTTCCTTCTTTCCTTCCTTCCTTCCTTCCGTCCTTCCTTGTTTAGAAGTCTCCATAATCTGTAAGTAGTTCTTTATCAAGACAAAAACAGTCACACACTTCACAAAGCTCCCCAACCCAAATATTACCAGGAAACGGGGACAACTAATCCGCATTGTTGGCTATAGTGTAGTGACTAGCCACTCGCCTGCTCACATGGTGGTCCTCATTTCGAACCAGAAACAAGGCGGATTGTGAAAACTGGTATCAGGAAAAGTCTTGAGAAGTAAAAGCCACCAGCGCAATACGGACCACCGCATGCTGATTGGTCTATACAATATGGCTCCACTAACACATGACCAATGCACTTTAAGTCGTGTGACGAGGTCCTTTACTTGTTTAGTTTAGTTTAGTTTAGTTTATGGATCAACATCACGGCACACGGGTGCAACCCATAAGTGTTCCGTTCTCCTCCTAACTCAAATCTGAGTTAGCACCGCCGAGGATCCTGAAATACTTGGGTAGATTTTTAACTCGAAATTTTGCCCGGGCAGCGCCGTTAGGCTACTCTTTTTCGATTTCCAACTGCCAAGGGATTTTTTACGTGCGCAACAATACACACGGTATCACTACCCAGAGACCAGTGGAAATTACTGGAAGTCCCGGTAGATTTTTTTAATAAATCCTGGTCCTCACCGGGGCCTGAACCCGGGACCTCCAGCACTCGAGGCGGACACCATACCTCGAGACCACGCAGCCCCTTTACTAGTGACTTCTTTAAGTAGCACAGCTGGCTCTGTGGGGAAGGGTCGCGGGCACAATTCGTAATCCCGCATACCGCGCTGGAAACACAGCTGCATGCGATTTGGAAGAGACCGCCTTGCGCTGGTTTTCACATAGTGATATGAGTAACTACTGAACGAGAATTTATCACAATATCGAAAAAGTAAAAAAAAATAATCCTGGCGTTGTCTGCAACGTTCTGTCAAGCAACAAAAGCAATACAGCTGTGGCTCAGGGACGTTCTGATTCTGTTGGTTTTGAAGCATGGCTGACCACAGGGGTCAGAGATTGACCACAGAGGTCAGAGACTGACCACAAGGGTCAGAGATTGACCACAGAGGTCAGAGACTGACCACAGGGGTCAGAGATTGACCACAGAGGTCAGAGACTGACCACAGGGGTCAGAGATTGACCACAGAGGTCAGAGACTGACCACAGAGGTCAGAGACTGACCACAGAGGTCAGAGACTGACCACAGAGGTAAGAGACTGATCACAGGGGTCAGAGATTGACCACAGGGGTCAGAGATTGACCACAGGGGTCAGAGATTGACCACAGAGGTAAGAGACTGACCACAGGGGTCAGAGATTGACCACAGAGGTCAGAGACTGACCACAGAGGTAAGAGACTGACCACAGGGGTCAGAGATTGACCACAGAGGTCAGAGACTGACCACAGGGGTCAGAGATTGACCACAGAGGTCAGAGACTGACCACAGGGGTCAGAGATTGACCACAGAGGTCAGAGACTGACCACAGAGGTAAGAGACTGATCACAGAGGTCAGAGACTGACCACTGAGGTCAGGGTTTGGAACCTTGGTAGCGTTGTGGCTGGACACTCCCCTGCCGACCAGATGACCAGGGGTTCGATCCGCAGCCAATCGAATTGGGATTTTTCAAAATTGACCTGGATTCCCAGGTCGACCCAACCTAAAATGGGTACCAAGAATGTCTCGGGAAATAAAAATGGCCGGCGTGAAACTGACCTCATCAATTGCCGAATACAAATATTTACAATAAACATTGGGTCATCATTATCATCATATCAGGCAGCAAGTAATTCACAGAAGGTTTCCGTCAACACGGAGTCCCTCGATCCTTGTACAATTCCCTGATAAATGCATTTTCACGATCAGGATGTCTTTAACTGACTCAGTGACATGGGATGATCAATGAACTCAAGCAACTTCCCGTATCTGTCATGGGCTTATATTTTGCCGACATAGTGTTATTTGCGATATAATACCACCAGTTTGATACTATATTAACCACTTTTAAGTCATAACTTTGACACATCCCTACTTCCCATTTTTCGCCATCCAGTTTTGTTTAACCCAATCTATTTTCTGCTTGCATTGAATCTGTGAATATATTCTGTGACCGGGATTCAGAGGTGTTTCCAAAGCACCAGGGCCGGGTTATATACTGGCCAAGACCTATTGACGCGTCCTCGTCGAGCGTCCTGGGCAAGGCAATAGGTCCCTTCAGAGTCCTGGCTAAAGTCAGTAGGATCGCCGATTCCTCTGAAGTCGGAGAGTGTTTGCCTGTACGGCGAGGAACCACCAGTCTGCACACAAATAAGCCAGACATGGGACAATGGATACTCACGCAAACTTCAGGTCCTGTGTAACATCACACTGATGTTGGACAACAGGATGCCTTCATCCGACATACAGGACTTCGCGTTGGAGCTCAAGTCAACGAACACAAGCAAGCAAGCAATTCCGTGACCATCATCGTGTTGATCGGGCCCTACCTCGTCTGCTAGAACTACGCCTTCCATGGCTGTCTCTGTGGGGTGAAAGTGTTTTAGTTTCCCTGATATGCTTCTGTTTGTGCCCCGAGCTTCTCCAAAGCTGAGATTTTGTGGAAAGGCAACACTGTTTTAGTTTCCATGATGTACTTCTGTTTGGGACCCGAGCTTCCTCAAAGTTGCGATCTTGTGGAAAGTCAACTTTGTTTTTCATCTGATTCACTGTATTTAAGAATATTTGAAAAATGATTTTGTAACAAATTCAAAAATTGGAGGCAAGAATATAAATAGCCCAAGACTGGCTGATAACTCAGTCTGAAAGTATCCTGAAACTGTTTTAGACAGGCCGTGGATGAGAGCAAAAAGAAGGGATTCAATAAACATTAAAAAAAAAACTGAATGCATGGAAGTTTCCAGGAAAGCACACGTGCCAGTTTGATCTGTGTGTAGTAAGTGGAGGATCTATTTTCACAGTCACATTTGGCGGAGGATGTCACACAGATAACGTCATCATTATGTGCTCAGCCAGATGGAGCAGGCACATATCTCGTTATTTGGTGCTCATCATCAACACTGCTGATGATATTCCTCCATGCCACGGTCGGAGTCCATTCAGCATCAGTTCTCTTGATCAGCCTCTGCCTCTTTTCACTATGATCTTTCCAATTGTCACCATGTTCTCCAAGGTCTATCTTCTGATCACGTGATCAAAGAAAGCTGTTTGCCACTTTCTTGTTGTAAATGCTGGTCTAGTTTAATTAGCTTCTTTCAAGCAATCGTTGTTATTACTCTGGTGGTATATAATGCAATGAAATGCTTTATTTACAGATTTTTTTTTCCCTACAAAAATGCACAACTTCATGCTCACTAGGAATGTACAAATGCAAAAGTAAACCATCTACAAAGCTGTACATGGCCTGTTCTTCTGTATGGAATGTTGGATAGTGAAATTATGAAGAAACTGGAAGTTGCATGGGTGTGGTTTTTTGAATGATGCAAATTTCAAGTAGACAAAAGACAAACATTGAGGCACTGGCAGCTGTAGTTATTGCAATAACACTCATCAAGACACTGAGAAAAAGACAGAGTTATTTAGAGAAAGTAGCATTATGTGGGAAGAAATACTAGAAATAAGAGGCAGAAAAAGACACAGAAAGCAGTAACATGTTGAATCAAATATTAACTTAAATATCACGCGATAGAAGAAACTGACGGGTCATGATCACCGATGTTTACTACGGACCAAGCACCTGTGAAATAATCCATGATACTCTTCCGTGTGATGACACTGGAAAATGCATGTTCTTGCTAGCTTCTAGTGAATAGTCTCTAGTGTTACAAATTATGAAACCAAGGCATTAAGTATTTGTGACATTTTCAAAGTGTTCATTGCTAATTGTAATTTTCAATTGCGTGTGGTCTGTGGACATTATCTGCCTTCTTTTCCTTAATATTCAGATACGATTTTGATCTTCAACGTGTCTTGTGGTACTGATTGTTACCTTTTGGACAACTCTATCATTTGAATAACAGAATTCTGGAATTCAATTTCAGTGAATTATAAATGCACGAAAGCTTTTACAGGTTAACAAATAGTTGACAATTCACATTTACTGTTAATATGTTGGACTGTTATGGGGAGATAATGTAACTCTGCCTTATGCCCCTTTGCGCCTCAAATCAGTTTGATGTATCACCAGCTACTGTGACAGCTGTTTGTTGTAAATGTTACAGCATTTTAAAAATGTATTAGAGGGCTGGATTATTTCACTCCCTTATGTCTTACCGTCCGTTATAAAGAGTGAAGTTTCTGGTAATAATTCTTATGGACATGTGTTCATCAACCACAGCATAGAGTGGTATTTTTGTTTAAGTTTGCTCTCTTTTTGCAAAGTCTGAAAACAACACTTTTGCAGATCCACATAAAATATTCAGTCCTTTTACCAGTTCACTACGTGCAAGCACGGAAAAGCTGAAAAAAAAAAGAACTGCCGGGAGGTTGGTAAGTCAACTATTTTGGCCATATCGAAAGAAAGACACACATATGAAGACTATATTTATAGAAACTCAAGGCAGAGGCGAAGATGTATACAACGATACAAGTGGGACAGCATGAAAAGATGAACGAACATCAGTTTGTCAGAGGGTACAAACAAAACGACAGACAGAAAGTGTTGGAGGCCCAACTCAGCCAACCTTCATTGTAGAGACGTGACTGCATTGATTGATGATTTACATGATTATGGAATTATATTATACGAGGGCCGGGATTTTTTCACGTGGACTTCTATTATAGTAACAAAATTTCCCCAGGTCTCTGGGTAGTAAGATCGAACGCCCTTGTATATTGCTGCGCACGTAAACAATCCCCTGGCAGTTGGAAATCTAAAAAGATTAGCCTAACGGCGCTGCCCGGGCAAAATTTCGAGTTAAAAATCTACACAAAGTATTTCAATCCTCGCCGGTGCTAAGGAGTTCGTGCACTGAGCTGAGATTCTCCGGACTCAGGCTTGAGTTAGGAGTAGAACGGAGCACTTATGGATTACACTCGTGTGCCGTGATGTTGTTGATGATGATGATCCATCGACTAAACTAAACTAATTACGGAAACAACAGCTACGTTTAATGTCGGCGAAAATGAGCGACCTTCAGCCTTGACCCGTTAATGGCGCAACACCTAGACTTTTAGGGTTATTGACCTTGAAGCGTCACAAATTCTCAGGTCGTAGGAATTTGTGTTGAATTAGAAACAGTTTCATCACACTGTTGTCAACTCATTAACGTTTCAATTAACCTGACTAGTTCCCAATGATCTACCACAGCAATTGTAAAACAGCGTGGCCGCATGGTAACATTAAAGATGATGACATAAATAAAACAAAATTACTTTGGGAATCTCCACAACCCCCGTCAACAAACTAGGTCTGTCAAAGCTAGTGAATGAAAACAATGATGCGACCTTCCAATGTTTCTCCACCCACTTGAGCCGACTTTTAGGCGCCTAGAGGGAAAAAATGTTTTTACGAAGGGGTCTTTTCCCCCCTGATCGTTGCCTGTCAACAAACAAATTTGTTTGCAGTTAACACTGACAATTATGATCCAAGTACCTGACTGAATTGTCTTGTTTCCATCTCATGTCTCGCCATCTCTTCCAACAAGGCCACAGTGAGAGGTTATATATAGACCTGAGCTAAAGTTAAAATATAAAAAGTGGTCTTGTCTGACAATCGTCGTTTGTTGACCAATTCCTAAAGTATGGACTTTAATTAAGTTTACCTAGTGGGACGGGAGTGGAAGGGGAAAAAATGGATGAAGGAGGTGTGAGTCCGTTGGACTATTTTAATTGCGCCAATGATTTCTTTGAGCTGCGGTAGTCTAGCCTCTACACGCTCCCCAGTCTATTGGTGGTCTTCGGATCGATCCGCATCAGGGCCGTTTTCGAATTAAAAAAAAAAAATGTACCCAGCTTAAAGGAAAGGGGGGGGGGGGGGGGGGGGGGGAAGGGAAACCAGGAAATTTCTTTTGAAGTAAAAGCGGTGGGCCTAATGCCGACCACTTCACGCACTGAGTGCTATTTGGATTATAAAAATATGGATTTAGCTCCATATGCCCAACAACGCGAAACTATTCTGTATTAACATTCATTGTTATAATTACAAGAGAATGACCGACGGTCATTGTGTTGCTAGTGATAGACCGATGAACTTTAGTTTACTAGTGCCAGACCAAACAATCCATATTTTACCAGTGACAGATCGAACGACCATTATTTTACTAGTGATAAAACGACGACCAATATTTTACTAGCGACAGACCCAACGACCGTTATTTTACTAGTGATATAATGACGACCAACATTTTACTAGTGATAGAACGAAGACCAATCTATTACCAGTGACAGAACGACGACCAATATTGGTGATAGACTAAACGGCCATTATTTTACTAGTGATATACCAAACGACCATTATTTTACTAGTGATATACCAAACGACCATTATTTTACTAGTGATATACACTGCTATATGCTTGTGAAACCTAGACTGTTTATCAGCGACACGCTAGGAAATTAAACCACTTCCACGCAGTCTGCCTTAGAAAGCTATTGAAGATTAATTGGCAAGACAAGATCCCAGACACTGAAGTCCTAGAAAGAGCGTCCACGCCCAGTATTCACACTCTACTAATGACGAATCAGATTCGTTGGGCTGGTCACTTAACTCGCATGCCAGATCACAGGCTCCCTAAACAATTTATTTTTTAACGTCGAGCATCTTTGTGGTAAACGCTCCCAAGGCGGCCAGAGGAAACGCTTTAAAGACACTCTGAATATGTCACTGAAAGCTTTTGCAATTCATCTTGACACCTGGGAGACTGCTGCCAAAGACCGAAATTCGTGGCGTACATCATTACGCAAGGGTGCAGTCACTTGTGAAGAAGAGGCTGGACAGAAAAACCACTGCGGGAGATCCTCCTCCTGGAACAGCATTTATTCTTTGCCAATATTGTTAAAGAACATGTCGAGCCAGAATAGGCCTTATCAGCCATCTTATAACTCACGGCTCCATACTTTCAACCCCACTGAATGGTCATCACCATTCTTGATGGATAAAAACAATAACAACAACAATAGTGATAGAGCAGACGACCAATATTTTACTAGTGACAGACCAGACGACCAACATTTGACTAGTGATAGAACGACGACCAATATTTTACTAGTGATAGAACGACGACCAATATTTGACTAGTGATAGAACGACGACCAATATTTGACTAGTGATAGAACGACGACCAATATTTTACTAGTGATAGAACGATGACCAATATTTTACTAGTGATAGACCGAACGACCATAAACAGAGAGGCCAATGAGCAGACACGAAGAGATCGTGACAGAGAACGGCTGTGACCGGGATTCGTGGTCGTAATGTTTTCATTACCCGGACGATGACGCCAATGAGTTTAGGTTCATTGTGGGAAAGATGTGCGCAATACATACCGCGTGATAGTTGTTGTCAAGGTAGCTAACCTAGTTGTTTGAAGGCGTTCACTTTTGTAACAGTTGATGGATCCGTGGATTTGTGAGCACTTGATTTCCCCCGGTTGTTGTTGTTGTTATTTTTATGCGAGCACGGTCCTTCACCTTTTTATGACATGAAGAATGTAAGGAGTGGTGAATCTTCAAGTTGTCAGAAAGGGTTCGCTCTTCCTTGAGTATTTCAACCTCTTTACTTTCTTGATACTCTAGACAGGACACCCACTGGAACCATGACTCACAAGTGTCTTTCGTTTGTTGTATGTCTCAGTACCTTGAAAGTCAGCTGTAAATAATTGTGTAAACAGATCCCATAATGATTCCGCCGCTGGGTGAGTTGTCTCGACCCCTAACAGCTCCCTTGGGTGTTGACAACATGCGCCCAGTCATCGTGATCTGATTTCTTCTCACAGGACACACCAAACAATCAATCAATCAAGTGCCGTCTCCACAATGAAGTTTGGCTGCAATGGATCTCCAACACTGTCTGTCTTGATTGTATATTCTGTCAGACTGCTGTTCGTCTGTCTCTTGATGTAATTTTCCCACTTGAATGTTTGTCTACCTCTTGCTCGCTTGCCTTCAACCTTGCCCTCCAGTATGGTTTTTATAAGAGTGTTATGTTTTTCTTAACGTGGCCGAAATATTTCACCTGCCTCTTTTCTATTTCTTTCATCAATTCTCTTTTCATTTTCAATTTTTTTTTGTTCAGAACCTCTGTATTTGATTGTTTTTGTTTCCATGAAATAAATTTTTTTTCTGTATATCCACGTCTCCAGGGCCTCTACAAAACCTAGCTTCTTTCCTGTGACCGCTTAACCTAGCTTCTACACACTGATTGCCGCCTGACTTTCATTGCCAGCAATACGCTCAGAAGGTAGGGTTTGATACTCCATGCCTAGTAATGGTCCTCAATGGATGACCTTGGCTTTTTCAAATGGGTGCTGGCGATTTGTCCAGAAGGAGCATTTGTTACCTCCCCTCAATTTGCCTTCACCGAATATATGTACATTATCTAACACTGGAGACCAATACGATAGTTTTACCTGCCAGCATTTTCTGGGCCTTGTTAAAGAACGAAAGACTAGGAGGAAGAAAACAACGCACATAAGCTCTTTATATCGAGGCATATAATATGGGTACCTAATATTCCACATCGCAACGATGCAATATCCAACACGGGGCTAAATTTAACTCTAGTTCCGTATGTAATACTTCAGTATACCTTTGTGTAAGGTAAGCTACCTTCTGAGCAGATTCCATCCAAACTGGCAGGCTCTATTTAGCAATGAGCAAGCCCTTTAAGAAGAAAATGGAAACCGCAAACTGATTAGAGAAATTAGACGCACACAGTCAACATTTTTGGGCACGTTATGCCCACGCTTATCGATATGGCACATGATGATGGTATACTTGTAGGTAGGTTTTTTTTCTTTTCTAACAACTTTGCAAGAAGAGCATCCTTGCGATCACTCTTTTTTTTCTTTATTTTTTCTTTTTCTTTTTGGACCCGCGCTTGTGACATCCTGTTTTTCGCACCTATCCAACAAGCCTTTGTATCTAATCTCACAACACAACGTATGATATAAGGGGCGTTCATTTGAAATCCGTTCGTACCGCACCGCGCGTAATTGCATATGTTGAACATGATCATGCCATAGTCATGTGATAAGTACTGACCAATGAATAAACTAGCTCGTGCTTATCGTCCCATGATGCATAGGTTCTGTTTCTGAACGTTGAGAAAATGGACGGGATGATCCAAAATCAGTCCAAAGAAGCTCAAAGGGCGGTGATTCAGTTTCTTTCATATGAAGGATGTCGACCAGTGGACATTCATCAAAGAATGCAGGCAGGGTACGGGTAACAAATGTGTGTCGAAGATAACAGTGACAGACTGGCACGAATGTTTCGGAAAGGACGTCAGTTCACGACAGATCTTCGACGGCCAGATCAAGCGCATATTGTTGCAACAGAAAAAAAACCATCGCCAAAATTGATGCAGCAGTACAAATGAACCGTTGTCGAAGCATACGTTCGTTAGCGACAGAATTTGATGTGTCAGTTGGGACAATTCAAAAGGTAAGAAAAGAAGAAACTGCAGTATCGGAAGGTGTGTTCAAAGTGGATACCATGGATGTTTACCGACCACCAAAAAAGAGGAACGCATGGGATGGTGTTTTAACCACTTGCTGCGTTACAGAGTGGAGTGTGATGCATTTCTCTTCCGCATAGTGGCTGGCAATGTATCATGGTGTCACCACTTTGAGCCGAGCAGCAAAAGAGAGAGCATGCAATGGAAGTATGCTGGATCACCAGAAGCCAAAAAATTCAATTTACAGGTTTCCGCTGGTAAGGTTATGCTGAGCGCATTTTTTGACCATGAAGGGCTATTGTTGGCCGACTTTAAAGAACCTGGTGTCAACATCAACTATACCTACTACTTGCAAACATTAGATACGCTGCACAAAGCCATCAAGAATAAACAACCTGGCATGCTTTCTCGCGGTGTGATTTTGTTTCACGATAATGCTCGTCTGCATGTCGCAAAGATTGTGCAGGAAGTATTAGCAAGGAAGAAGTGGGAACTTCTGCAACATCCAGCCTATAATCCTGATTTGTCACCATGTGATTTTCATTTGTTCGGACCTCTAAAAAAAGCTCTCAAGGGGCTACGATTTCACGGATGCAGACGTAATGAACGCGGTAAACACTTGATTCAGTGAGCAACCACAGTCCTTTTTTGCGGATGCTTGCCTGAATGCCTACGGCGAAGTCTTCTGACAAACCCATGGTGCATAATTCATTCAAAATGAATGCTGTGTTTAATTCTACCAAACGTGTTAACGTTTCTTTCATGTTTGTGTAATAAAGACATTGGAACGGGTTTCAAACGAACGCCCATAATATGATTTGATAGTAGATCGTCATGGCCGAATTACTCAAATGTTGACCTATCGTCCTTGACTTGGGTGCGTAAATTACAAGTACTTCTGAAGTCGTTGTGGGTTCGCTTGATGGCGAGGGACACTGTTAATAGGGAAAGCCAAACACGAGCAAAATTCAGTCCAGCACTACTTGTAATAGTGTGTATGGACTACGCTTGAGTTCAAAGCGAGCGAACGCCATATATATATATATATATATATATTATTTTGAAAGCAACGGTGTTTTCCAACCCTTGCTGAGATTCGAACACGGCAACTTCTAAGCCTAAGACAGACATCTTTACTCCTCGCCACTCCCCCCTCCAGTGTATCGTTCTCAACGCGAATCGTTCCGGTGACTTTTTACTAGTAAATAAAAGGCGGACCGCATGCCCCAAAGCTACTCCGCCCCTGTTTTGCACTATTAGTTAGTGATCTTAATTGCCCTGTCATTTCACATTCCCAAACCTAATGAGAACAGAGTAAACAATAAGTCCCGTAAACTATTGTATATAATTCTCCCCC
>JACEFZ010016291.1:82500-94536 GCA_014155875.1 Cepaea nemoralis
ACCATGTTACATAACCGCTCAAGTCAAACTCTCCGCTTGGCAATGTCCTGGGAACTGCTTCTAAATACTAAGTGTAAGAAGAATGAATAACTGCACCGAAATGCAAAGAAGCGCGATAACCTTTGAGTCATTATTCGTTTCCCACGTTCAGCTCAGGAGGAGTTGGTGAGTACTGGTTTGTCTCGGCGAGTGTTTGGCAGATCTGGTGTCTGGTTTACCACACGCACATCTGTGATTGTATTTACTAATTGACATAGTGTTTGTCTTTTCCCTGTACTAAGTTGGACTGTTAAGACCTGACTTCTGATTTAGGGAGCAAATTTATATACATCCGTTTCCTAAGCTATGAATTCACTGTCTGTCTTAGGCTGGGTGGCCGTTTTGACTAAAATGAAACGCAGACAACACACGTGTTCTCGTATATAATTAGTCGAGTAGGCAACATGTGTTCAAAGATACCAAGTGGTCTATTCTATTTGTAAATATGTAGCAGGGGCATTTGTGTGACGGGGAACACGAAAGGCGTAACAAAAACACGTCCCGAAGCAGGAACTTACCATGGGCCAGTGATGTGACAGCACCACCACATTTTGTAGGTCTCAATGTGTGTGTGTGTGTGTGTGTGTGTGTGTGTGTGTGTGTGTCTCTCTCTCTCTCTCTCTCTCTCACACACACACAAACACACACACACACACACACACACATGCTAACCTGAACAAACATGTGGTAAACCAGACACCAGATCTGCCAAACACACACACACACACACACACACACACACACACACACACACAAACACACACAATATATATATATCAGCTGGCGTGGGCGATCGTGTATAATTCCTTTCTATGAAATTGTGTAGTGAACAATGTAGGCTAAGTCGACAAGGAAGCCAAGGTCAATTAACAAACAAAATGTCCACTTCGATGGGGATTCGGCCGGGGGATATAACGGCCGGGACAAATGGCAAACGAACCTAGCACTTTGCTACCTCGGCTCCCTAAAGAGCGTCTAAGTGACATAAACTCCATACTAGCGCACGATTTGGGAGTGTGCAGACACACTATCTCCACATCTATAAACAGGTGAATTGCAAATGAGTTGCCTCGGTAACTAGTTCAACATCAAACAATTCACCACCCCTCTGCCGTATGTCCACCTTGACGAGGTAGAGGGGCTTGTGTGTTCCAATGACCCCAAGAGCTATGCCGACGGTAGCACAGCTACTGGTAGGGTCACCCATGTCGGACAGGTCAAGGGAGAGGGACCAGACGAAGAGACACACAGACCTGCTGCCTTGTGGGTAGATTGGGGACAGTCAAAGGCTAGGGAAAGCACCCCAAAAAATGCTTGTCGAAATAGGATGTACTGAGCCACAGGCTTGACAAAGCAGTGCAACGTAACTTAATTCATGATGTCACAAATTAAAATTAATCGTTATGGTGCTAATCCCGTGAAGTCCCATCAGGCGGTGATTGTGCCGGGCCCCCTGCCTCGAGGGGGTCCACCCATGACTACTGGTGGTGACCTTCCCTGTGTTGTGGAGTCAAGGCACAGAGGAGTAGGTTAAGAGCTATTGACCAAACACCCCGGACACTCAACATACTACAGTGGAATACCGAAGGAGTTTATAACAAGAAAGTCTCCCTAACAAAGCGTTTTCATAAAGATAGAATAGCTGTGGCATGCATCCAAGAGACACATCTCAATGCCAATCACAAATTCTCAGTCAGAGGATATCAGGCCACACGTTTTGACAGCGAAGGACACAAAGGAGGAGTTCTAATACTTACACGAAATACAATACCTTGCAGCGAAGTATCTGTGATCTCTGACAGCCAAACGGAAACTATAGGTGTTGATATAATGATAAAGGACGTGAAAATAAGAATCTACAATCTGTATAGCCCAGCAGATAAGGACCTTTTACTCTCAAACATGAAAATAACTGACGCAAACTGTATTATTGTTGGAGATTTTAATAGCCGTTCAGAAAGATGGGGATACCCAGATACTGACAAAAGAGGAGATGAAGTAGAGAACTGGGAAATAGACTCAAATCTCCACCTACTCAACAAAGCGGACGACACACCGAGCTTCTACTCCAGAGATGGATTACCACTTCTACTCCAGACTTGGCTTTCTGCACAGGAGACATCCTCCACAAAATCGATCACCATGTTCTTGACCAATTAGGAGGTAGTGACCACAGACCAATCAAGCTTGTAATGAATATGGAGTATGTTCCACAGTGTCAGGGTCTTAAACTTGGCTCGCTTTCCTAACTAGTGTGAGACAGTACAAATACAACGTGATTTGACGTAAGACTCAACGATACATCGTTTGGTGGATTTATTAACATATCAAATGCAGAACGATGATCACAAATACATATAATGAATACTTTACAACTTACATCCACAATACAGTCACAAGTCTGACTCGCAAGATGTCCAGACACTCGCCTTTCAATACAGAAACCACACAATGCCTTTCTCACACGTCCGTCCTGTTCCGTGTCCCCAGAGCTGTCTGGACCTGGTAGGCAACTTGCCTCCTGCCTGACGTGGCGTCACGTGGCAGTCGTGCGTCTTGCGTTGGCGGCCTGACCGCTGGTCAGCCAGCGATCTCGCAGGCCGGTAACTCATTCGCCTGGCGGCGCAACGAAGTGGTTGCATCCCTTACTGGGAGCTAAGTCGCCTGGCGGTCGTAACGATGTCCCTGCATCGCTGTCCACTGTCGGACTCTGACACGCTCCCCCAGTAACTCCATGAAAGATGTCGTCTTTCATGCTATGTCTGTACCTGTTGGGTTAATAGTATACCCTTGTCAGAGTCTACCTTTCCATTGTTATACAAAACGTTATCAAAATTACACACATGCCATAGAAATATATAAGAACTGGGAGTTGGGTACAAAGACATGTGGTGCTTCATGTTTAACACATATCAGGCTTCACCCTCTCGATGGCTGGTTACCTCAATCGTATTATCACCCAGTCGGATCAGTAGCACCAGCTTCACGCATCTACGTCAACGCAATTTGAAAAAAAAATAATAATATGGTTCTTGAAACAAAAACCATCTCGCGAGACTGAAATACGACTTTATGTAAGTCGTATAAAACACTCAAACCCTGTCCCTACTTGGCCAGGAGTTATTGTGTTGGTATACAATGTTGGCAACCCTTTGCCATGCCCAGTAGATGCCTGCCTGTGGTGTCAACACTTTAAAGACAACATGTTATATTACACACAACACATTAGCATATACATTTCAAATTATGGCCCTTTGTGTGAAAATGTAATAACAACAAAATGAAAGGGAAATAATTTTAACATTAGTGAAACACAATAATTTACAATAACTATTTAAATTCTTAGTGTCATTGCTTGACGTTTCTTCATATTAACGAAAAAAGTCGGTAATATGAATACGTTAATCAAGATATGATTCTAAGATTACATTAGAGAAATAAATAAACACACAATTCGTGTATTCAATTTTATAGAATCCTAAATATTTTAAAATCGTCAAAACTTTTTAACATTTTAAATGTTGTCTGCTATTTTTGTTCTAAATTTATAATTAATCCGGAAGTACACACGAGCTGTACAATCAGCTGTTGGTTAAGATTGTAGAACACACCTGTTCCGGTTTGATGTAGTTTAAAGAAGGAACAATGTTCTCAAAGTTCGTGGTGGATTTTGGTACACAATCTTCTGGATTACGATCGAATGTTCATGTGTTAGCTGTTTCAGTCGAACACTAAAGATTTCGGTTCACTGCAAAGGTGTAGAAAAGTCGTCACTGTTCAGTTTTACTTTCACACTCGTCATTAAAATGTTCCTGGAAGAATCAACACGAAGTTGTCACTCTCAAGTTGGATAATTCGCTTCAGGTAAGTGCGAACGTGACACTGTTCTTGTACGTAATATATACAGTTAATAAAGTTCGCTTTCTACCACATACTACACATTTATACACGACAATCACTACATGAACTAGTAAAATAAGAACACTATATATAATGGGAGTAATCCCTATCACACTATTGTAGACATTACACAGCTTTTTGTGAATGAAACAACACTATTCACTGCTAAATGGCTGTGTCGGTCTGAGTGTATTT
Organism: Cepaea nemoralis; assembly: GCA_014155875.1. NCBI lineage: Eukaryota > Metazoa > Mollusca > Gastropoda > Stylommatophora > Helicidae > Cepaea > Cepaea nemoralis. The sequence goes on from JACEFZ010016291.1 coordinate 86,635, forward strand.
CTACATACGGCACTCAGACATTGGTGCTCACTGGGTCGGTCGGACAACGTGACAAAAGATCGGCAATTGAATTGGTTCTGCCTGGGATATGTCGAACCTCAAAGCTATAATCTTGAAGTTTCAAAGACCAGCGTGCAATCATATGATTCGATGGCACACCTGAATTCATCCATCGTAAGGGGCTGCTGTCCGATTCTACGATGAAATGGCGTCCTAGAAGAAATCTAGATAATTTGGTGATCCCTACTACTAAAGCTAGGGCTTCTAGTTGAGGAATGGACCATGCCCGCTCTCGGGCTTTCAGCTTCCGGGATACAAAATAAACTGGGTGGAGGATGTTGTTATACTCCTGCAACAGGACTGCTCCAATCGCGACGGAGCTAGCATCTGTGCGTAATCTGAAAGGTAAACGGATATCGGGCAATTTAAGGATAAGATTATGTTTATTCTTATCGGAAAAACATGCTAGCACTTTATGAAATGCGATTTTTAGGCATTCATCGTGTACAATTTTCTCAGGTTTATCCTTTGTTAGTAAATTAGTAAAGACCTCGGTCAGTTCCGAAAAATCAGGAATAAATTGCCTATAGTAATTGATTAGGCCTAGCAAACTTCTGACTTGTTTCTTAGTAGTCGGAAGTGAGAGTTTTAGTATCTTGGACACAATTTTATCGTCTGTCGTGACAAAGCCATTGGATATTTTGTAACCCAAGAATGATATTTCCTGGTAGGCTAATGTCTACTTTTGCCGGCTTCACTGTCAGTCCGTGCTGTCTGATCCGTTCAAATGTTTGGTCTAATGTCTTAATGTGTTCCGTCATTGTCTGTGTGTGAATGCATATGTCGTCAATATAGCAAATTATGTTAGGAATGTCTCTTAACAGTAGTCGTGTCATCCGTACGAATGTGGCTGGGGCGTTAACTAGCCCAAATGGAAGTTTGCACCATTCGTACAGTCCCCAAGGTGAGGCGAAAGCTGTCAGATGTCTGCTCTGTTCGTCTACAGCAATCTGCCAATAACCTTTAACCATGTCTACAGTCGTGAAGAACCTAGCGTCTGTCAGTTCTGTCAGAAGATCGTCCGTATTTGCCATAGGCTCAAGATCTAGAACAGTTATTTTATTCAGTTTTCGGTAGTCGATGCACAGTCTTATTGTGTTGTCCTTTTTGCGTACTATGACCATGGGAGATGAATAGTCTGATTGGGATCGTCTTATGATGTTATTTTTCTCTAAGTTGATGATTTCTTGATGTAACTGTTCTTTGTAATGTAATGGGATGGTGTATGGTCTGCATCTAATGGGTGCGTTTGATGTTAGTGCGATGTGATGCTGTATTACTTCTGTTTGTCCTGGGTTGTTGGAGAAGATGGTGTTGTACTGTTGTATAAGTTGTTTGCAACTGTCTGTGTCTGCCTGAGTTAAATTTGGGTTGATTTTGATCTCCTTCAAGCAGTCTGTCGTGTCTAATGCAGGTGTTGGAATTTCGTCACTAGAATCGTCGTCTTCGTGATCTATTATCACTGTACACGCTGTTGTATCGTCTTGTGTGTCGTCTCTGTTGTAGTATGGTCTTAGCATATTTATGTGAAATATTTTGTGTTTGTTTTTTATAAGGATCTCGTAATCTACAGGTGAAATCTGTCTTGTCACTTTAAAAGGTCCCTGCCAAGAATCAGTCAGAAGGTGTCTGTCACTAGGTAGCAGAAGAAGAATGTCCTGTCCAGGTGTCAATGTTATTGTCCTATTACCTTTGTCAGCATACTGTCTATAAGTAGCACCAGATAGTTTTAGTGCATTCTTTGCAATAACACAAGATTTGATGATTCTTTCACGCAATGATGTCACATATAAGTATGATGATATGGGTTTAAGTACTGGTGTAGAGTCAGTTAACATTTGGTGGTAAATGGTCAATGGGCCACGTGGTTTGGCACCATAGATAAGTTCAAAAGGAGAGAAACCGGTACTAGCATGTGGTACCTCGCGATAAGCAAAAAGAATAGCTGGTAGATATACATCCCAGTTGTTGGGGTGTTCTTGCGTCACTTTTGCAAGCATGTGCTTAAGATCCCCGTTAAACTTCTCTATTACTCCGCTACTGTGAGGATGGTAGGGGGAATTGAAACACTGCTTAACTCCCAGCATTTTGGTGAAAGCTTGGGTGGATGCGGCAATAAACTGAGTGCCCCTATCAGATTGGATAGTATCTGGAAACCCTATCCTAGAAAAAATATGGAAGAACACTTCCATTATTTCATTGGCAGTTATGTTCTTTAACGGAATAGCTTCTGGCCAGCGACTACATTGATCAATCAACGTTAGAATAAATTTATTCCCTCTAGTTGTTGTATGACTGAGAGGGCCCACTATGTCAACCGATAGCTTTTCAAAAGGTCGACTGGCTAAGTCGGTGACTTGTAACTTTGCCTGTGGGTGTTTACCTTTTTTAACCAATTTCTGGCAGGTGTCACAACTTCTGCAATATTCTTTGATGTCATTGCAAAATTTTGGCCAGTGAAATTGTGTCAATAACCTTGATCTGGTCTTAACGTATGCCATATGACCTGCAAGAGGTATATCGTGTGCAAGATGTAAGGCTTGTTTGCGATAACTAGTTGGCAAAACAGTTTGCTCTGTGGTATTGTCACCTCTGGTGTAATACCTAGTGAGTATGTTATTTTTCAAAGCAAAATGCCATTTTGCATTTTTGGTTACTTTTGGCTTTCGACCGATCAGGTCAAAGTATTTTGACAATGAAGGATCAGCTTTTTGGGCTGTTACAAATGCTTCCTTCATGGTGTTAGTAGGTTGTGAAACTGGGCTGATTAATTGTATCGCCTCAGTTTGATTTACTTCATCTTGCACTCTAGCAGTAGCTCTTGTTACTGCGTTCACACACTCAATGATATCAGATGATGATGATGGAACAATAGTTTCAATGATGTCATGAGAATTTAGTGCTACATTAGCTACATTAAAATGAATAGGTGGTATGACATTTTCAATGATGACATTTGATGGTGATGTTATGGCATCATCATTACATGCAGATGTTATGTCATGAGGTTTATCATTTACCTCAGGTAAATTACCAATAATTATATCACAAACTGGACTGGTTAGTGCAGCGCACTTTACTTTCCCAGTGAGGAAAGGTGTATCAATATATGCCCATGCTAATGGGTATCTCTCAATATTGCCTGAGAATGTTCTACATGTTACGTGCTTGCCTGTGTAATGTGTAGGCAATATGAACGTTCTTTTCAGGCCAATGATTGAACTGCCCGTATCGCGAAGGACTGTAGCATGCTTGCCATTTACATATCCGTGATGGATGATTATTTTGCCTTTTGAGTCTACTACCAAATTAGCTTCTTCATTGGCAGTAGGGATGGTATGACCGCATGTTAAAATACCATCTTCATAGAAGGTGTTACAAACAGAGCATGTGTTTTCGCCGCGTATGTCAAAAGCCTGTGCTGAGTTCACAGGATGTTTCTCTGGCTCTTCTTCTTCAGAAGTGGAATTGTCATCTAAGGCGGCACCTGCTTTTTTTATCATCTGCCTGCCCTTACAAGTATTCCGATGGTGTCCGAACGCCTTACAGAGAAAACATTTAGTCGCACTCTTGAAGGTTTCACGTTCCTGATTTCGTTGATTTACCTTGTGTTGTAAGTAAGTCTCGTAACGAGGGTTTTTATCACACATCTCATTCTGATGATGAGAATTATTACAATAAGTGCAATGATTAAATTTTTCAGAGGTAGGCCTATGAGGTTTCTGCCTACTATAGGGTTGTTTGTCATAGTTAGCCGCTGCTACAAAATTAATGTTAGTATCTTCGGTAGCAAAGCAATGTTTGTTGGCTGTGTAGTAAGCCGACCCACGTCTTTCAATCTCATCCACACTAGAGCATTCATTCTCTAACAAAAATTTTGCAAAGGCTGAAGGAATAGATGACACAATTTTGTCTCTAATGATTAGATCTTCCAATCTCTCATAACTTTTCTCAATTTTGGCTGCTGAAGTCCATTTGGTGAAAATATCTCGGACTAAGCAGAGGTATTCAGAGAACGTTTGAGTCGCTTTTGGGCTCAATTTACTGAACTGTCCTCTGTAACCTGCCTCATCTAACATAAAATGTGCCATAATCTTAGATTTCAGATAATGGTAATCTTTTCTGAGGTCTTTGGGGATGGTTTCAATAACTTTAAGAGGTTCCCCTGACAAACTCCTCATGTACACAATATTCCATTCAGACAGTGGAACTTGATAATGTTCCATTAAAGTTTCAAAATTTTGGGTAAAGGCTGCGATGCAGTCACCCGAGGTATAATTACGTACAATACCTTGGTATTTCTTATACTGGTTTTCTTTCTCCAGTCTTTCAGATTTCTTATACTCTTTGTTAATCGCAGTCTCAGTGTCAAGTTGTTTTATTTTCAACTGTAACTCTAGTTCTTCCCTCTTACTCTGAGCTGCTATTTCTGCCTTTTTCAGCTCACTATCTATCTCAGCTTGCTTTGTCTTTGCAGTCAGTTCTGCTTCTGCCTGTTTAAGAGCTCTTTCAGCTGCTCTTTCTTCGCGTTCTGCTGCTCTTTCATCGCGTTCGGTAGCTTTTTCCTGAACTAGTAGGTATTCAGCGTATTTCTCCTCACTCCATTTAGTGAGTTCATCACCATGTAACTGTAATTTTATGCCCATATCGATGAAATCAAATAATGAAGACATGATGGAAAAATGTCAATGAAACACCAGCCACACACAATATGTTATAAGTGGTTAGTAATCAACTTATTACAATCTGTTTATATGGACGATATGTGCCTAAAAATGCATTTTTATAGTATACGAAAAGGAAAAAGTATACTCAAGTGCCATGGATGCGGTGAAGAACGGTTGAAAATCGGGCTAGGAACTGTAGGGTCGCTACTTTGAATACAAATGACCTCTACGGCAAGGTTTCGGATGGTACGGAAAAACCTGCTTTTATTTTGGAAGAAGATAAATTAGCGACTATTTGTTGGTGTGTGCCTGCTTGTCACTAAGTGTTGATTAGGTTTGTATGGCGTTGAGTATAATTGTATGTCGTAAGTTTGTCCGTCAACAGTTTTTTTTACAATACACGTTACTTTCTTTCCAAACACTTTTTGCGTTCCACAAACTCAATTCACAGAGACAATCTACAAGTATCTTAACACTCTACAACATTGATGACACATCACTTACATCAAGATGACATTCAGTAAGGACATAGACATCAAGTTTACAAGATGGCGACAAGGTCAAAATGGCGACAAGATCACAATGTCGACAAGGTCAAAACGGTGACAAGTTTCACAAATCACCAATGTTTTACACGATTACAGGATCAAACAAAATGTATGCATTGTACGTTTACGAATGGTCTTACACATGTTTAACTAATGTAGTAACAATCAAAATGAGCCTTCCATGATCACATTTAAATTTAAATCTAAGTCTAATTAAATTCAATGTTCAACAAGGACAAGCTATTCACGTTCAAATAACTAACTAATTTAAAGCTGGACGAGTCCCCACGTTCACACATGTCAGGGTCTTAAACTTGGCTCGCTTTCCTAACTAGTGTGAGACAGTACAAATACAACGTGATTTGACGTAAGACTCAACGATACATCGTTTGGTGGATTTATTAACATATCAAATACAGAACGATGATCACAAATACATATAATGAATACTTTACAACTTACATCCACAATACAGTCACAAGTCTGACTCGCAAGATGTCCAGACACACGCCTTTCAATACAGAAACCACACAATGCCTTTCTCACACGTCCGTCCTGTTCCGTGTCCCCAGAGCTGTCTGGACCTGGTAGGCAACTTGCCTCCTGCCTGACGTGGCGTCACGTGGCAGTCGTGCGTCTTGCGTTGGCGGCCTGACCGCTGGTCAGCCAGCGATCTCGCAGGCCGGTAACTCATTCGCCTGGCGGCGCAACGAAGTGGTTGCATCCCTTACTGGGAGCTAAGTCGCCTGGCGGTCGTAACGATTTCCCTGCATCGCTGTCCACTGTCGGACTCTGACACACAGGAGCAAAAGCCTTTGCCCCGCTGGAATTACAAACGAGCAGATTGGGACAGATTTGCCATACTAACAGACAAATATTGTGAAAACATAAATACACGATATCGCAACATGAAGCAAATGTTGGAAATTCTAACCAGAGCAATAATACAGGCGGCCACTGAGTCTATTCCAAGAGGAGCGAGGAAAAATTACAAACCATACTGGACTGAAGAAATAAAAATTTTGGAGGACAAAGTTGAAGATGCCAGGAAGACAGCAGAGAGAGAACAAACAATTGAGGCGAACATCTGTTTCAAAGCCATCTCAGCAAAATATAAAAGAACAGTAAATCAAACAACAAGAGATTGCTGGAGTGAAAAAAACAGAAAATCTGAACTTTGACAAGGATGGAAACAAACTATGGAAACTAGTGAAAGCCATGAACAATGAAGGACCGAGAAACAAACAAATAACAATTAAACAAGGAAATACCTTCCTTACAGGGAAAAAGGCTGCAAATGCACTAATGGAACACTATGCCAGTGCAAACCACATTGATATTACAACCGAACAGAAGAAAGCAATCAAAGATAAACATCTACATCATAGCAATACAGAGACAGCAGCAGAATATATGATGGCAAATCTAACAATGGAAGAAATGGAACAGGCAATGAATACCCTAAAAAGGAAGAAATCACCAGGAAAGGATAGAATCACAAATGAAATGCTAATAGGACTAGGCACTTAGGCAAAAAAGAAACTACTAGCAGTCCTAAATTACAGCTGGAAGAGAGGGATAGTCCCACAGGCATGGAAGGAAGCTATACTACTACCAGTCCCAAAGAAAGGAAAAGACCTGGAAGAACCAAATGGCTATCGACCTATCAGTCTACTTAGCTGTGTAGGAAAATTAATGGAACGCATTATCAATGGCAGGCTAACATGGCATCTGGAAAAAAACAAACTCTTAACACCACACCAAGCAGGATTCAGAAAGTGCAGATCCACCGAAGATCAAATAACCTATATAGCTCAGGAAATAGAGGATGCCTTCCAAGAGAAAAAGCACACACTAGCGGCCTAGATAGATTTAGAAAAAAGCATTTGATAAAGTATGGAAGGAAGGACTGAAAGTAAAACTGCAAAAATGCATGTTTGTGGGAAAATGTACAAATGGATCAGCCACTACCTTGAGAACAGAGCTGCCAGGACAAAAGTACAAGGACAAACCAGCAAAATGATGCTGTTGGAGCAAGGTGTCCCCCAAGGAGGAGTTCTTTCACCAACATTGTTCCTAGCATATATAAATGACATCACAGAAAATTTTCCAGCCAGAGTACACACATCCTCATTTGCAGATGACCTAGCCATCTGAAGAATATATTAGCACAGCTAACAGCAGAATACAGCAAGCCTTATTAGCGCTAGAGGACTGGTCAAAATCATGGCTAGTGAAGATAAGTGAGGAGAAAACAACACGCACAGTATTCTCCCTCTCAAATAAAACTCAGCAACCTAAACTGGTATTGAATGGAAAAATATTGCGCCATGAAGAAAATCCAAACTATCTAGGAGTCACCTTCGATCTTCGCCTGACATGGAAGACACAGGTTGAGAAAAATCGGACAAGAGCAAGGCAAAGAATGGCAATCATGAAAAAGCTTGCTCGTACAAAGTGGGGAGCAGATGAGAAAGTTCTCAAGAAGTTATATACTGGACGGGTGAGGCCAGTACTGAAATATGGCATTGCAGCTTGGGCAACAGCAGCTAAGTCAAACTTTAAACCAATAAATAGAGTCCAAAAACAAGGAATGCGAATCATAACTGGGAAACCTTAAAAAACGC
>JACEFZ010016292.1:0-55970 GCA_014155875.1 Cepaea nemoralis
TGCCTCAGTTAGCAAGCAAAATGTGTTGAACTCTCGTCGTGACATTATCAATGGATGAATCACCAGAACATGAGAAATAGATTGTGAGATTTACAAGAACACGATTAGAAGTATTGATTGATTGATTTAGGAACCGACATCACAGCATTCGGGACATTCCCATAAGCGCTCCGTCCCCCATCCTCAGCAGCCAGCGAAGAGTTCCAACACTAATAGTTCCAGTAGCAATCTGATTATATGTGCGTCTCGCCTTCCCTCTGAGCGTCGAGCGTCGGCCAGATCCCCTCGTAACACCTCGCTGCCTCAATCTTACCAGACTATGGTGATCCATTTGCTCCTCCGAGGTGTACATGTGCTCTCACAGGAAATAACAAAATGGACGTTGCGGCTAAAGCCTTCGTCTGCACAGAATAAACAAACAAAAACCTACACAAGTACATGAAAAACACTGCATGAAAATATAAATATAAAAGTTACTGATCTGTATCCTTGTTGTGACTTGATACGTATTTAGATTGATCAGCGCGTATAACGACTTACAATGGAGTGAATGAACTGGATGTGTGGTTAAGGCGAGTCAATGGACTAAAGATTAAAAACGTCTCAAGCTCAGGGATTGGCTTAGCCACCCGAAGGGAGAACACCCGCTAGGGAGAAGGGGAGGCGCCCATGTGAGCGAACGGTAAAATAGGGATTAGTAGTGGACTGTACATACCACTGCGGGAACTGCGGAAGAGAAGGTTGAATGTTAAATGAATCTGTGTTGGACATTGAGGTCCTGAAGGGAGAGTGAACCCGAAAGGAAAATGATACTGTTTTCCTATCAATTTTGCAAACCAGCCAGCAACACAGAGACAACCTGTATAGTTTCTTAAACTGTACTTGTTAAATGTTACCGTATGTATGGAAATATGCAGCCATAGTTGCCCAATGGTCGGCAAGATCGCCCACCATTCTGGTGATATTGAGTTCAAATACCCCTAAAGGTGGATACAACTCATGTCATCAATTATCATCAAGTGCCCTGCCAGCTGGCGTAGGCGTTCATGGCTCTCCACAGATCTCGGTCTTTGGTTTTCTGGATCAACTCTGCTGCTGATATTCCCCCATGCCACCGTCTCAATCCATCCAGCATCATTTCTCTTGGTCTGCCTCTGCCTCTCTTCCCCTCGATCTTTCCAGTTGTCACGATGTTCTCCAATGCCTCTCTTCTCATCACATGACCAAAGAAAGATGTTTGTCTCTTTCTTATTGTTGTATATAATGTTCTAGTTTCATTAGCCTCTTTCAGGCAGTCGTCGTTAGTTACTCTGGCAGTCCAAGGAATTCGCAACATTCCTCTCAGGAACCACATCTCTGTTGCTTCTAATTTCTTCTTAATTTGTTCATTTACATTCCAAGATTCACTGCCATACAGCAGAACTGGTTCTACATAGCATTTCAGCACTCTCTTTCTTACATTCAGTGATAGTGACTTATTGCATAAGATACTCTTCATTTTATGAAATGCGGCCTTTGCTTGCCCTATTCTGCTCTTAAACTCCATTGTTCATCTTCCATCTGATGTTATAAATGCCCTTAGGTATCAATAAACTATCTACAACTCATGTACTTACCTTAAATTTCCCAGATCAATCCAGCTTTATGCAACAGGTACCAGATATGTTTTAGGAAGATAAAGGTTACCGGCTCGATACTGACCGCCTCACTCACTGAGTGCCCATAACAATATAAGCCAGGCACCATTTTCCCAGAATGCACATGGCATGGAAATGGCATCATTAACTTGAAGTGTATGGAAATCCTGTTATGGCATTTATTATTCTGTTATTATTATTATTATCATCATCATCATTATCATCATCATCATCATCATCATCATCATCATCATCATCATCATCATTATTGGTTATTACAATCTCATAAACAATTATTCTTTACTATTTATGTGCAACGTGCAATTGTATTATAAATATATTTCTTTCTATATGGTAGTACAATATATTGGAATTGTAATATTAAAGACACATGCAAGTAAAGTTTTATTTAATGGTGACACGCAAGTTTTTGTTCTTTTTTAGAATGTTTCTGAAGCATCTGTTTGTTGGAAAGTTTGTGTGTATGAATGTGCGTTGTTCAGTCAGTCTTGGTGTATTTGAATATATGTTGGTCAGTCAGTGTATGTGAATATCTGTTGGTCAGTCAGTGCATGTGAATATCTGTTGGTCAGTCAGTGTATCAGAATATCTATCGGTCAGTTAGTTATGTGAATATCTATTGGTCAGTCAGTGTATGTAGATATGTGTTGGGGCAGTCGTGACTGAGAGGTTACAGATGCCCGCCTCATGGTCAGAAGGTACCAGGCTCGATCCCAGCATAGGGAGCTTTCCCAAGATCTAATGATATCTAATTATATCACACGTCCCCTCGATCCATTGGGCAGTGAGATCAGACACCTAGCCTTCTTAGATAAGGGCAAAAAACTGGAGGTGTTGTGTGCTAATTGTGCACATTAAAAATCCCACGGCGGTTGGAAATAGTAAAGTGTAGACCTTAAAGACACTGCTCTGGCAGAAAATGGTTAGGAAAGAAAACTGCCTACGGATAAATAAAGACCGTTACGTTTAGAATATATCTAGAGGAAGTAAATCTTACACAAATACATGTCGAAGTGGAACAAACTTAACCTTGGGGTAAATAATTAGGTGGGAGTCATGTCTATCAAAGGAAACCTTCACTGGACCTGGAGTGGCACATCACACGAGTTTGGGAACAATTCGGGGGCAGTGACCACCGGCGACGCTTTCTGCCTGTAGAAAATGTGCACATTGGTTAGAAATCTGACCATAGATATGTTAGAAAACTGATCACAAATACGTTAGGAACCTGACCATAGATATGTTAGAAATTTGACCATAGGTATGTTAGAAATCTTACCATAGATATGTTAGAAATCTGACCATAGATATGTTAGAAAACTGATCACAGATACGTTAGGAACCTGACCATAGATGTGTTAGAAATTTGACTATAGGTATGTTAGAAATCTGACCATAGATATATTAGAAATCTGACCATAGATATGTTGGAAATCTGACCATAGATATGTTAGAAATCTGACCATAGATATGTTAGAAATCTGACCATAGGTATGTTAGAATATCTGACCATTGGTATGTTATAAAAATGACCATATATATGTTAGAAATGTGACCATAGATATGTCAGACATCTTACCATAGGTAGGTTAGAAATATGACCATAGATATGTTAAAAATCTGGTTATAGATATGTTAAAAATCTGACCATAGATATAAATGAAGTAGTTGAAGAGTTCAGAAAATGCATACTACAGGCAGCATTGGAATCAAACCCCAGAGATGCTCATAAACAAAATTAACCCTACTAGACAGTGAACTAGGGCAACTCTATGATGACGTGGAAACGTGTAGAAAGAAACAAACAAGTTAGTTGCATATCCATAACAGGATGTCGCAGTCAACTCCGGCATTTTCTGGCTGCTGTTGACTTCTTGGCAAGTTTACGTTCAGTAGTTTGCCATTGCTTTCTGAACGACCGGCACTCGTGCCTTTGTATGGAAACTAACGCAAGGCGGTTTGCTTCCAAATCTCACGCAGCTGTGTTTCGAATGACACAACAATTATCAGCATACAAAGGCTGAATTTCAAAGAGCCAGTGTGAAGACGCCTCAACGAAAAAGCTGGCAGGAGAAAACAGTCCCTGGACTCTGAAAGAAACACGAGGAGGTTAAGGACAATGGTAAAACACGCGTGTTCAATATAGGACACAGAACGTGAGCAAGAATAGCTGCCAATGTCAGATGCATGAGGGACGTCTGTTGTTAGTCTGCATTAACTTGGACTTGAAATACGAACAGTAAAACCCGATGGTCGTTGAGACAGAAATACAGCCACTGATTGTTGACAATTCTTTCAAGAGTTCAGCATTGCCAAATGGATAAGAACCCTCTTAAAATTCCAGTGTGCCGATGCTGAGGTAGCGGGTTCAATCCTTACACTGATTAGCTGCACTTCTCCTCCTTGACTTACGGACGTAAATTGCGAGTACCTTATAAGTTGAAGTGGATTTACCTGATGGTGAGGGACATTGGTAACAGGGAAAGCTGATCCACACGTACAGATCACTCCAGTGTGGGCTACGCTCGGGTTTAAAGTGAGCGAACGCGAAAATCTTCCCAGAGTGATATAATCATCCACACACATTGGTCTGTTGGGCGGCACAACGGAGCTCATGAACGCGAAAATCTTCCCAGAGTGATATAATCATCCACACACATTGGTCTGTTGGGCGGCACAATGGAGCTCATGAACGCGAAAATCTTCCCAGAGTGATATAATCATCCACACACATTGGTCTGTTGGGCGGCACAACGGAGCTCATGAACGAGAAAATCTTCCCAGAGTGATATAATCATCCACACACATTGGTCTGTTGGGCGGCACAACGGAGCTCATGAACGAGAAAATCTTCCCAGAGTGATATAATCATCCACACACATTGGTCTGTTGGGCGGCACAACGGAGCTCATGAACGCGAAAATCTTCCCAGAGTGATATAATCATCCACACACATTGGTCTGTTGGGCGGCACAACGGAGCTCATGAACGAGAAAATCTTCCCAGAGTGATATAATCATCCACACACATTGGTCTGTTGGGCGGCACAACGGAGCTCATGAACGAGAAAATCTTCCCAGAGTGATATAATCATCCACACACATTGGTCTGTTGGGCGGCACAACGGAGCTCATGAACGAGAAAATCTTCCCAGAGTGATATAATCATCCACACACATTGGTCTGTTGGGCGGCACAACGGAGCTCATGAACGAGAAAATCTTCCCAGAGTGATATAATCATCCACACACATTGGTCTGTTGGGCGGCACAGCGGAGCTCATGAACGCGAAAATCTTCCTAGAGTGATATAATAATCCACACACATTGGTCTGTTGGGCGGCACAACGGAGCTCATGAACGCGAAAATCTTCCCAGAGTGATATAATCATCCACACACATTGGTCTGTTGGGCGGCACAACGGAGCTCATGAACTTTCACTGCCCAGTATGGGGGAGAGAGCTGTCAAGAAAGACAGCGGAGCTGTTGCCGTGACTACGAGAAGTTTAACCATTGAGGTCACGGCTGTAACAAAGTCAACAACCTAGGTGGGGACACAGGCGTCCATCCATGCATGTATTCTCAGCGACTGCGTGAGTATGAGTATGAAGATCGAGATGGACTGGGCCAGAAGGTAACTGCTTGAATCTCTGAGGAGGGCAAAGCTGACTAGTATTGTTTTATATGTGTGCTAGGACAAGCGATTGCAAGGGGAAACAAACCAGCAGATAGGTCTGCGGACTTGACTGTTGTAGGGAGCGGACGAGCAATGGACCAGGCTGATACTCTGATGGTCTCGGGTTGAATTGAGGTGAGTTGAGCTAAGAAACCACATACTGCTCTCAGTACATTCCCACACTCGCACCGTCCCCTGGCTCAGCAGCCAGCGAAGAGATAGTCAAACTGCTAATAGTTCCAACTGCCATCTGATTGAAAGTTCTCCTGGTTTTCCCTCTCAGTTTTGATGTTCGTCCAGATCCACTGGGGGAGGCAGTGCGAGTAAATAAATCAAGGGCTGTGTGTGATTGCAACTTTGACCAGACTAATGATTGATTGATTGATTGATTGATTGATTTAGGAACCGGCATCACAGCATTCGGGGCATTCCCATAAACGCTCCGTCCCCATCCTCAGCAGCCATCGAAGAGTTCCAACACCAATAGTACCAGTAGCAATCTGATTAAATGTGCGTCTCGCCTTTCCTCTGAGCGTCGAGCGTCGGGAAGATCTCCTCGTCACACCTCGCTGTCGCATTCTTGCCAGGCCATGGTGATCCATTTGCTCCTCCGAGGTATACACGTGCTCCCACAAGGCCGCAACCACGTCTGCCTTGTCATGCATCAATACTTCACCAAGTTTTGCAGAGCCAGCCAATCTGTCTGCCTGTTAATTCCCCAGCACACCGGCATGCCCCGGAGAAAAGATTCAGGCGATGCTTGTCACCCGTGACCTCCGAAGCGAAGCAAGATCAGACTAAGAAAACACCAACCATTCCTACAGAAATCTACTGTCTTCACCAAGCAAGCAACAAAGGATCACCATACAGTCGATGCCGTCTCACTGTTTAGTACCCGGAAACGAAAGAATTGACCAACTAGCCAAGTCTGGTACAACTGTGCCGGGCGCATGCCACCAAAAGAAAAGAATCACCAAATAAATCAGAATGCTGCCAGCACAAGACTTTTACCAGATTATGGAAAGACCATAACAAATAATTATTGTGTGGCTCAGAACAGGATACATCTGGCTCCTCAGCCATGTGTATAAACAATATGCAATTGGCAAAATATGCATGTGGATTGACGCTGGGGACAGCAGATCACATACTCCAAGACTGTCCAGAATACGACACATCTAAGCAAACCTTTCCGACTAGAGAAACACAAGTGAAATATAAAGAGCACTGTAAAAATCCCAAGTTAGTTAAATATCGCAAAGAGTAGACCTTAAGATCGCTGCGCTGACAGAAAATTGTTATGAAAGAAAAGCGACTCACGGGTCGGCTAAATAAAGTCGGGTAAAATCTGTCTGCCGGTCTCCCTTTCCTAGGGGTTAACATCATTCTCCGTAATCCCGTATATTCTCGTGAGTAACGTAACCTCCGCAAGAATCAGTAGTGGTTCTCGCCGCGTTGGTAACTTACGGGGTATGTAAGCCGGTCGCTCAGATAGCAATGGCATACTACTGAACGTAATCTTGCCAAGAAATCAACAATCAGCTGAAAGATGCTGATGCTGACAGCGATGTCCTGTAAAGATATGAAAAAAAAATAAATAAACCGGACATAAACCGCACGGGCCACTCAGTGAACTAATAAATCAGAGAATCATTTGTATAAGAGACAACACTGCAGATATAGACAATTTATGTCAAGCAACGGAAAGAAGACGTAGGAAAACATCTATGGTCTTATACGGCACTGGCCCCAACGTGAATGTAATTTATCGCCGATTATTGCCTCTGTACTGGAATGACGTGTTGACAGTCAAACACCTGAAAGAGGTGGAAGGAACATGACCGTTCTAGGCCCAGTGTGTGTGATGTGCTTAGGGTTGCCAGATGTTGTCATTGAGAAACCGAGTCGTTTCTCTTAAAGACTAGAAGGATTACACGATCCTAGAATGAACGCTTTCTCTGCCGCATTTTGAAATCCCTCAATGACGTAATTTAAACGTAGCCATTGGTAGACAAATAATACATAAGACACTGTTTCATTTTGCTCGGTATAAAGGCCAAGTGGTTACAATGGTAACTAGTCCTTCACAAATCACAACAGACTGAACTACAACCAGTGACACAATGAAAACAAGATTAATGTGTCCGCAAGTGAAAATTGAGAAGCCCTCCCCGAGGATTACATTTTTTCCCGTAGTCTTGTTCGTGTATTTGTGTTGGTTTGTGTGTGTGTGTGTGTGTGTGTGTGTGTGTGTGTGTGTGTGTGTGTGTGTATGTGTGTGTGTGTGTGTGTGTTGTTTCTTGTGCTGACGAAGACTTAAATCGCAACTACTGTTATGTTACTTGCGATCGTTTTCTAGTTAAGCTTACCATCTACTTCTCCTGAGTGTGTGCGTGTGTGTGTTTGTGCGTGTGTGTGTGCGTGCGTGTGAGCGTGCGTCTGAGTGTGCATGAACGTGTGAGTGTGTGGTGCGTGTGTGTGAGAGAGCGTGTGTGTGAGTGTGTGTGTGTAAGTGTGTTTGTGTGTGTAGGTGTATGTGTGTGTGGGTGTATATGTGTGTGTGTGTGTGCGCGCGCGCGCGTGTGTGTGAATGTGATTAATTGCATTCCGCAAGGATTTGTATTATTAGATAACCAAGGGATACAACCGAAAGAATGTGTGACTAAAAATAGATCAACCCGCGGCTGTAGTAAGGAACTAATTATAACCCACATCGATTATTCCGTCTATTTATATTTTCACATCGACTCAGCAGACTAGGCAGGCGTGGCCGAGGGGATACTTCGTTCCTTTTGGAAAACTAACCTGTCAAGTTGGCTTTACCAGGGCACCACCTGGAGCTCTCCTAGCGCTTTCCTGTCCTACTGTTGTGGTTTTTTTTTAAAATCAAGTATTTAAATTCCAAGTACTACAGGAGACAAATGAACATCGTAAACTGATTAGAGAAATTAGACGTAGACAGTCAAAATTTTTTGGACATGTTATGAGAAGAAATGGATTGGAGAACTTAGTGACAACTGGCAAGATCGAGGGGAACAGACCAAGAGGAAGACCGAGAGGAAAATACCTGGATGGCTTGGCCACATGGCATGGACGAGACAGGAAGACTGAGCTGATCCACGACACTGGTGATCGAGTGAAATGGCGAGTCAAGACCGCCCATGCTTTCCAGCATGGCACATGATTGATTGATTGATTGATTTAAATTCGTTCGATGTGACACGAAATATTAACTTCGCTTATTTTTTTGTATAAATATTGATACTGATCATGTCAATAGGGTGTTGACACGGTCGACTCAATATCCCCATTACCGCGTTCGAAACACAACTGCGGGCAATGTGGAAGCAGATCTGCGTGCGCTGGTTTTAATACAATGGGATGGGTGCGGTCGTTCAGAAAGCAATGGCAAACTACTGAACGTAAACTTGCCAATAAATCAAAAACAGCCAAAACTGGTGTGGTTGTCTGCGACAAGATACGCAACTAACTAACTGGAGGAAAGCCTCTACACCAAAAGATACTCCGATAGATATAGTGAACATGAACGCAAGTGCTTCGGACTTGACAGTTAAAGCTCAGTCTTATAGGAGATTCCACACTTACAAAAACAAAGCAATCAACCATCCGTATTTTTCATTTACTTTGCTTGTTAGGAGATGGCAGGTTCGAGTCCCGGAGTGGCCACTAGCTTTCATTTCTTTTTTAAACATTCTTGTGTGCGTCCTCTAATCTCTACCTTTGTCTTCTAGTTTTATGAGTGCGCATCAATATTTGTCAGTTTGATACTCATGCTATTTCAATAGTTAGTTACATATCCTTTACAGAACGTCGCAGTCAACTCCAGCATGTTTTGGCTGTTTGCGATTCCTAGGCAAGTTTACGGTAAGTAGTTTGCTATTGCTTTCTGCTCAACCGACACTCATACCTTTGTATGGCAAGTCAACATAAGGCGATCTGCTTCTAAATCGCTTTGGAAGTTGTGTTTCGGGCGCAGTATGCGGGATTGTGAAATGCTTTTGTAAACCCTTCGCTTCAGCGCGTCAGTGTTTTCCCGGAAATGAATAGCTAGTCAAGGGAGAAAACTTAAAGAATGAGTTACTAAAAATAGATCCTTATCGGTTGTCGCCAGGAACTAATTATAAACTGCAATGTATTTTCAAGGTGCCAATGAATTATCAATGTTAGCTCTGCCGATGTTGATATTCATATCGGACCTCATTCTAGGCAGGCGTGGCTGAGGGGATACTTCGTTCCTTGTGGAAAACTAACCTGTCACGTTGGGTAAACCAGGGTCTCACCTGGAGGTCTCCTAGTGCTTTACCTGCCTCACATTTTTTTTTTTACATCAAGTATTAAATTTGTTTGTTTGGAAGCGAAATATTAACTTCGATTATTTCTTTTCTAAATGTTGATGATGATCTAACATAAAAAAAACAAATGTTATTTACTACCTATAGTACCTTGCGGTGTATGGCAGGGGAGTCTTGAGCCTGAGGAATTACACCCGCCTGCTTAGTACAGTCGCCGCGAACTGTGCAGGTTAGGGATTTCTTGTTTGCTCCCGACAGAAAAAAATATCCACACCTTACCGAGGATTCAAACCCGGGTCTCCCGAATCAGAATCCGGTATTCTAGCCACTCTGTCAGCCGCTCCTCTGCTGATTATATCAAAAATATTGATGTCGATATACCTCTCAGTAAATATTACGTTTACTTTTCATTAAGTACATCTTTCTTTCTTCTTCTCCTCCTCTTTTCCGCCCCCCCCCCCCTCAAAAAATATCCCCGCGTTCTCGATTTATCATAAGTATATCAAGAGAAAAATGTGTATAATTGAAGCATGAAAGAATGTTCGAGTAGATAATATAATGAAACGAATACAGGATCAAATTAAAACAGCTGTAACCGAACATTCTTAGCTGTTTGTCACGCGTCCCCCTGATCCCTTGGGTAGTGAGATGGGATACCTGGCCTTCTGTGATAAGCGCGTAAAACAAGAAGTCCCATGTGCATGTTGAACACGTTAACAATCCCAGGATGTTGGAAATCGTCAAAAGAAGATCATATGGTTTCTGCCATGGCAACACTTTTAGACAAACGTAAACTTACCTACAGGTATATGTAGCCCGTTAGATTGAATGGAATCTGTCTAGAGGAAGAGGCCACTAAGACAGTTGGTAAATAAACACCCTAGTATTGTTTAGCCCTCCGTACGTCACTGCCAACTAATTATGATATAGATGTTTTCCCCGATGTCCTGTTGTCAAACTATCTCTGTCTGCCTCTATTTCTCTTACCCTTAAATGTTCAGCTATCAAGACGTACTCCACCTTTCCCCCTTCTCATGCTGTGTCCAATGGCTGTCCATTTCTTATCAGAAGTAATCATTATTTTTTTTTTTAACGCTCTCTCTCTCTTTGAGTCGTAGTCCACACAAGCGTAGGTGCTTCTAGTGCACTGGGACTGATTTTTACGTGTGAATTACCAGTGTCCCTCGCCATCAGGCGCCATCAGTAGCACTCCTACTTCT
Source organism: Cepaea nemoralis (assembly GCA_014155875.1). NCBI lineage: Eukaryota > Metazoa > Mollusca > Gastropoda > Stylommatophora > Helicidae > Cepaea > Cepaea nemoralis. The sequence goes on from JACEFZ010016292.1 coordinate 10,867, forward strand.
GAGGTACTTGTAATTTATGTCCCAAAGTCAAGGTCGAGAAGCCAACATGTTAGTCCAACTGACCGGTGTAGGGGTTGAGCCCGCGACAACGGCATCAGCACACCGGAAGTTTAAGGACTACCGCTCTTGTCCATTTGACCAGCTCCCCTCCAGTTGAATTGTGTCGTTTTGATACAACATATCAACTTCGTGTATTTTCATGTAAATATTGGTTCTGGTGATTTTAATAATTATTTTTTTGCATATCTTATTTACAGGACATCGCTGTCAACTCCAGCATTTTACTGCTGTTGTTGATGTCTTGGCAAGTTTTACGCTCAGTAGTTTGCCATTGATTTCTGAACGACCGGCTCTCATACCAACACGTTAAAACCCCAGCGCGACACGGTCTACTGCCAAATCGGTCACCGCTGCTTTTCGAACGCGTGGTAAACGGCTCACGAATCGCGTTCGCAAGACTTTGGAGACCAACTAAAATATTAATAATAACAAAAGCCATACGATCTGGGCTGTAAGAAGAAGAAATGTTTAAAAAAATAAATAAATAAGCAGGACAGCGCCAGAAGATCTCCAGGCGTGACCCTGGTAAACTAACGTGACGGGTTAGGATTCAGAATTGAACGAAGTATCCCCTCGGCCAGGCCTGCCTGGTACCCAAAGGCAGAATCAAGATATACACAGACGGAGGGTGTGTTGATAAACAATCGTAGGCTATAAATAGTTCCTTACTACGACTGATAAAGATCTATTTTAAGACATGCATACTTTAGGTTATCTCCCTTGATTTAAAAAATATATATTTACTGGAGACCGGGGATCAGCATGGCAGAATGGATAAGAGCGCTCGTTCTTCAACGTCCGGTGCGCTGATATTAGGGTGGCTGATTAAACCCCTACACCGGCCAGGTGTACTAAGATGTTGGCTTCCTGTCTTTGACTTGGGGACGTAAGTTACAAGTACCTCAGAAGTCGGAGTGGGTTCACCTAATGGCGAGGGGCACTGGTAATAGGGAAAGCTAATCCACATGCAAACATCAGTCCAGTGCATTCCCCCAGTAGTAGCATGTGTATGGATTACGCTTGGGTTCAAAGCAATGTCAACAAATTTTAAAAAAAAGCAATTGCATATCTTCTACAGAACGACGCTATTATCCCCAATATCTTTGGCTGTGTTGACAATTTTTACGTAGATTGCCATTGCTTTCTAGGGGACCTACGCTTCATAACATCGAAAATAAGGCACCGCGGTCTACTTCCGAATCGCCCTCAGCTGATTTCGAACCCTCTTCTCGATATGTCGGGTAATTGTGAAGTTCACTGCCCCTAATCCCCAGCGCCCACAATAAGAAATACATTCGGAGGTATTGACTAGCACTCAGAAAATGAGATTAAACATTAGAGTTCACCATGCCAGTATAACAACATAGGGATTTGAACCAGCCTCTCCCACATGAGGAATACGACTGAAAAGTATGGGTGGCTGCTTGATTGTTATTTCACTCAGTGACTAGTAGTGAGAGACACTGAGACACCAGTTCTCCAACCAGTCAGGCACTTATCTGTGTAGTATTACCGAGACACCAGTACTCCAACCAGTCAGGCACTTATCTGTGTCGTATTACCGAGACACCAGTACTCTAACCAGTCAGGCACTTATCTGTGTAGTATTACCGAGACGCCGGCTTCGTGGCTTAGAGGTTATGACTTTTCTCCGTAATCTCGTATACTCTCGCCGGTGACGTGATGACGGTGAGAATCAGCAGTGGTTCGAATCGCATCGGTAACTTACGGGGTATGTGAGCCGGCCGCTCAGAAAGCAATGGCAAACTACTGAGCGTAATCTTGCCAAGAAATCAACATACAGCTGAAATATGCTGGTGTTGACAGCGATGTCCTGTAAAGGATATGCCAATAAAAAAAAAAAACAAATTACCGAGACACCAGTACTCCAACCAGTCAGGCACTTATCGGTGTCGTATTACCGAGACACCAGTACTCCAACCAGTCAATGTCATGGACGAGACAGGAACACTGAGCTGATCCACGACACTGGTGATCGAGTGAAATGGCGAGTCATGACCGCCCACGCTTTCCGGCATGGCACATGATTGATTGATTGATTACCGAGACACCATGGATACTTTTTTTCTCTTCAAATTACTAGCATCATTATTTTTCAAATAACCAACTTCAATATTTTGTTCAAATTAACTGCATCAATATTTTGTTAATATTACCTGCATCAATATTTTATTCAAATTAGCAGTATCAATATATTGTTCTTATTACCAATATCAATTTTTTTCCCAATTTACCAGTTTAAAAATTTTTAACATATTCTCAAAATCAACATTGTCAACAAATTAACAGCATCAATAATTTGATCAAATTAACAGCATCAATAATTTGATCAAATTAACAGCATCAACAGAATTAAACATAAACAGGCGAAGGTAAAATTTTGTTTCAAAACCAGTGCCAATAATATTTTGTTCAAATTACCAGAATCAATATTTTGTTCAAATAATAAGCATCAATAGTTTGTTCAACATACCGGCATACATATTTTGTACAAATTAGCAGCATCAATATTTTGTACAAATTAGCAGCATCAAAAATTTGTACACATTGACAGCATCAATAATTTGTTCAAATTAAACAGCGTCAATATTTTGTACAAATGAGAACATCATTATTTTGTACAAATGAGGAGAATCAATATTTTGTACAAATTACCAGCATCAATAAATTTAAAGTTAGTTGCATATTCTTTACAAGACGTCGCAATCAACACCAGTATTTTTTGGGGTGCTGTTTATGATTTCTTGGCAAGTTTCCGTTCAGTAGTTTGCCTTTGCTTTCTGAACGACCGGCCCTCATACCATTTAATAAAAACCAACACAAGGCGATCTGCTGCCAAATCGCCCGCAGCTATGTTTCGAACACGGTATGCGATATTACGAACTGCAAATTGTGCCCGTAACCCGTTTGCCACAGAGCAGGTGGTAGATTTAAGAGCGACGTTAATAATTTTTAAAGAACTTGAAGACACGATTAAGGAAACTTTAAGACACGATTTTAGAGGCTTGAAGACACGACTTAAGAGACATTAAGGCACGATTTAAGGGACTTTAAGACACGATTTAAGAGACTCTAAGACACAATTTAAGAGACTCTAAGACACGATTTCAGAGACTCTGAGACACTATTTAAGAGACTTGAAGACATGATTTAGGAGACTTTAAGACACGATTTAAGAGACATTAAGACACGATTTAAGAGACATTAAGACACGATTTCAGAGACTTTGAGACATCTATATCTATAAAACAGAGTGTATGTTTGTTTGTGGGTTTGTGGGTATTGGATGCGTTCGATAACGGTACATCCGATTGAGATGAAATTTTCTACACGTCTTCCTTTCATTCCTGTGCAACCGACTATAATAATTTCTTAATGTAAAATCTTCTACTTATTTAATAACATTTACTTTTCCATTTTCATTATATAATGTCTATATAGCAGGGGGACTTCACTCTAGAAAAGTTATTTCAAGGGGCATAACTTTTAATAACATTTCTATATACTTTATAGTCACATTGTTGGACTTACTTGCACTATTGTTAAACTCTTTGTCTATAGTTATTTTCTGGCATATGAGTTATAATAAATAATGATATAATCTTTAAGGAATTTTCAAAGTTTTCATAAAAATAATGCATAATGCATAACATTGTAACTCATCTTTTTCTACAGTTTTCATTGAATGGTGTTATCAGTTGTGTGGAAGGGCATAGATAGACAGATAGTCGGGAACGGAAGCTTATTTGACTACTTATATGAATTAAATGACATGCTCCCCACCAGGGACTGGGTGAAGCCGGGCCGGGTCAGACAGACAGATAGACAGACAGACAGTCGGGAACGGGAGAGCTTATAATTTTATATGACTGCGTATATGAATTAAATTAGATGCTCCCCACCAGGGACTGGGTGAAGCCGGGCAGGGACAGACAGACAAACAGATAGTCGGGAACGGGAGAGCTTATATGACTACGTATATGAATTAAATTAGACGCTCCCCACCAGGGACTGGGTGAAGCCGGGCCCGGTCAGATAGACAGACAGACAGATAGTCGGGAACGGGAGAGCTTATATGACTACTTATATGAATTAAATGAGATGCTCCCCACCAGGGACTGGGTGAAGCCGGGCCGGGTCAGCCAGCCAGACAGACAAACAAGCAGACAGACAGACTGATAGATAGATAGATCCCCTCCAGGGCCTGGGAGAAGCCGGGCCGGGTCAGCTAGTGATTAATAAAATAAAAAAATAAAATAAATACGCTAGCAACGGATTAGCAGGACTGCACCAGGAGATCTCCAGGTTTGAACCTGGTAATCTAACGCGTTAAGCTAGTTTCCCATTGGAACGAAGTATCCCCTCAGCCACGCCTGCCTGAAACTGGAAATTAAAATGGAAATATACCTAGACGGAGCAAGCAGGTCAGTTATAATTAGTTCCTTACTATAACCTGGGTGGATCTATTTTTAGTCCCATATTTTTCGTCTATTCTCCTTTGATCAATTATTGTGGAGCTCAGAGGAAAGAACAGAAGGACACATAATCAGACTGCAACTGTTTCTATTATACTGGGACACTTCGTTGGTTGTTGAAGATGAGGACATGGGGGTGTATGAGAATGTGCTGCTAGAGTAATGTGATGTCGGTTCTTAACTGAACGCTGAACTCATTTGTTGGGGAAAACCTTGAAAACATTAAAATATCACTAGAAATAAATTCACGGGTATCGAATGGCAATCACCCGGGAAGGTTAACCCGGTCAACAAATGCTCGCAGAAGTCGGATGTGTCGGCCTAACGGCGCAAGAACGCAGCTCTGCTTTAAACAGGCACAACGCAGTCACATCCAAAAAAAATATCCGGATGAACGAAAAAGAAGAAGAAGAATGGCAATCACAGAAGTAGAAGAAAGAAGCAGAGACAGAGGAAAAACTAGACAATATAAACATTGAGAAGCCGCAGCCATCAAGGCGGGTTCGAACCAGCCCACCTATGTAACGACAGTAACCGAAGGGTGGATGGTTAATTGGGTGTTTTGGTTGTGATCTGGTTATCCTCATTTTTCTCTAACCTCTACCCCATTCAACCTCAGAAGAGAAGATGTAATTAGGGTCCATCTCAGCCTCAGATTAATTAACCTGTGGACGAATCAGTCACATTTCGGAAATTAAATTGAAAAGTATTTTTGTCTGTATGAGGTCATGTGTGTGATCTTACATTTTGTTGTGAATCGACAAGAAGACTGATTTGTAACTCTTTTATGTCTGAGGAAATGGCGCTCTAATTTTCTGAGCCCTGACAATAGATTGTATCTTTGGGAGTGAGATGAATGTGAAGACTTTCCCGCAGACCCGCTACAGATGTACCATTCCTCCTAGCTTGTATTGCAGAGTTCCCCTCCAAATTTCCCAGTTCAGAAGCCGGCAGGTTGTGCAAGATCAGTACTGGAACTTCCCATCTACAGAGAGACATCATAGGATGTTACCAGGTCATGATTCAGCATGAAACAACATACTCGTCATCATCATGTGCCACACCGATAAGCGTCGGCGGTTATGTTTCACCATCTCACACGATCGCCAGAGTCGTGGATCAGCTCTGTGTTTTTGTTTCGATTATGCCATGCTTGTCTTCAGCATCTGATGGTCTTTCTTTTCTGGAAAGCAATATCTAGTGGCTTCAATGCGTCGGCACACAGACGAACTAATAAAGCGATCATAAATCATTTGACATAAAATCCAGCATACATCCAATATACATTTTCTGAATGAAAACACGTCTAAGATATTCCAATACTTCGTATGAAAGCCACTCTGTAGCTGGCTAGACTGCTGTTGTTTTTTGTTTTTGTTTTTGTTGTTGTTTTTTTAGTTTAAAGAACATTGTTATAATTAAGTTAATAATGAAAATAATTCATGATGCTTAAAGGGCGATCTGGTACAATATGTCTTCATTGGTTTAGAAATATGATTTTTGTTGGTTTGTCGGATCTGCTGTCTGTCCCACTTTTCACATGGGACAGTGAGGAGCATTTTGTGTGATATTCACTGGCACAGGAGCGGAGCATTATGGGGTAACCCTTTGTCGTGAAGTTGGAACCGCGTCTAACTACTAACGACTAACCCACTAACGACTAGCCCACTGACAACTGTCCTTGCTTATGACCGAAAAGTTGTCCGGGAGGTTGTTATGGGAGCGAGTTTCTGCAAAGGACATGCTACAGAATGAATTATTTAGTCTAGACTATGATCACCCAGCCCTTTCTCTTCTTATCCCCCATTGCAGCGATGGGAAGCTGTGTTACCTATTCGTATGCTTGCTTGCTTGTGTTCGCTGGCTTGAGCTCCAACGCGAAGTCCTGTATGTCGGATGAACGCATCCTATTGTCCAACATCAGTGTGATGTCATACAGGACCTGAGGTTTGCGTGAGTATCCATTGTCCCATATCTGGCTTATTGGTGTGCAGACTGGTTGTTCCGCGCCGTACAGGCAGACACTCTCCGACTTCGGAGGAACTTATTTGTATTATGTGCATTCCATAATCTCCCTTGTAGTCTTGGCCTTATTTATAAACACAGGCTTAGACTGGCCACCATAACCACTCTGTTGTATGTCGCAGCGTCTTTTTCTGTGTGCATGGGGTGGCGCTTTTACTGGGTTACTATGTGGACTATATGCTGTTGCAAAAAAGCCTTTTGCTCTTCAGGCGCTGTGTCGATACATTCACCGGGGAATTGCCGTCCATAAGATGTATATAACTATTCCAGTTGACAGATTTGTCAGCTGAAATTAAAATTCACAAGAAATAAAATTAGACAGGATTGCGCCACTAGATCTCTAGGGAACGACCCTGGTAAAGTTCACTGTGAAAGGTAACTTTTGCATCGAAGTATCTCCTCGGCCATGCCTACCTAGTTACGTTCTCGCGCACTGAAAATATACGATGCTAGGACAGATTCCTGCATTCGAGTTATAAATAACTTCTTAGTTCCCTTGCCAACCGACAGAGTAAGTATCAACATTTTTTTTTTTCTTCTAGTTTTCATTTTTTCTTCATTGCTTTCATTTTTTCATAGTTTTATTCTTCTCACCCCGTCCTCATGCCATAATGTAGCCACCGGAGGGTCTTTTCCGTGACTATATGTTGTGTTTTGTGTATGTATTTGTTTGCTGGTGAAGGCTAGTCGCCACAACGTCCTGTAAGTATGTGTCTTAATTCTGTTCTATAAAGCTACATTACATTGTGTTATTTTATATTGTTTACTTTTCCACAGCTTTACCGCAATTGCACCAAATTTTACTCAGCACTCTTTTGGCAATTGTACCAAGACTACAACGTGAATGTAACAAGCATTGTAGATTAATTGATGTACAAAAGATGAGTGATGGGACGGGTCGAATGTAAGACGGCCCTGCGTGCCCAATTTGTGACCCTTGAAAATAAAGTTTGTTTGTTCGTTCGTTTGTTTGTTCGTTCGTTATTCTCAAGAAGCTGTCATCCAATTTAATATTTCAATTAGTGCTAATTGTTCCGTGTTTGTCTGTTCACTTTTTAGTTCCAAGGGGTAGAAGTTAGCAGACGCAAAATGTGGAAGAGAAAAGAAACGAGATCGGTCACGCTGAGGCGGTCCAGGAATTTCATATCGACTTTGGATTAACAATTCAATAACAATGGTTAGTACTTAGTGCTGTTGTAAAACTGTTGTTTTTCTATATTTGTTAAAGCATTGCGGTGTTAAATGTATTGTCTTTTGTTGTATTAATTCCAGTTTTCAATGACAGCATTTAGATTAAATCATTTAATTTATGAATCATTTGTGGATTTTTGTCCATGTCTCCATGTTTACTTTAAAATTTAAATATACCTTCGACTTTCGGGTGGTTTGTTCAGGTTGTATATCAGTAACTTCAGACTACCCTGCATTCTCACAGCACGACAGGGTAACCATTAATTCATGGCCCAGTGGTGCCTTTGTGTGTATGTGTGTGTGTGTGTGTGTGTGTGGATTGACTTGTGGTGTGTGATTGAAACAATTTGTATATATTTGTGTTGATGAAATATTTATATTTTAAAATATTTATATATCGGGGGACTTTATTACCAAACGTTTGGTAATAATGTCCCGTACATTATTCACAAACGGCTGGTCACTTGACGTTTACTACCGCCGTCAATTGGTTTCAGAAGACTATTATTCTCTCTCCTTGTCTGTCTTTTGTTTGCAAGCTCTTTTTCTTCAAACGTCACACAGACGATATTTGTCGGCAAGGACACACTCTACGTACAGTGATATTTTATTTGGCAGATAAAATCACATTAAACAAAGACATCTATTGGATCCATCGATTCCGACACTTGATCATTCCATCGCTGTCTGGAAAGGGGGGGGGGGGGCTGCACCTCCCAGCAGCTTCCACAAATCCATAGAGCACAATTTATTCACAAGCTTCGAGTTTCTCAGTTCTGTATTTTAGTTCGTAATGTTTTATAATTTTTGTTAAAAATAAAAAAAAAAAAAATTTTCCGACGGGGAGTCGAAACCCAGTCTCCCGCGTGACAGGCGGAGATACTAACCACTACACTACAGAGGATACAACTGTAGTTCCACAAACAATAATAACGTATGCCATGTGACCAGCAGTATAATTTGCACGTGAAGTAAACATCACGTGACCAGCCGCATCTGCGAATAATCACGTGACCACAGCAGCATCTGCGAATAATCACGTGACCAGCCATTTGTGAATAATGTCCCGTAAATTATTGACAAACGTTTCGTAATAATCACTTCATTATATATTTGTTTCTTCATCTCCTATATAATTATTCGAGAATTGGCCAAAATGAAATGCATTCGTTTGACAAACGGTTTGTAAAGTTTCTTCGAACTTTGTAAACTTGTTCGGTAATTCAATTCACATTGAATGAATGTATGCCATTGTCAGTGGTCATGAAATGATAAAAGGTTCAGCTCTTAGATTTTATTAAAGAAATTATTAGGCAAAAAGCCCAAAACTAACAATTTTAAACAGCAATTTCAAATTTGACCTTCAAACATATTGATATTCTATTCTGTTGAGCTTCTAAACTTTCATTATTCCTTCATTCAGTACTCAGTTCATAGTTTCTGAGAAACTTTCTCATGTTTTATAGAGGAATTTTATTTTGTTTTAGTATTTCCTTCTCTACCCTGGAATGTAGCCATAGTTTGTTTTTAGTATTTCCTCTTCTGGGATTATTATAGAAGTAGTTTGTTTAGTATTTCCTCATCTGCCCTGGGATATAAAGGTAGTTTGTTTAGTATTTCCTCCTGTACCCTGGGAATTAGGAAAAAAAACAGGCACACTTTGGGCAGAATGGCAGGCTTCTATTCAACAATCAAACATAGAGATAATCTATTGGATTTTTTCCCAAGGATATGCTGGTGTGGTGGTAAATGAGCAGGCAGATTGACTGGATCAGCACCTCTTGGTGGGTATTGGTTCATGATAACACAGATGTGGTCGGGGCCAGTTGGAATCATGTGTTTAGTGCAGAAAAACAGATAGATCATCAAGGCTTGGAGAGAATGGTGCTGTAGGAAGTTACCAGAAGATCTGGCTGACACTTAAAACTCAGAGGAAAGGTCAGACAGACACATAATCAAACTGTTACTGGTACCATTAATATTGGGACTCTTCACTGGCTGATGACGATGAGGATGGAGCACATATGGGCATGTTCCAATGCTGGAATGTCGGTTCTTGACCTAACTGAATTCAACCCAACCCTGGTATATAGTGGTAGTTTGTTATGGTTTGTATTTCCTCTTCTAACCTAGGATACAGATGTATTGTGCTTAGTATTTCTTCTTCTACACTCGGATGTAGAGGCAACTTGTTTAGTGCTTTCTCTTTGACCAGGAAGTATATTATTTTTGTTTAATACACACCCATACACTGTATACATACCATGAACGCAATACAATAAAGTATAATACCATAACATCTCCCCCGAAGTGTCTCCACCTTGCCGTGGTGGGGGAGCTTGAGTGTCCCACTGACCCCAAGCGCTGTGCCGATGGATATTAACTACATATTGGACAGCTCTTGGGATAGGGACCAGACTAAGAGAGACACAACCTGCTACTCTGCAGGTAGACTGAGGATAGCAATCTAAATCAGGCAAACGATGCCAATGATCACAGTTCGGACATAACCTCTAATGCTCCCAGCTGAGGTGAATGGCTGAACGTCTCGAAGTGAGAGCCTGGCCGATACAAACCTACATCAAAATTGAGGTAAGGTGCTGAGCACGCTACATGCTTGGTGCAGATACTCGTTCGATGGCTCTTAGCTGGGGATATGAGGGATCCCCGGATGAGAGGGCCTGGCCGTCATTCGCACACAGACGCACGGAGGTAAGGTGCTGAGCCAGCAGCACATGTAGCCTACCTCGTGAGCGAGTACTAAAGGTGGAAAAACACTTCGGGCGCGTGTTCCGAAGATAGTCTGTAACCGTACTCATGGAGTGAGTAAAGTCAAAGGTGGAAAATTTCTCGTTGACACGAAATGGCGCCTGGCTTGCGAATCCATTACGTGGCAGCCCGAAGGAAAAGCTCGCTGTGTGGAAGTCGAAATAAGAGTCTAACTGTCTCCGAGGAAGGCTAACCTCATTAAAAATGCCCGCTGAAGCCGGAAGTGCCAGCCTACGGGCGGCAAAATAAAAATGGCACTACGCAATTACGTCCGAGTGAAATGTCTTTCGTGACCGGAAAAGCTCTAACTAGTCTTCCCTCGTGCTAGGAACAGCTACCTAGTTTCCGAATGCCGCTCTTGTTCGGAACAGCTCTGACTAGGTAGCTTTCTGAATGTCCGATGTGTTTGGAACAGTTCTGACAGACACAATGACAAGCACATGTCCGAAAAACTCGCTGAGTGGATACTGACTGCAGACCAGCTTGGTTTGTGCGGGAAAGGCCCTGGGGTGAACGAAATGCCCAATATATTGAAGTGAGGAATTAAAGCAGCCATGAGCAGGACGTGACGATTCCCTCTGTGAGCCCAGCACCAGGGCGCTATGTGCCGGCCCTGCAATTATGGAAGCCACCCAGGATGGCGGAAAATGCTATGGACTGTCCCTGCCTTCATTTGAGGGATGACCGTGCAGTCTCCGACTGTTCCAACTTGACCAGCTGGGAGGTGGACAGTACCACAAAAGTGAGTCTCCCAGGAATGCTAACCTGGTCAAAAATGCATGCTAAAAGTCGGATGTGTTGGCCTAAGGGTTTCGATCCAAGGGTGCCTAACCAGACACACCGCAATTACATCTGAAAAAACACTCAGGATGAACGCAAAGAAGAAGAAGATACCATAACATATAATACCATAAAGTACAATACCATAATTTACAATAACATAAAGTACAGTACCATAAAGTACAATACCATATAGTAAAGTACCATAGAGTATAATACAAAAAGTACTAGTGCATCAGAGGACAGGAGTAGAATAATCCAGGGCCCCAGCTGCCATGGTGCCTGGACATGTTAACTTGACACCTGAATTATCAATTATTTTCTTAGCTATTATTTGTATAGAAATATGCTGGCTCCTGAGAACAAGGGGCTTGCTCTTGAATTATGTTTGGTTTATTCTACCTGTGTTGAGTCTCTGTGGGAGAAGTCGAGTCTCTCAGGGAGTCTCTGTGGCGAAGTGGTCAAGCTGTTTGACTTGGGCTCTGAAGGTTGTGGATTTGATTCCAGGGCGCGTCCTTCGGTTCACGAGTGAAATGTTTCTGAGACTCCTGGGGGTCGTCACTAGAGCTACGGAGTTCGTGCTTTGTGCGACGCTTTCCATGCTGTTGAAAGAGACAGCGGTGCAATGAAGTCGACACTGTCAACTTTTAAGCAACTTTTTTTTAAAACCTGTGTCGAAGGATATAAGAGGAAATCTAGGAAGTGGCTTGTAATTGCTACTGGTTTCACTGATGATATTGAGTATGGTAGTTTGTCTACAGATCATCCTCATTGTGCATCATACTATTAGCCCTCTCCGCAGTATCTTCCTCAGCATCAATACTAACTGATGATACCAGTTCTGTGTTTGTTGTGTATTTGTTTCTGTGCATTGTCCTCTTATCCAGCTTGACCCCATTTGACTTGATTTTCTTGCAGTCTAGTCAAAGTTACAGAATCACATCCATCTCCTGAGCCATTTGCTTGTCCTGCCTCCCTAAGGGTGTTCAGAATGTCAGCTTGGTCCATTGCTTGTCTACTCCCCACAGCAGCCAAGCCTTAAACCTGTCTGCTTGTGTCATTTCCTCTTACATATGCATGCCCTCACAAAAAATGACACCCCCTCCCCCCCAATATCCTATTTACAGGACATCACTGTCAACACCAGCATTTTACTGCTGTTCTTGATGTCTTGGCAAGTTTTACGTTCAGTAGTTTGTCATTGCTTTCTGAATGACCGGCTCCCATACCACATCTACTATATGTTGAAGATCCTGCTTATTGTCTGCAATCAATACTTATCATCCATGTATCTAATGTTTCTTAGTAGAATATTGTAATGTAACCATAGTGAAATAAATTTACATTTTAAAGTCCACGAGTGAAATTTCCTATAAAATTTATTGCAACTGACATAAAAAAAAACTATAGTGACGAATCTCCTTCCCCCGCCCTTGGGAAACATAGATTGGGAACCACTTCAGGCTTCTGATCCTGTCTTGTCTTGCGAAGTATCATTGTTATTGCCATACATGCACATACACATGTGCTCGCACACACTCACACATACACGCGCGTGTGCACAAATAAACACGCTCTTTCTCTCTTTCTTTTCAGCATTCATTTTTTTAATGTCTTAAGATGCGTCTTTGGGCCCATTAGGGATACACACAGTGGAGAGTGGAAAAGAAGAAGCAACAAAAACATTTATGATCTGTTTTAAGTCCCCGCTAATCACTGGTATATTGAAGGCTAATAGACTGCAATTGCTGGGGCATATAGAAAGAATGGAAGATAATAGGGAAACAAAACTCGCTTACACTCAAGAAATAAATGACCATAGACCCCGAGGTAGCCCAAGAAGACGGTGGAGAGATAATATACACACAGACCTACAAGCACATGGAATCAGCGACTGGCAAGAGAAGGTCAACCAGAGAGATGAATGGAGACGGCTTGTATCTGCAGCAAAGAACCTCAATGGCTCGGAATGCTGAAGAAGAAGAAGAATATAACGTAAATAATAGATAATTGATGTCCACAAGATGTGTGATTAGAATGGCGGAATGTAAATTCGGGCTGAATGTAAAATGGACCTGCGTGCCCAATTTGTAACTTTGAAAATTAAGTTTGTTAATTCATACTGCTGTCTCTTTCTCTGTCCTGTCTGCCTGTCTGTATGTCTGTCTCTCCAACCCCCCCCCCCCCCCCCCCCCCCATCCCCCCCTTTCCACATCTCTCTCCTCTCTCTCTCTCTCTCTCTCTCTCTCTCTCTCTCTCTCTCTCTCTCTCTCTCTCTCTCTCTCTCTCTCTCGCTCTCTCTTATGTATATATGTATGGCTAATGCATTCTATACCCACATGCTTACAAATGAAAAAAAAACACGCATATGACGACGTTTTGCCTTCTTCAGTTGCAGGAGACAAATGTTAATTTGGATTTGGACATTTAGTGTAAGTTCACATAACTCTTCCACATTTTGTCGCATTTCAACATTATTCTAGTGGCCTCCCTTACCTTACATAGTTTTTGTTTAGATTGGCTGTAATTGTTTCGTGTTTCATGCCAGGTTGTCGCCCCATTTCCAGGTGGTTATACAGAGGTGATTGAGTGTGCTTATTCTATGATGGTATTACTGTTTGAATGTTCAGATTTTGCTTTGCCGTAGAATTTTGTCGCATGAGATGTGTCCCTGTTTATTTTGTTAGTTGAGTCAGTGGCATGGTCGAGACAGGAACACTGAGCTGATCCCCGACTCTGGTAATCAAGTGAAATGGCGAGTCATGACCGCTTTCCAGCATGGCACATGATTGAATGATTGATTGAGACAGTGGCCGTGTTTTGGTGCAGATTTCATATGATTGGATATTTGTTGAAGTTGAGGTAGGCACGCCTGATGGCGAGGGACACTGATAATAGGGAAAGCTAATCCACACGCAAAATTTAGTCCAGTGCTGCTAGCTTTGGCCCCTTGCCCCTTTACCATATTTTCAGAACGTCATTCCCCCCGTTCGTGTTTCCTACCTAAAAATCCCGCCCCGCCCCTACAGTATACGTAATAATGGAAGCTAAATTTAATAGCACATACTAAAACAAGTCTAGACGTTCACATAAAACATGATTTGTGGGTCTACTTACTTTATAAATTGAATTTTAGTAGATTGAGACGTACAGAACCGTGCAGTATGAAGGGAAAAACAATATCAAGTAATCGTTTCTTGTATTAACGCGATCTTGAAATAATCTTAATTCCCCCCCTGGAAACCGTAAAATTCCCCCCTGGGGGGGGGGGGGGGGGGTAGAGAAATTCTCCACCGGTTGAGAACCACTGTGCTAGAAGTAGTGTGCATAGTCTAGGCTAATGTTTAAAAAAAAGTGAGTGAGGCCCCCCCCCACCCACACACACACACAATGTACATTATCCTAATAATTAACATTGTCATAATAATTAACATAATGATGTTGGAGACCGGGGTGGGGGTGGGGGTGGAGATGAGAAGTGTTGCTGATGGGGCTACAGAGTTCACACTCTGTGTGTTGCTTTTAACAGACAGAAGACCGAGCCATATAGGATAAAACCATAGGATCAAAGCCGGTGCAGTGAAGTCAGTCCTCTTACTCATGACCTTTTTAGTGACCCGGAAATGGTAGTGATAGTGGCTATAGTACTGTGACCCCCGGGAAGGCTAACCTGGTCAACAAATGCCCGCAGAAGTCAGATGTGTCGGCCTAACGGGGCAAGAACGCAGCTCTGCTATAAACAGGCACAACACAGTCACATCCGAAAAAAAGAAACTCCGGATGAACATAGAAGAAGAAGAAGAAGAAGTACTGTGACAAGATAGGGTTGCGATTTGTTGTAGTACTTTAGCAAGAAAAGGTTATGGTTCTTTATGGTACTGTGACAGGATGAAATGGTGGTATGTTATAGTACTGTGACAAGATAAGGTGGCGATTTGTTGTTAGTACTTGAGCAAGACAAGGTTATGGTTTTTATGGTACTGTGACAGGATGAAATGGTGGTATGTTATAGCACTGTGACAAGATAAGATGATGGGTCTTATGGTACTGTGACAGGATGATATAGTGGTATGGTATAGTACTGTGACAGGATGATATGGTGGTATGTTGTAGTACTGTGACAGGATGAAATGGTGGTATGTTATAGTACTGTGACAAGATAAGATGATGGGTCTTATGGTACTGTGACAGGATGATACAGTGGTATGTTATAGTACTGTGACAGGATGATACAGTGGTATGTTGTAATACTGTGACAGGGTGATATAGTGGTATGTTGTAGTACTGTGACAGGATGATATGGTGGTATGCTATAGTACTGTGACAAGATTAGATGGTGGTATGCTATAGTACTGTGACAAGATTAGATGGTGGTATGATATTTTACTGGGTCAAGATAAGATGGTGGTATGTTAAAATACTTAACAAAATAAGATGGTGGTATGTTACAGTACTGTGACAAAATAAGATATTATTTGTTATGGTACTGTGATAAGATATATAATTTGTATGGTAATGTGACAAGAGAAGATGGTTGATTGCGGTACTGTGATAAGTTATAATGCTTTGTTATAGTACTGTGACATCATGAGATGGTGTTTAGTTATATTACTTGATGGCATGAGGTGAGTGCTTTGATGTAGTCCCAGATGCCATGGGATGGATGTTTGTTACAGTACTTGATGTGGTGAGATGGTTGGTTTACTATAGTAATGACACTCAGGAATTGATGTCTTCTAGTATTTTGATGCCGTTTCTTACAGTGCTTGATGTGTGACATGGTTTGTTCGTTGTATTGATGGCATTCAGGAATTGATGTGTACTAGTATTTTGATGTCATTTGTTATAGTACTTTCTCATCTTAAGGTGTGGTGGAGTTGTTGTAATACTGTAACACAAGAAGATGGCTAATTTGTTTTAAGACTTTGGTGTTAACAGATTCATGGTTTTAACACTTTGATGTTAACAGATTCGTAATTTTAGCACTTTGGTGTTAACAGATTCATGATTTTAGCACTTTGGTGTTAACAGATTCATGATTTTAGCACTTTGGTTTTAACAGATTCTTGGTTTTAACACTTTGATGTTAACAGATTCATAATTTTAGCACTTTGATGTTAATAGATTCATGGTTTTAATATTTTGACATCGAAAGATACTCTGTTATATTACTTTGGCATGAGGTAAAGGTAGTGATAGTTCTATAGTAGATGGCGCCACAGGAGTATGGTGTGCTAGGCTTTCACATATTCTAGACCAGTTGTTCTCAACCGGAATTCCCCCCCCCCCCCCTCCCCACCCCAAGAGAATTGTAGGTCTTCGGGGAGGGGGGGGGGGAATTAAGATTATTTCAAGATCGCGTTAATACAAGAACCGATTACTTGATATTGTTTTTCCCTCCATCCTTTACAGTTCTGTGCTTCTTGCCCTTCCGAAATTCATGTTATAATGTAAGTAGACCCGCAAGTCACGTTTTATGTAGACGTCTAAACTTGTTCTAGTATGGGTTATAAAATTTATAGGGAGGAAATACGAAAAGGGGGAATGACATTCTGAACATATGGTGGAGGGGTGCATGGGGCAAAAAAAGGTTGAGAACCACTCTTCTAAACTTAGTTATATGTGGGGTAGCCAGTACCCTTCCCCCTCTATTCTTCCTAGAAATCTACCACACCTGTTAATTAATGTTTCTTTCATACTTTTGTAATAAAGCCATTGGAACGGGTTTCAAATGAACGCCCCTAATACATAGAAGCTCAGACAAATATATGTCTGTTTTATAGACTACAAGAAAGCTTTTGATAGAGTACAACATGAAAGACTAATTACATGCCTTCAAGATATAGGAGTAGACGGAAAGGACATCAGACTTATTAGTAACCTGTACTGGGAACAAGTGGTGTCTATTAGATGCGGAAATAATTATTCGTCGCCCATAGAGATAAAAAGAGGAGTACGGCAGGGATGCGTGTTGTCCACAAGCCTCTTCAACCTAACACAGAAAGAATGTTTAAACAAGTCGAAATGTCTGCACTTAACATCAATGGAAGATTCATAAACAATCTTAGGTTTGCTGACGATACCGTGTTGCTAGCAGAAAGCGAGCAAGAGTTAGAAAACCTAGTGGAACAAGTAAACAGGCACAGTGCAGAATGTGGCTTAGATATTAACATCCAAAAAATGAAAACTATGATAATTAGTATTGGTAAGGAAAGGTCATCAGTGAAGATTACAGTCAATGGGGAGATACTAGAACAAGTAACAAGTTTCTCCTATCTTGGACATGTAATAACAGATGATGGCAGAATTGAAAGAGAAATCAAGAAGAGAATAGGAATAGCCAAAAATGCTTTTAACAGCATGAAATCAGTATTAATATCTAGAGAAATTAACAAGGGATTAAAATTAAAATTGTCAAATGTTACGTATATTCAACACTATTGTATGGCGCGGAAGCCTGGCATTTGAACACGCAACTAGAAAGTCGAATAGATGCCCTGGAGATGTGGATATACAGACGAATATGGCATATTTCATGGAAACAGAAACAATCAAATACAGAGGTTCTAGAAACACTGGGAATGAAAATAGCGTTGGTGAAAGAAATAAAAAAGAGGCAAGTGAAATATTCCGGCCACGTTAAAAGATATAACATTCTTATAAAAACTATACTGGAGGGCTAGGTTGAGGGCAAGCAAGCAAGAAGCAGACAACGATACAAGTGGGAAGATAACATCAGGAGCTAGACGAACAGCAATCTGACAGAATGTACAGTCAAGGCGAGAGACAGACAGTGTTGGAGATCCATTGCAGCCAACCTTCATTGTGGAGACGGCACCTAATTGATTCATTGATTGAAGCGACAGTCGTCTGGGAGCGTAACTAGTTGAAAGAAATATCACCGCCTCTAATTAATTTGGTCTGAAGTTGCTTGCTTGCTTGCTTGTGTTCGCTGGCTGTAAACTCCAGCGTGAAGTCCTGTATGTCGGATGAAGGCATCCTGTTGTCCAACATCAGTGTGATATCATACCGGACCTGAGGTTTGCGTAGTATCCGTTGTCCCATGTCTGGCTTATTGGTGTGCAGACTGGTGGTTCCTCGCCGTGCAGGCAGATACTGTCCGACTTCGGAAGAATCAGTGATCCTACTACGTTAGCCAGGACCCCGAAGGGACATGTTGCCCAGAACGCACGACTAGGACGTGTCCGTAGATCATGGCCAGTATAGAACCTGGCCCTGGTGCCTTGGAAACACCTCTGCGTCCCTGGTATGAAGTATTGCCCGCCTGTGGGGAAGGTGTTACGAACGCAAATCGTAATCCCGCATATTGTTTTTAAAACACAGCTGCGGGTAATTTGGAAGTAGACCACATTGTGCTGGTTTTCATACAATGGTATGGTGTTGGTCGTTCAGAAAGCAATGGCAAACTACTGAGCGTGAACTTGCCAAGAAATCACAGACAAAAATGCTGATATTGACAGCGACGTCCTGTAAAGTACATGCAACTAACTTTTGATCAGCTCTGTGGTCAAATCAGGATAATAAAAACGGGTACCAGATAATTCTCAGTTTTCTGGGAATAAAAGATGAGGGGTTTGGAAACTGGCTAACTAACCTCAATAATAATCTAGAACAGTGGTTCCTAACCTTTTTTGGCCCAATGCACCCCTTCACCATATGTTCAGAATGTCACCCCCCCCCTCCCTTTTCGCATTTCCTCCCTATAAATCCCCCCCCCCTTTTATTTACACAGTATACGTAAAAATGGAAGCTAAATTTAATAACACGTAGTAGAACAAGTCTAGACGTCTACATGAAACGTGATTTGCGGGTCTGCTTACGTTATAAAACGAATTTCAGAAGGACGAGAAGTACAGAACTGTAAAGTATGGAGGGAAAAACAATATCAAGTAATCAGTTGTTGTATTAACGCGATCTTGAAATAATCTGAATCCTCACCCCGAAACCTTAAAATTTCCCACTGTGGGGAATTCCCCACCGGTTGGTCTAAAATATGTGAAAGCCTAAAAGATATGAAACTAATTGAAGTATTAAAACATAAAGCAAGGTTGTATATTATATTTCCTGAGGTGGGGATCTCTATAGGAACGTATTTATGCAACCTGGCACATACTTACAAGATTGTAGTTCGTGTCGGTCAGTTCACGGGTGTAATTTATTTGGAGACTCCCCTGGGGTAGGGTTGTAGGTCAATAAATGAGTAATTTTATTTGGAGACCCCTGGGGTCGGGTTGTGGATCAGTACGCGAGTGTAATTATATTTGGAACCCCCCCCCCCCTCCCTTGGGGTCGTGTCGGGTTGTGGGTCAGTACACAAGTGTAATTTTATTTGCAGACCCCCTGAGGTCGTGTTGGATTGTGGGTCAGTACACGAGTGTAATTTCATATGGAGACCCCTCCAACGGAAAAGGGGGGGGGGGGTACTGGTCATCGATGCAGCTAAGGAGTTCACGTTCCTTATGTCCAATATACCTGCAGCGTCCTGTTGTGCTTGTTGACTCCAGCTATTTCTCCCAGGCTCCACTGTTCCGCCTCCAAGTGGAGAACACTGGGCACGAATCCAGCTGTGAGTTGTAGCTTACTGAATTAAGTGCCAACGGATAATATATCGCTATATGTGACCTCCCATTTGGACAGAGAGACGATATATCGCCATACTAGGGTCATTGTGTTATTTGTTTTGTGTCGTGGTATCTTCTGCAGTTTTGATGTTCCTTGAACGGAGATTTACATTATAATACTTGTCCATGTGATTGTCTACCATGTTTGGTCCAGACCTTCTGTTTGTTTGGTGCTGAATCAGTTAATTAGGAACGCAATGATTGTATATCCCCCCTTTCATCTCTTGGTAGTGGATCGGGCTCCTAGTTCCGTATAGTAAGTGCGAAAAATAAGACCCGCGATCAAGCCACGCTTGTTAAAAATCCCTCCAAGTGTAAAATAATAATAATAAAAAATATTCCTCCGTGCCTGCTACTTATCAAAATTTGAATACCTATCCTTAGAAAAAATATAGCAGACGTTGTTACGTTGTGCAGTGTTGAGATTTCCATAAGTGATCTGCCGGAAGAGACTGAGGCACTTAAGATGTATCGCTGTGCATGGGATGTGTTCCTTTTCAACCTGATCGCGCGCTCTCTCTCTCTCTCTCTCTCTCTCTCTCTCTCTCTCTCTCTCTCTCTCTCTCTCTCTCTCTCTCTCTCTCTCTCTTCTCTCAACTGGTGTAATAAACACCCTTAACTGTGGTAAGCAACATCTACCTCAGCTACCTATAACAGCCATGACACAAAATTACTTTAGTGAGTCATGTATTATTGATTATTGCACATATTTTATGCGTTTTATTGCATATTGTCTCTGTTGTCTAAGATTAGCTTCATAAGTAATGTATGTATGAAATAATGTATTAGAGCAGAGAGACGAGAGGTGTAGAATGTCAATTTCCTATACTTCTGAAAATGCGTTCGTTCTTCTCTCTCTCTCTCTCTCTCTCTCTCTCTCTCTCTCTCTCTCTCTCTCTCTCTCTCTCTCTCTCTCTCTCTCTCTCTCTCTCTCCCTCTCTCTCTCTCTCTCTCTCTCTCTCTCTCTTGTTGCCCCACCCCCTCTCTCTCTCTCCTCTCTCTCTCTCTCTCTCTCTCTCTCTCTCTTGTTGCCCCCCCCCCCCTCTTTCTCTCTGTGCTTTTGAACATGATTCTGCTATTTCAATAATTGCCATGGTGGTCGTAGTTGGGCGGGTAACACGCGATTGACAGACATATGTCCACACCCTGATCGCTGAGACTATAAGAGAGTCGTGATCGCCCGCCAATCCATAAGTTATCTGATGATGAACTCAGTGTTGTTTGTTGTTTGGAAATCATTATTTGAATAAAGGTGGTCACGGAAGCGTTGTAGCTAGAATGCTCTACTGGATCAGTGGTTATGTGTTTCAATCCTTTTTAAGGTGGATGTTTAATACTAGACGTGGGTTCCAAAATCTATTATAATATCAAGTGCCATGCCAGCTGGCGTAGGCGTTCATGCCTCTCTACATATTTCGGTCTTTGATGTTCCGGATCAACTCTGCTGTTGATAGATATTCCCCCACATATCTCGGTCTTTGATGTTCCGGATCAACTCTGCTGTTGATAGATATTCCCCCACATATCTCGGTCTTTGATGTTCCGGATCAACTCTGCTGTTGATAGATATTCCCCCACATATCTCGGTCTTTGATGTATCGGATCAACTCTGCTGTTGATAGATATTCCCCCACATATCTCGGTCTTTGGTGTTCCGGATCAACTCTGCTGTTGATAGATATTCCCCCACATATCTCGGTCTTTGGTGTTCCGGATCAACTCTGCTGTTGATAGATATTCCCCCACATATCTCGGTCTTTGATGTTCCGGATCAACTCTGCTGTTGATAGATATTCCCCCACATATCTCGGTCTTTGATGTTCCGGATCAACTCTGCTGTTGATAGATATTCCCCCACATATCTCGGTCTTTGATGTTCCGGATCAACTCTGCTGTTGATAGATATTCCCCCACATATCTCGGTCTTTGATGTTCCGGATCAACTCTGCTGTTGATAGATATTCCCCCACATATCTCGGTCTTTGATGTTCCGGATCAACTCTGCTGTTGATAGATATTCCCCCACATATCTCGGTCTTTGATGTTCCGGATCAACTCTGCTGTTGATAGATATTCCCCCACATATCTCGGTCTTGATGTATCCGGATCACTCTGCTGTTGATAGATATTCCCCCACATATCTCAGTCCTTTGATGTTCCGGATCAACTCTGCTGTTGATAGATATTCCCCACAATATCTCGGTCTTTGATGTATCTGGATCACTCTGCTGTTGATAGATATTCCCCACATATCTCGGTCTTTGGATGTTCCGATCACTCTGCTAGTTGATAGATATTCCCCCCACTAATCTCGTTCTGTGATGTTCCGGGAATCAACTCTGCTGTTGATTAGATAATTCCCCCACATGATTCGGTCTTGATGTTTCCGGATCAACTCTGCTGTTGATAGTATTCCCCCACAGATACATCTAGTCTATGGATGGTCCGGAGCAGACTCTGCTGTTAGATAGATATTCCCCCACATATCTCAGTCTTGGATGTTCCGGATCAACTCGGCTGTTTAGATTAGATATTCCACCACTAATCTCGTCTTTGATGTTCCGAGATCAACTCTGGCTTGTTGATAGATATTCCCACCCACATATCTCAGGTCCCCCCCCCCCCCCCCCTTTGGTGTTCCGGAGCAATCTCTGCTGTTGATGAGATTCCCCCACATTATCTCAGTCTTTGATGTTCCGGATTCAACTCTGCTGAGTGAGAGTATTCACCCACATAGCTCGGTCTTTGATGTTCCGGATCGAACTCTAGCTGGTTGGATTAGATATTCCCCACATATCTCGGTTCTTTGATGTTCCCGGATTCAACTATCTGCTGTTGATAGATATTTCCCCCACACATCTCGGGTCTTTGGTGTGCCGGATCAACTCTTGCTGTGATAGATATTCCCCACATATCTCAAGTCTTGGTGTTCCGGATACAACTCTGCTGTTTGATAGATATTCCCCCACATTATCTCGGTCTTGGTGCTTTTGTCCGGAGCGATCAACTCTGTGTTGATAGATATTCCCCTACATATCTCAGTCCTTTGATGTTCCGGATCAACTCGCTTGCTTGACTTTTTTATATTCCCACACATATCTCAGTCTTGATGTTACGGATCAACTCTGCTGTTGATAGATATTCCCCCACCTATCTCAGGTCTTGATGTTGTTCCGGCTCAACTCTGCTCTGTTGATAGATATTCCCACCACATATCTCAGGTCTTTTGATTGTTTCGGATCAACTCTGCTGTTGATAGATATTCCCCCACATATCTCAGTCTTTGATGTTCCGGATCAACTCTGCTGTTGATAGGAATTCCCCCACATATCTCGAGTCTTTGATGTTCCGGATCAACTCTGCTGTTGATAGATATTCCCCCACATATCTCAGTCTTTGATGTTCCGGATCAACTCTGCTGTTGATAGATATTCCCCCACATATCTCGGTCTTTGATGTTCCGGATCAACTCTGCTGTTGATAGATATTCCCCCACATATCTCGGTCTTTGATGTTCCGGATCAACTCTGCTGTTGATAGATATTCCCCCACATATCTCGGTCTTTGGTGTTCCGGATCAACTCTGCTGTTGATAGATATTCCCCCACATATCTCGGTCTTTGATGTTCCGGATCAACTCTGCTGTTGATAGATATTCCCCCACATATCTCGGTCTTTTGTGTTATGGATCAATTCTGCTGCTGATATTCCTCCATGTCACAGTCTCATTCCATCCAGCATCATCGGCCTCTGCCTCTCTTCCCCTCGATCTTTCTAGTCGTCATGCCTCTCTTCTCATCATATGACTAAATAAAGCTGATTGTATCTTTCTTATTGTTGTATATAATGTTCTAATTTTACTAACCTCTTTAAGGCAATCTTCGTTAGTTACTCTGGCAGTCCAAGAAATTCGCAACATTCTTCTTAGGAACCACATCTCTGTTGCTTCCAAGTTCTTCTTAATTTGTTCACTCACATTCCCAGATACACTGCCATACAGCAAAACTGGTCCTATATAGTTCTTCGTCACTCTCTTTCTTACATTCAGCGATAGAATTGTGACTGACTGCATAAGATACTTTTCATTTTCTGAAATGCAGCCTTTGCTTGCCTTATGCTGTTCTGCACTGTTGTGCACCTTCCGTCTGATGTTATAAATGCCCCAGGCATGTAAAATTATCCACTTAGTTACGAATTTTGCCTTCTATTTCCATTTCACATTTTGATATCACCCTTTTCTTTGAGAGAAAAAATGAGAGAAAGAGAGAGAGAGAGAGAGAGAGAGAGAGAGAGAGAGAGAGAGAGAGAGAGAGAGAGAGAGAGAGAGAGAGAAGAGTTACGTATAAGAGAAATCGAAGTAGCCGAGCACCAGGTATAAAAATAGTAGCATAGACACTGGTGCTGTAGTTATATCCAGACATAAATTGTCTTTAGTGAGTATAAAAATAGAAAATACCCCCCTTCCGGCTAAATGCGTAATAATATGAACAGGCGGGAGCCGAAATAGTCCTTAAGGTCGCGTTATTAAGTGCAGGGCTGGAAGGGTTTGTCTCAGCCGCCTTCCCCCGCGCCGCGGAATGAATTCACGCGTGAAGGCGTTTCTATGTCAGATTGATAGTTGAGTCAAGGACCGACATCATTGCACTCGGGGTATTCCCATAATCACTAAGTCCCCCATCTTCAACAGCAAGCGAAGGGTTCCACTACTAATGGTGCCCGTTGCAATCTGATTATATGAGGACTATGTTTTTTTTTATGCGCTCGCTCGCTTTGAACTCAAGCGTAGTCGATACACGCTATTTATAGTAGTGATGGACTGAATTTTGCGTGTGGGTTAGCTTTCCCTATTAACAGTGTCCCTCGCCATAAGACGAACCCATTCCGACTTCAGAGGTGCTTGTAATCTACATCCCCCAAGTCAAGGATGACAGGTCAGCATTTTAGTCCAGCTGTCCTGTGTTGGGGTTGAACCACTTACCTCGGCATCAGCACAACAGATGTTTGAGAACATGCGTTCTTACCAATTCGGTCATGCGGACCTACATACGAGGGCTATTCCAAAATCAACCGGAGATTGGCTGGTAAAATATTAAACAAATTAACATTTAAATACATACAAAACTTACATAAATCACTGCATTACTTTTCCACATAGTCACAATCTAAATTAAGGCACTTGTCATACCATGGCACGAGTGTTTGTAACCCTTCGTCAAGGAACGGCGCCGCCAGAGGTACTTAGCCAGTTATTGACTCCATCCATGAGCTTCTCGGCGGCGGTGTCGAAGCACTGGGTAGCCAGCCAGACCTTCATCTTGCCGAAGAGATGATAATCGCTTGGTGCCTAGTCCGGGCCGTAAGGGGGTGGCTGAAAGTGTCTCACTTAAACTGCTCAAGTAAAGCTTTTGTGCGAGCAGCAGTGTGGGGCCGCATGTTGTCGTGCTGGATAATGACGCCATTGGTGAGCATTCCGCGCCTTTTGTGTTGGATCGGCCGACGTAGCTTATTCGGTGTTTCACAATAAACGTCTGATGTTATTGTGGTCTCTAGTGTCATGAATTCAGTTAACAAAATACCCTTGCTGTTCCAGAACACTGTAACCGTAAGTTTTCAACGCGAAAATGTTTGCTTATTTTTTTGGGGTCTCGTTTGGACAATGAGTATGCGTCCACTGTTTGACTGTTCCTTTGTCTCTGCATTCACGAAGTGAACCTATGTCTCTTCCCCAGTCGCTATTCTGTCGAGAAATGCATCCCCGGAGTAATGTTAAAACTTAGCCCATTCTTTATGAACGTCAGTCAATTGCTTTGGTACCCACCGTGAAGAGAATTTGGGGTAACCTAACCTCTTTGACAATTCGAAACAGACTAGTCCTGTACATTTTTTTGTTTTGTTTTTTGAAATTCTGTAGGAAGATCTGAAATTGTGAAACGGCGCATTCCACTTTTTTTGCTGGGGGAGGGGGGGGGGGGGGGGGTAACTCATCTGTCACGCATGAATGTCGTCTATGACCACCATTATCATGCACATCTTTGCGCCCATCTCTGAATTTCTTGCACCAATATCTTACATAACTGTCACTCATATCGTTATCACCATACACTCGACACAATCAACGATGAGTCTTGACCGCATTTCGACCTTCTGTTTGAAGAAAACGAATGACACCGCGAATTTCACAGCTTGCGGGTAAGGCAATAACATGTCCATGTTTATTCGTTCGCAATTCGTGAATCACTTTACACATGCGACTGTAGGTTGATATGTAGTGAGCTAAAAGACTACTGAATGATGCAAGCAATGAATAGTGTCGCTATGGCAACCGGTTTATTTTTAACAGCCAATCGGCGGTTGAATTTAGAATAGTCCTCGTATGTCGTCTTGCTTTACCTCTGAGTGACGACTGTCGACCAGATTCTCTGACCACCCCTTGCTGATGCATTCTCTCCAGACCCGGATTGCCTATCTGTTCTTCTGCATTGTTCATATGTTCCCAGAGGGCCTTCACAACATATTAGCACATTTTGTGCACAAAAAAAAAAACAACAAAAAAAAGTAGGCTTGGACCGAACAAAAATGGATGGCGAAAAATAGGAAGTATATGTGTCACAATTATGACTTACGCGTGGTTAATATGGTAGCAAATATGTTGTATTATAATGCAGTGACAACATTTCAGCCATATATAAGCCCATGGCAGATACGGGAATTTACTAAAGGTGACTAATTATCCTATGGCACGTAATCAGTTAACAAAACTTGAGATTGCGAACCAAGACCTCCCACACTTATCGGCGTGGCACATGATGACGATGAGTAACTTCGTCATCATCAAGTGCCATGACGACTGGCGTAGGCGTTCATGATTCCTCACAGATCTCGGTCTTTGGTTTTCTGGATCAACTCTACCGTTGATATTCCTCTATACCACCGTCGCAATCCATCCAGCATAATTTCTCTTGGCTCTTGGCCTTAACAACAAATAAACAAGTTGACACATGTTGTTAGGTGTCGCGGAATGCCAGGGCAGACTGAAACACCAGCTAAAGTTATGTATGGCATTCTTCTTTGCGGATGAAGTGGAATCTCTTATCCGAGGATTCGATTTTCGTGGTTTTGGATATCTGCGGTTTACATCTTGTAGTAACTCTTCCCTGTGTTGTAGTTGTTGGTCAAGCGCATTCCGTACAGGAACAAAAGCTAAGTATTGCGTGTCTGTTTGGGTCACGTTACCTAAAGCTTGATTGAGAGATACACGTGGGGGACTCCTGGTTCAGATAATGTGAGGTCAAAACAGGGTTTGCATCTATCGTAGAGAGGTTAGTATAGAGAATTACCCACCCGATCCGGTACAAAATGCAATCTTCATGGGCACTGAATTGCAGAAAAATCCTTCCCCACTGCATGATTAGAAGTAGCGGAGTGTGCAGGGCTGGGTACTGCGACTTTACATCTGTTCTGAGACAGCGATCCCGGGTAAATTATCGGCATTGGCAGGATTATTTTGTTACCTGTTATATGCGACCCAGGGATCGACCAGGACTCTTAAAGGGGGGTATGAGCTAATTGTCAGAGTTTTCTGAGAGTTGTCTTGGGTGGAAAGGCGGCTAAGTCGTGAAACGTCTCGGATAAGAATGAAAAACAGGAGGTCCCGTGTGCAAATTTTCGCGTTAAAAATCCCACGGTAGTTGAAAATCTCGAAGAGTAGGCCGTAATGCACATGCCATGGCAACATTGGTAGGAAAAACAAACATACCCACGGGTAGATAGAGCCCATTACCTGGAGTGGAATCTGCATAAAGGAAGCAAACATTACACTCATGCATGCTGAAGTCGGACATACTGACCTTTAAACTGCATACCTAGGTGTGATGCACTTCCCTGACAGAGAAACGAATAAAGAGGAGGACAATGCGAAGGAGAAGAATAAGAAGAACCATTTATAATTACAGACAAGCCCATGAACTAATCACTACACCACCAAAACGTCAGTAGCTGGTATCTAAACAATGCGGAATCGCAAGCCAGCCAACCTTCAACATCATCGATTTTACAATCAGATTTCCAAATTCTATTTTCTCCCCTTTCCACCCGTCCATCACGCGGACTCTTCTGTTCTTCTACCAACGCCCGGGAGGTATCCGCAGCAACAAAAACAACACATAGATAGCCTGCCCGGGTGTTGCGCAAACAATGTAAATCGACATTTTCTGAAGCGACTCTCTGTGGAGCAATTTGTTGATTGTGTTGGCTATGCTAGTCTCACGCGAGTAGTGCGTTCCTTATTGCCAGCGATCGTCAGGCAAGACTGTACAAATTTGGTGAACGAGTGAAGACTCAATTACCGCACACATCTTCTTATTGATCGGCTGACTGAATTCCACTAGTGAAATTGAATTTGCTGAGAGGACCGCTGGCTTCTGTCTGTAGTTGTGGCTGTGGTTAGACGGTAGGACGTTTTGGGGAATACATAATCTAGATGTGATTACCGCGTAGGATGCTAAGAATCCCGTGGACTTCCAAGAAGATCAGGATCGATATACTGCAGGAGACCATTTCGTAAAGATATTTGATTACCCCCATAAGGACAAGACAGTGGTAATTTCTTTGCTTGAGTTATGCGACAAGACAGTCTGTAAGTTATGAGACGAGACAGACTAAGGTATGAGACGAGATAGTCCAAGTTATGACACGAGACAGTCTAAGTTATAAGACGAGACAGTCTGGAGACGGTTGAGACAACCGGGGCGGACGACGTTCGAGTCACGGCCAGAGAGGGAGAGATGCTGGATTTAATAACATAGTGGCCGGGGGGGGGGGGCAGGGGGGGGGGTGATAGGTATTCTAAGGCAAGGTCATCTTGCAGGAAAGGACAGGACAAATTGTTGCTCTGCACATTGCTTCAGGGTTGATTCTCTTCTATGAACATCAGTGCAGATGACACTAACCTGACCCTAGAAACAGTGTATTATTCTATGTGAGCTGTTGGAAGCATACTAAAAGATGGAACTGGTATTTGTGGACAAGTCATCAATGTCACAAGTCCACAGACTGCATCCGTTTGATCTATAAATACGTTGCTTGTGATGGACCTGATGTTTGTGGACAAGTCATCAATGTCCCAAGTCCACAGACTGCATCCCCTTGATCTCTAAATACGCTGCTCGTGATGCACCTGATACCTATTACACAGAAGTAGGAGATGAGTAGCCATGTGCAGGATGTGACGATTCCTTGTTTGAGCCCAGAATTAGAGCGTCATGTGTCGACTCTATTTAGAGACCACATCTGATGGTATGTTTGCACCTGGCTTCACTTTGAAGGCTGGACAGCACTGTTCTAGATGAACTTTCTTGGGGTGCACCGTCTGTGGATGAAACTGTCCTGGGTAACAAGGTCGCAGTGAGACAGTGGCATTTCCTATGAAACTAATCGTAAAGGCTAACCGGGTCATCAAAAGGCGGGAAGAAGTCGGATGTGTTGGCCAAATGACGCATTTATCAGAACTTTCCTGTAAACCGACACAATGCAAGTACCGCCCAATTAAAAAAAAAAAAAATACCGCGTGAAGCAGAAGGAAAAGAAGATAGCCCATAAACCTTTACATGTGGAATACCAGGGGAAACCACCTTATTTATTTCCCAATAATGTGTGTGCTTTCAGTAGTTAAGCTTGGTGTTTGGTGACGTGCCATTCTCACACACCTTCACGCCTGAAATTGAATTAAGTGCCGCGGGATAATTAATCGTCTCAAGCGACTTCCCGTATCTTTCAAGGGCTTACATACAGTAGTTTTCCTTATGTAACCCCCTTTAATTTAATATATAACACAACTTGTCTGCTACCATATTAACAACTTTTAAGTCATCATCATCATCATCATCATCATCATCATCATCATCATCATCATCAACTTCCACTTTTGCCGTCAAGCGTCGTGGAGAGGAATAATTGGCGCTCAGGCCACCCTAACGGTGGCATTGAATAGTGTCATTCTGTGTGATTGTACAGTGTCTTTGATGTCGTCAATCCATTTTCTTCTCGGGCGTTCTCTTGTCGCAGATGATCTTTGATGTAAGGCCAGTGATGGTAGTTGATGGTGTTGTATTCTAACGAAACGGCTAAACCAACTTTTTGTTTGGCACCGAATCAGCTAACCCGCTGCCCAGGACCCGCTGTCAGACATGCCAGTCTGCGCTGCAATCATTGCGCACCTCAGGTCATCACATGTAGCAGGTCATTTGACGCTGTCATCCCGGAAAGATCCTCCATCCGTTACCCCTGTCTCATGCATGTTCATCCTCTACCTCTGTCTCATGTATGTTCGTGCTCTGGTGTCCTGTCTCATGCATGTTCATCCTCTCCCTCCTGTCTCATGCATGTTCATCCTCTCCCTCCTGTCTCATGCATGTTCATCCTCTCCCTCCTGTCTCATGCATGTCCACCCTCTCCCTCCTGTCTCATGCATGTTCATCTTCTCCCTCCTGTCTCATGCATGTTCATCCTCTCCCTCCTGTCTCATGCATGTTCATCCTCTCCCTCCTGTCTCATGCATGTTCATGATCTTGTGTCCTGTGTCCACCTTAGTGGTAGTCGACCCCAGCCTCTTGTTCCAGAGATCCATGCCTTCCATTACTGTTCTATCCAAACCACTGTGAATTTTAGCATGGTCAGATGTATCGTGTCGCTTGCACTCTGATTGTATTTGCCTCGTTTGCTCACCCCGTTGGTTTCTGGGATTGGAGCTGGGCAGGAAATCTCTCTAATACAGATCCAGTGGAGATGTACTTCGCTATCGGGTGGAAGGAGAAGACGGTAAGCGACATTCATTTTGATAGATGCAGACCCATCTCATGGTCATTGTATCGGGGTTAATATATATGTATATATTATAGCAGCAGCAACAATAGTAGTAATTATAGTTGTGTTAGTAGTAGTTGTAGCAGCTGTAGTGGCGGCGGCGGTGGTGATAGTAATAGTAGAATTAGGAATACTAGTAGTAGTTGTAGCAGTAGTGGTTAGTGTAGCAGTAGTAGTTGTAATACCAGAAGTCCTAGTAGTTGTAATTGCAGTAATAGTAGCTGTAATAGCAACATAAGTTTTCAGTGATAATAGCAGCTGATTATGTATACTACACTTTGTATGTAGAACAAATTTGGAAAACATTCTTTCTTCCGTTGATAACACCATTCTGTTTGTAGTACAACCATTTGCTGCATATTGCTTCACAATGGACTGTGGAGCACATTTTTTGACGACATCATGTACTTCATTTTTCAAGTTTGTTCTACATACAAAGTGTAGTAAGACTTTACAAACACGCCGTATACAACTCATACGATTCTAGTGGATTCACAACCGGCCAAACCACCGATCCTGTGTCTCCTAGGCCAGACACTGTAATCTAACATTGCGTAGACCCATCCATTTCCAGCCCCTCTTGTTTTTAATTATTTCTGTAGTCTCTGACGTATTTTTGCAGACAGTTCGCTATTGCCACATCCCAGTTGTTTTATTAAAGCTGTCTGATTGTGCGGTTCACCCAAGAGAAACTTTAGCGGGCGCGCTAGAAAAGTTGATAGGGAGCTTCGCTGGCAATGTCATGAGGATGGTCAGACGCTGGTTCGATTCGTGGGCTCTTCGCCTGCGAAAGTGAGGGAACGATTGGCCACCTGTACTTCCGTACGTTCACGCCTTCAGCATGTGATGTTGCTATCACATCACAGACCTGTAGCAAGAAACTTCTTCCGGGAATAAATTATTATTAAGTGCAGATTTGGAACAGTGGCAGAGTGGCAAGACCTTCCTGGGATTGGTTCGCTCCAGGACGGGTTCGAATTAAAAAAAAAAAAAAAAAATTAAACCTGGGAACCCATGCAGCCTAAAATGGGTCCCAGAAAATGAGTTGGGTAGTAACGAAAATGCATTTGGAAGTACAGAAAATGCATTGGGAAGTAAAGAAAATGCATTGGTAAGTACAGAAAATGCACTGGGAAGTTAAGAAAATGCAGTGGGAGGTAAAGAAAATGCATTGGGAGGTAAAGAAAATGCACTGGGAGGTAAAGAAAATGAATTGGTAAGTAAAGACAATGCATTGGGAAGTAAAGAAAAAGCTTTCGGAAGTAAAGAAAATGAGTTAGGAAGTAAAAAATAAATGCATTGGGAAGTAAAGAAAATGCATTGGGAAGTAAAGAAAATGCATTGGGTAGTAAAGACAGTGCATTGGGAAGTAAAGAAAAAGCTTTCGGAAGTAAAGAAAAACCATTTGGAAGTAAAGAAAAACCATTTGGAAGTAAAGAAAAAGCATTGGGAAGTAAAGAAATGCATTGGGAAGTAAAGAAAATGCACTGGGAAGTATATAAAATGCATTGGGAAGTAAAGGCGGCCGGTTTAATACCGTCCATATCACCAATGCGTCTGCCGATTGGTCTGTAAAAAATATGGGCTTATTAGCATATGTCATTTGCGCCTTAATGTTCGTTATTTGACTTTACCGAAGGTCATATTACCCAGTGATCAAGATTTTGGGCCCCGTGTGTTACCAGCGCCCCTTACGGAGAAACAAAAAAAAGTTGCGTATCCTTACAGGACGTTGCAGTAAACGCCGGCATTTTGTGTGTGTGGCTATTTGTGATTTCTTGGCAAGTTTACATTCAGTAGTTTGCCATTGCGTTCTGAACGGCCGGCACTCATACCTTTGTATGAAAATCAACGCAAGGCGGTCTGCTACGAAACCGCCCACAGCTGTGTTTCAAACGGAGTATACAGAATTAAGAATTGCAACCGTTACCCCAACGTCACAGAGCCATAAGGAAAGCAAAGAGCTTTCACACTGTAACTTAACCATTTGACAAACCAACTGAAAAGTACATACACCTTTGAATATAAGTATTTCAAGAAAAGAAAGATTAAAAAGTCATTGGACGAAATAGAACAAACATATATATATATATATATATATATATATATATATATATATATATCTAGCAATGTTCTCTCTCTCCCCCCCCCCCCCCCCCCCCCCCCCCCCCCCCCCCCCCCCCCCCCCCCCCCAATGTCAATGTTACATTCATGATAGAAAATTTGTGTGCGAAAAATGAGTGAATGGAAGGGTCGAGTATAAGACAGGCCTGCGTGCCTAATTTGTAATTCTTTGAAAGCTGCAGGAGATTTGGAAGCAGACCACATTGCGCTGGTTTTCATACAATGGTATGAGTGATGGTGATAATAGCTGTAGTGGTAGTAGGAGTAGTAGTAATATTATTAGCAGCAGCAGTGATAGAAACAGCCGTAATAGTAGTAGTTGTTATAGCAGCAGCAGTAATAGTAGTAGTATTAGTAGTAGTAGTAGCAGCAGCAGCAGCAGTAGTAGTAGTAGTAGTAGTAGTAGTAGTAGTAGTAGTAGTAGTAGTAGTAGTAGTAGTAGTAGTAGCATTGTAGTAGGAGTGGTAATAGTAGTAGTAGTGATAGTAGTAGTAGCAGTAGTTGTTGTACTACTACTACTACTTTTACTACTACTACTACTACTACTACTACTACTACTACTACTACTACTACTACTACTACTACTACCACCACCACCACCACTTACTACTGCTGCTGCCGCTGCTGCTGATGCTACTACTACTACTGCTAGTAGTAGTAGTAGTAGTAGTAGTGGTGGTGGCGGTAGTAGTAGACTACGCTAGTGGTACGAGTGTGGCGGTTACTAGTGGCTTTGTTTTTCGACGACTAAGATCAAGATGAATGCCTACCTAGACTGTAGACTAGCTCCTGATTGTTTTGCTGAATAAAGAAATATATATATATATATATATACCGTTAAACTGCATTAGAAGCTATATATTCGTGCATATCCCAGAATATTATATGGAACTATAAGAAAAATACAGATAGTATCATTTGGTCATCTGATGAAAAGCGGATCAGTGGGGAATATTGTAACAACTGGAAAGATCACTGACAAAAGACACAGAGGCAGACTGGGGGATATGATGCTGGTTGGACTAACATAGAGAAATATCTTCAGCAGAGTTTTTATTTATTTATGTTTTTTTTTGGGGGGGGGGGGGGGGGGTAAGTTGTGTTTGCTCATTTTAAACTCAAGCATAGTCCATACAAGTGCTACTTCCTCTAGTAGCACTGGACTGATCTTTGCGTGTGGATTAGCTTTCCTTGTTACAAGTGTCCCTCGCTATCAGACGAACCCACTCCGACTTCTGAGGTACTTGTCGTTTACGTCCTTAAGTCAAGGGCGAGAAATCAACATTTTAGTCCCAACTGATCAGTGTGGGAATTGAACCCACCACCTCGGCATCATTTAATCCAGAGCACCAAGGACCAACATTTGTGAAGCGACATTAACGCCTATTCCAGCTGGCAAGGCACATGACGCTGATGAGAGTCGTATCTGGATTCCACGGCACACCGCCAGGACTAAGATAAGTCGCCTATCTGGACGTAAATTGAACTTAATCTGGATTTTTCAATTTCACTCTGCAGAGGTTCTGTATGTGACTCGTGAGATTTGGGCTGGCATCGATCTCGCGACGAGGGGAGGAAATTCATCTCTTTGGCGGTTGCGACTCCCGCATGCGGGTCCTGCCTCACGCATGCTGGGCGAATCCTAAGCCTGTGCCACCTCACGCGTGTGACACGCTGGCGAGTATTTCTGGGATGTACATGAATACATAGATTCTAATGTAGCATTATAAAATTATGTTCTTTCAACGGACTCTTTAGTGTGAATGCGTTAATGAAATGTGACAGTAATTGCAGTTCTGTGTTTATTACCGCGCGGGGTGCGTCTTAGCATTGTAACCCCGTTTGATGCTAGTAGTAGTGAAAGTGACATACGTGTTTACATAATAGATGTATTAAACGGATTGTTAAATGAGCCAGCAGCCTGTGCAATTCAGCAGGTGGATTTTTTTTATATTTTTGTGTGTACGCGGATTGTAAATCGATTATTCGTGCTCGGAGGGGGAAAAAAAACATTTGAGTGCTCTGCGAAAAGGTATCGGCGTTCGTTATTAATAGGCGCGCGTGTCTATGTGATCTTTTACAACTATGGTTTATGTTTACAGTTGTGGCTTATTCATGTATGTGTTTATTATGTGAAGCTGGACTAGCATGGGAAGCAAATGTCTGGGTATTGATAGATACTCATAGAAGTAGAGGAACGACTTATGTATTTTAGGACATGATGAGTAATGTCACATGGTGCGTTCGACAAATGTTTGCCCGCGTATAAAAATCCATATCTCATTAACCAACTGAGGGAAAATGGTACGATTTAGCATATAACCTTATCATTATGTACCCCAAAAGCAGATCTCAATGTTTGTTTATATGCGGTATATAATTTACAGGTCAGTGATGAAGTGCATACTATGAAATGTCCTGTCTGTTCCATTGTTCACATTGGGCAATGAGGAGCATTTTGTGTGATATTCACTGGCACAGGAACGGAGCAATATGGGGATGACCCGTTGCCGTGAAGTTGGAACCACGACTAACTAACTGTGAAATGTATTACACGTTCACTCGGAAACATCAGTCAATCTCTATCTCAAGGACCCACAACCTTTCCGATTATCACAATATTAAAAATAATGTATTCCCCTAGTGAATTTAAATACAAAAGCCACAAACAATATGTTGGACGATTTATTGCCAGGCATATTGCAGAGTTATATATCACATTAAGTGAATAAATGCACAATACTTTAGCTGAAACAATTAAAACACATAGTCCCAGGTATTGTTCGGATGTAGGGCCATCTGTTAATATAATAACGGTAATTTCAAATTTACCACGAACTCTTTCTGTTTGCACACAATCGACTTGAACCGCCTGATTGCTAACGGCTCACTATAATTGAGCTATGTTTTATTGTTCGTAGAATACGGTGTTCGAAACGCTTGTTTCCCAATCTCTCACTTCTTACACCATAATCAACGGTGACGATTGTCAATCTTTTTTTGAGATAATCTACTGGTGGTTTCATTTGCTCCTACAGCATTTTGTCGTTGCTTTTCTTATCCATCCATCGGATTTGCCCGAATTCTGTCTCAGGTGAAATAAACATCAGTGCAGTGGAGATTAAATTGAAAATAACTCTTCCGCGGAGCAAGCAGGACAGGTCATCTGGAAAAGTTCTTCTTCCCCGAATGTTTCCTTACACTCTCTGGGAGCAGGCCCACCCGGGTCATACCTCAAGGCGTCTTTCTCCTGCTGTACATTAGTATCATGTTTCGAGTCATTATTCCAATTGTCCCACAAATGCGCATTGTGCATGCTCACAAAAGAATTTGATGAGAACATTAATGGAGCCAACAAAGACTTAAATCTTTGCTTCATCGATTATTCAAAAACTAGTAATAGAATAGGACACCCCTATTTGATAAAATGCTTGCAGGTCCGATTTCCAAATCAGCTAAACACTCCCTGGGATTGCGAAGAATATATTTTGGGAATTGTGTGTTTCCGTAAAATTAGTTATGAAGTTGATGCATCGAAAATATTAAGAAAGGTATGCAAGAGAAGTGTGTGGGTGTCGCCCTATATTATTTTTCCGTATATAGTAAAGGCACGAGAAACAGTGTGAGAGGAATCGCCATTGGAGGAAATTACATCACAAACTAGAATATGCAGATGACACAGTATTTCTTTTTACAGACAATAATTAAAAGGTCTTCAGCATTGGGTGCGCAGAGTTATAACCACATTGGACCAGGCGTGTAGGGCTTGGCCGGTAAGCTGTGTAGAATGGAGGTGTAACACTTGGTTTACGACAATTCACGCATAGGCGATGTAATCATTACCACAGATAACTATGTCTATGCTAAGAGGCAGAAGAAGTACCTAGGGGTTCCAGTGAAGGTTAATGAACAGTGTTTAGTGCAGGAGAGCCTGGCATATGATACCATGGCTTCTAGTCTGAGAATGGAGGTAGAGGCGGTCACATTGGCGTTTCGCGGGCTGAAGGACAAACCGCACACACATGTGATTGTAACGGACTCACAGAGCATGCTGAGAAGGATGAAGACAGGCATACTTTGTGCAGAATGGCAAATAAGATATAGGGAACATCCGTTGGATCTTTTTCTCAGTGCATGCTGGTGTGTTGGGAAACGAACAGGCGGACAGATTGGCTGGGTCTGTACCACTAAGTGAAGTATTAGTGCACGACATGACCCTTGGAAATCATATGAATAATGTGGAAGAACAGATACATCATTTTGGCTAGGAGGAAATGATGCGGCAGAGAGTTGCCAGAGGAAAGGCCACATTACTAGACTCAACAGGTTCCAGGTGCATCGGGACTCTTCGCTGGCTTGTTGAAGATGGGGACGGAGCACGTATGGAAATGTCCCGAGAGCTGTGATGTTGGCTATTGACTCAACTCAGCTCGATGTTTAGTTGATACCGTGATTGTACACGTAGAGCAGTTACTTTTAGAACTACATTGTAAGAACACATAAATTATGGCGACTTCCATAAAGAAAGAAATGCAACAGTGCAAATCAAAGTACACGAAAAACATCTAAAGCAGGTGAACCGTTTCAACTAATTTGGCACGCACAGAAGACCGAGGTAAAGAGGCCTTGTAGATATTAGATACAAGAATCGAACTGACAAATGGAGAAACAGTGCATTCGTTGTCTGAGCAGTCAGAAAACGAACCCATCACCTTCGGAGCGCAATACAGAAGGCTTGAACCCTTCGCCACGGAGATTTCTCTAGTAGTAGTAGTAGTAGTAGTAGTAGTAGTAGTAGTAGTAGTAGTAGTAACAGCAGCAGCAGTAGTAACAGCAGCAGCAGCTTTAGTAGTAGTGGTGGTGGTGGTAGTGGTAATAGTATTGGTATTATTATTATTGATATTATTATTGTTGTTGTTGGTACTGGTAGTAGTAGTAGTAGTAGTAGTAGTAGTAGTAGTAGTAGTAGTAGTAGTAGTAGTAGTAGTAGTAGTAGCAGCAGCAGCTTTAGTAGTAGTGGTGGTGGTGGTGTGGTAATAGTATTGGTATTATTATTGATATTATTATTGTTGTTGTTGGTACTGGTAGTAGTAGTAGTAGTAGTAGTAGTAGTAGTAGTAGTAGTAGTAGTAGTAGTAGTAGTAGTAGTAGTAGTAGTAGTAGTAGTAGTATTGGTAGCAGCAGCAGTAGTAGTAGTATTGGTAGCAGCAGCAGCAGCAGTAGTAGTAGTAGTAGTAGTAGTAGTAGTAGTAGTAGTAATAGTAGTAGTAGTAGTAGTAGTAGTAGTAGTAGTAATAGTAGTAGTAGTAGTAGTAGTAGTAGTAGTAGTAGTAGTAATAGTAGTAATAGTAGTAGTAGTAGTATTGGTAGCAGCAGCAGCAGCAGCAGTAGTAGTATTGGTAGCAGCAGCAGCAGTAGTAGTAGTAGTAGCACTAGCAGCAGCAGCAGCAGTAGTAGTAGTAGTAGTAGTAGTAGTATTGGCGGTTGTGATAGTAGCAGTGGTAGTGGTGGTGATAGTGGCAGTAGTTGTGGTAGTGGTGGTTAGTAGTAGTAATAGTGGTAGGTTTATAGTAGTAACAGCAGCAGCAGTTTGCAATCTTGGTGATGTATTCATATGTCCCATAGCGCATACTCGAGTGGTACTTGAAAGGTAGAATAGTCAGAATTACGTCAGTCGCGTCTTCACTTCCACACAAGTATGGTTCTCATTTGGTTAGACTGGGCCGTCCCCAGGGTGCTCAACCAGCTGTTACACACACCCCATACATGTTTAGGATTGGCCCTGTGCCATCCACGGAAGATATGTTTGTCCATGCTTCATCCTTTTTAGTTGTAAACACCTTTGTGATTTCAATTAACTTGGTTGTCTTGTTAAAGCTGGTGTTGCCTTGTAATATTCAATTGAAAAGTGGATACTACCAGGTTTTCTTTGTTTCTTGCTCATGGCAAAAGATCAGTTCTGTTGGTTTGGGAACGGTTTCTTTGTCTCCATTGCGTTTTTTGTTGTTTTAATTCCCGGATAGTCTCCGTTGTTATTTTATCAGTATTTGTCTGATGTGATTGGAATGGTTCAGTGGATTTTCTTGTCTCTGACTCTCCGCCGGATTATTTGTAAAATGTGGTGTCCTACTTTCTACGATCTTTTGATGGTGGTGGTGGTGGTGGTTGCGGCGAAGGCAAAGGCAACTGTACTTACGGAGTGTACAACCAAAGAGCAACGTGCTGTTTGTTGTGCGTATTTTTGTGGGCATAAGGACTGTCTGCAAAGGACATTCCTAAGGAAATGCTTCCTGTTTATGCTGACAAATGTTTGTCCCGTAAAGCGGTCCACTGAAAACCCGGCCTTGGCGGGAGACATTTGCGAATGACGCTGAAGTTGAATGTGAACTGAAAAGGTGGTTTAGAAAACAGAACACGCAGTTCTATGCAGGCCGGTTTGGGAAGACTGATAAAACGATGGGATAAGTGCATCAGTGCTGGTGAAAATTATGTTGAGAAATAAAATGACAACGTATGTATAAAAATAAACTGGTTTCATGTTTAAATATTGAGCACAACCCACTACTGGCAACGCCGATCACATTCTGTTATGAACCTAAGGCCTATCCACGTCAATATGGAAGCACTATACTCGAGTTTCGCCCTCATTTGAGCTCGTCAGTAGTGCATATCCCTGACCGGATCCGGAAACAGTCCCGGATCACGCGTGTGAAGCGGGTGTGTAACCACGCGGCACACACTGGACACACCAAATTATCACAACAGAACATCACAACGCTACCCATCGTAGGCTATGGTTTCATGTTGTTATCATATTTAGTTATTTTTCGACTGCTATTTGTGACTTAATTATTGACTTCCACTCGTATAATAGCAGTTGTAGTAATAGTAGTGGTGGGGGTAATGCTGGTGGTAGTAGTAGTAATAGTAACAGCAGCAGCACTTTTAGTAGTAGTAGCAACAGTAGCAGCTGCCGTACTAATAGTAGCTTGAGTAGTTGTTGTGATTATGTTGGAGGTTGTAGTTGTAGTGTTAACATACCAGTAGATGTAGTAGCATAGGTAATGTTGGAGGTTGTGGTGTTAATTAATGTAGGAAAGTAGCAGTAATAGTAGCATTGATGATGATGGCGGTTTTAATAGGGCGCAGACCACTTGTCATCATTTGGAGGTGACAGGTTCGAATCCCGGTCGATAACGATAGCTTTCAATTTTTAATATTTTCGTGCGTTCTTGTCGGCTCCGTGGCGAAGAGGTTACGGGTGTAGTTATAATCTCGCATACTGCGTACTGAAAACAGATTTGGCGGCAGACCGTCTTGCGTTGTTTTTTTAATGAAATGGTGTGGTCGTTCAGAAAGCAATGTTTAACTACTAAACGTAAACTTGTCCAGGAATCACGAACATAAAAAATGCTGGGGTTGACTACTACGTCTTACAAAGGATATGCGACTAACTAGTGTTCTTTCTAATCGATCGTAAAAAAAACTTCCATCGCGGAGCAAACACGGCAGGGGGCTTCTGATCGTCAGAAGTGTACCCCCTTCCCCAAGTATTTCGGAGCTTTACCTCTTGATACTCTCTGGAAGCGGTCCCGTCCGGATCATGCCTCCGGGCGTCTTACCCCTGCGGTGGAGATGTTTGGTCACAATCGTTATCCTTGTCCACTCTATCCTTCCTGGTGGCATTAGGGATCTTGATTTTCACCCTGGGACTTTCGGAGGGTTGCTCGGGTACGTCACAGGTGACCTCAACTCGAGTCTTCTCAGCTACATAACTTTAGGGTTCTCTGTGGGGGTCTCCCTGGCTGAGGTCCTCATGTGTCTTATCCTGTTCCCAGGAGCACTGCCGTGCCTCCTGTGATGCACTCTCGCACCTCCTACGTCCAGCGTGAATTCTCCTTCTCCGGAGTTAGTCGAAGATTTTACCACACAAACACGTCTCTACTTCTTTCTTCTATGTTTATAAGCGCTAAACAATACATGGAATTTATTTATGAACTGGTAGATTTGTAGTCAGCTACCTAGGCCCTGTGTGACTATGTCCAACTACAGCTAAGTACGTTCGACACTTTAAATCATCGTAGACTGGTATAAATACAATGATTGAATCACTAAAACACAAGACGTAGACAGTAAGCTTTACTAGAAGACAATCACAAGTAACATATTGGACGTGGCCAAACTCTTCGCTAGAACATAAACAACAAACACCGATACAACTACATGAACAATTCGATATGAAAAAATATATATAAAAGTTACTCATCTGTATCCTTGTTGTGGAGTGGATACGTTTTTCGTGAAATCCGCGCGTATGATTCTAACAAAGTAGACTGGTGGTATAAAGGCGGATAGACTGTAGCTGCTGTAACTATTGGCCGGACATTGGGAGTGACCATGTGTGCGTGTGAATTTTACATGGAACCAGGGACATGATAGTACCGCGGATTAACACAGTGGGTGCAATGTTTGTGAACTTCTGAGATGGAGTACTCATTTTGATGGTGGTGATAGCGTAAGTTGAATCCCATGTTTTGTTTTTGAGTTTGGTTATTTGTTGGTGTGTATGCCCTTGTCGTGCGCGCGCGCGAGCGCGCGCGTGTGTGTGTATACTGTCTATATCTTTGTCGTGTGTGTATCTCTGTTGTGTGTGTGTGTGTGTGTGTGCTATGTATTTATTTGTCGTGTGTGTATCTCTGTCGCGCATGTGTGTGTGTGTACTGTGTATTTCATTGTCGTGTGTGTATCTCTGTCGTGTTATTCGTGTATTTGTCTTGTGTAGACGTATGTCGCCTGTGTGTCTGTGTCATGTACTAGGGGGCTTCACATGCAAACTTTAAAAGTGTGATAGAAATTACAATAACTACGCCATTGTCTTGTAACTTGTCAATATTCTTGTTAAGGATGCCAGGAGTGTTAAGCACGTGATATCATGATGCAGACGAACACGTCATACGGGCAGTTTAGTTAGGCTTCCCCACTTTTGCCTTTGCAACAAAGAGGAGCAGCGTTCTGTTTTCCGTTTTTTTGTTGTTGTTGATTAGTGAAGGGGTGAAGCCTATAGAAATTCATCGGCGAATGAAGGTCAAGTATGGCGATGCATGCCTGTCAGTCCAGCAAGTGTATGAGTGGAGTAGGGAGTTTCAAAACGGCGTGACTTCTGTAATAGATTGTCATGCACACCGAGTAGTGACCCCAGAGACGATCCTTCTACAGGAATCTAAGCACTATGTCGGCGGAGGACTTGCATTGAACACAGTGGTGACTACATCAAAAAATAGTACACTTGTTCTTTACTTTTTCACAATATATTCACCAAAAAATTACAAAAACATTTGTGGTTTTCATTTGAAGCCCTCTCGTTTATTACTAGCCGTTTTATTTGTATGTCGCGTGTGCGTCTATGTCGTGTGTGTCTGAGTCGTGTATATGTCCTATGTATTTCTATGTCGCGAGTGTGTCTGTGTAGTTTGTCTGTGTCGCTAGCGTGTATAACTTATTATCTATGATGATAATAATGATGATGGTGATCTTGTTGGCAACTAAGACACCATAGTGTGTAATTTAATGTATTTACTACTATTATTTTATGTAATTTCTATGCAGTTTGCAACGTGGTCCGGTATTATTAATCAGATAATTACATCACTGCATTAAAAATCTCGCCTGCCCTTTCGCGGGACGTTGCTATCAACCCCAAGCCCAGGTTCATTTTCTAGGCAAGTTTACGTTCAGTAGTTTGCCATGGGTTTCTGAACGGAAAGTCAACGTTGAAGTCGCACTCACCCAAGTAGGGAACAATCTCCCATACTCCGTCATCAGAGCACCGGAAGTTCAAGCGCATTAAGTCCCGGGACCACGCAGTATCGCATCACTGCATACATGTTGTAAATAATCATCTGTGGGTGGGTTTCCACCAACCTCTGTGAATTACTCGGCGATTAGCAAATGGCGAGCAGTTTTCAACGTGCGCAACTTGTACGAGGGTAAGTTAATAAGTAAGCCACAAATGGCTGTAGAAAAATAACTAAATACGATATCAACTTGAAACCAGTTTATTTTTATACATATATTGTCCCTTTATTTCTCAACATAATTTCCACCAACATTGATGCACCTATCCCATCGTTTTATCAGTCCTCCCAAACCCGCGGCATAGAACTGCGTGCCCTATTTTCATTTACCTGCCATTCTTCAGAACTTAGAATTACTTGTTGACTCCCCTCGTAACTTTTTCTACCCAGCTATGCACGCAAACATTTGTCAGCATAAACACTGACAACCCACATTGGGGGGGGGGGGGGTGCATTTCGCGAATGACACCGAAGTTGAATGTGAAGTGAAAACGTGGTTTAGAAAACAGAGCACGCAGTTCTATGCAGTCGGTTTTGGAGGACTGATAAGACGATGGGATAATGCATCAATATTGGTGGAAATTATGTTGAGAAATAAAGAGACAATGCTTCTATAAATATAAACTGGTTTCAAGTTCTTATCATATTTAGTTATTGGTCTACAACCATTTGCGACTTACTTATTGACTCCCCCTTGTACGTAAATCTGATAAGGCCCTCTATCCATACCATGGGGCGTTTTAGGTATATAGTGCTAGTTCCATATCTTTAAACAAATTGGGACTCTGTGGGTGTTGTGGTCAATATCATACAAAGCAGTTGTATTATCCACACTGCTATATGCTTGTGAAACCTGGACTTTTTATCAGCGACACGCTAGAAAATTAAACCTCTTCCACACAGTCTGCCTAATGAAGCTATTGCAGATTAAATGGCAAGAGAAGATGCCAGACACTGAAGTCCTAGAAAGAGCGTCCATGCCCAGTATCCATACTTTACTAATGAAGATTCAGATTCGCTGGGCTGGTCACTTAACTCGCATGCCAGATTACAGGCTTCCTAAACGAATTTTTCACGGCGAGCTGCGTTGTGGTAAATTCTCCCAAGGCGGCCAGAGGAAACGCTTTAAAGACGCTCTGAAAATCTCACTGAAAGCTTTTGGAATTCATCATGACACTTGGGAGACTGCAGCCAGAGACCGAAATTCGTGGCGTACATCATTACGCAAGGGTGCAGTCTCTTGTGAAGACAAGACGAGACATTGCACTGTTATGAGCTCGTTTTTCTTTGGTCTCCATTTGTGTGCGTGTGCTTTTTGTTAGTTAGTCACAGTCGTTAGTCGAGGTTATAACTTCAAGGCAAATGGTCGCCCCATTATGCTCCGTTCCTGTGGCAGTGAATATCACACACAATTTCCCCTTCTCCTCCCCCCCCCCACCCCCCCCCCCCCCCCCCCTTTGTGAAAAGTGGACCAGACAGGAGTCTCAACAAACCACCGTGTGTGTGCTTGATCCACGATATTCTAAGCATTTATCTGTAACATGTGGGTTCCAAACCCCGATGATTTCTTAAGAGATTGCAAAATTGTCTATGACTCACACCCGCCGTTGCCTCGGGAAAGATAAACAGTGTAAAAAAAACAGAAGTAATGCAGCTTTACAGACACAATTACGGAAAATAAAGGCGTTGCGGATGATTAGAATTATAGTCTCCCAAAGAAAAGAGATCCTCTGCCTACCGCCGTGAAGTTGGAGACCACAACCTTCAAAAAATACACAAAAACACAACAAATAAACACTATGGAATAACAACCGAATGAGAAGAATTGAAAGAAGGGAGGTGGGGATAAGGACAATGTACAGAAAGTAAAAAATGTTTTTTTTCCAGAATCCCAGGCGTGACTAACATGCATCTTGAAGTTGCCACGCTTACTTTAGACCACCGTGAGAGTGCTGTAGAAAGGGGGGGATATGCTTACCTTAATTTGTTCTGTAAAGCTGCTTACTTTGTTTTTTTATTGTTTACATTTCCACAGCTACACCGCAGTCCCACTAATGTTATT
This sequence comes from Cepaea nemoralis, assembly GCA_014155875.1. Taxonomy (NCBI): domain Eukaryota; kingdom Metazoa; phylum Mollusca; class Gastropoda; order Stylommatophora; family Helicidae; genus Cepaea; species Cepaea nemoralis. The sequence continues at coordinate 55,730 of JACEFZ010016292.1, forward strand.
CACGGGAACGATGCAAGTATCGGCCTGATAATTTTTTTATCAAATGTATTATAGACAGTGTTGGAGAAAATAAACAGGAGAGATATTTATCAGCAAATTATCCTTCATTTGGGGTTAGTATAGTTATTCTGGGAAGATGTGAGGAAAACATTTTCCCCTCATCCCCCACAAAAGGGATACTGTAGTTAGTTAGTATTCTTGTTATGGAGAAAGATGGAGGTTGATTGTTATTTCTTTCAGT
>JACEFZ010016293.1:0-54730 GCA_014155875.1 Cepaea nemoralis
CGAAAAAGATTATGTCACAAGGTGCACATGGTGTACCATCAATCTTTATTGTCGACGCCGAACTGGAGATAGTAGACCATTTTACATATCTTGGATCAGAGGTAAATAGCAAATTATCCCTCGATCAGGAAATCAACATCAGGATTGGCAAGGCAGCAACAACAATGAACATGTTAGCAAAAAGAGTCTGGGAGAACAGGAAGATTACTGCCAAAACAAAAGTCCTCGTCTACCAAGCCTGTGTCCTTAGTACTCTTCTTTATGGCAGTGAAACCTGGACAACTTACTCACGCCAAGAGAAACGTTTAAACAGCTTTCATATGCGGTGTCTGCGAAGAATACTTGGTATTAAGTGGCAAGACAAAATCACAAATACTGAAGTATTGGAAAGATCAAGTTGTGTGACGGTGTATTCCATGCTCAGTCTTCGTAGACTTAGATGGATAGGACACGTTAGGAGGATGGATGATGGTAGAATACCAAAGGACATCTTTTTTGGTGAATTACAGACGGGTAGAAGATCTCAGGGTCGGCCTCTACTACGATACAAAGATGTGTGTAAGCGGGACATGATTGATACAGGCATTGATAATGCACAATGGGAGCACGTCGCCGCTGAACGTGTTGCATGGAGGGCAATTATCAGAAATGGAATAAAGACCAAGGAGAAAATGATTGCAGATAAAGCACACACAGAGCGTGAGAGACGTAAGATGGTGCAAAATGGTGGAAATGACCATGTTTTCACCTGCACCTACTGTGGGCAAACATTTGCAGCAAGAATTGGCCTTACCAGCCACACTCGCCACCGCCATGGATCGTAGTTATTGCCATATGACAGTTATTAAGCCTTTTTGAAGCACAATGTACCAAACTATCGTCTGTCAAGACGGAAAGGTGCCAAGGTGCCAATGTTATATATATAACAATATATGTGTGTGTGTGCGTGTGTGTGTGTGTATATATATATACGTATATATTATATTATATGTATATATATGTATGTCCGTGTATGTGCAGGTTTGTGTGTATGTGTGCATGCATGCAGCGTATGCGAGGGAGTGTGTATTTGTGTGTGTGTGTAAGTATGTGTGTATGGGTGTGGATGTGTGTATGTGTGCGAGGGGATATGTGTGTATTTGCGTGTGTATATTGTGTGTATGCTCGTGTATGTATGTGTATATGCTCTCGTGTGTATGCGAGGGAGTGTGTATTTGGTAGCGAGAGGGTGTGTGTCTGTCTGTGTGTGAGTGAGAGTTAAAGAGAGTGTGATATTGAGTAAATGAAATATGGAGAGAGTGACTTAATGGGTGAAATAGTGATTGGGAGAGAGAGAGAGAGAGAGAGAGAGAGAGAGAGAGAGAGAGAGAGAGAGAGAGGGAGGGAGGGAGGGAGGGAGAGTGAGCAAACGAGAGAGAGACAATGGAAGAATGGATCTGTTAATGTTTGTGTATGTGTGCGCGCATTTTTTGTGAGTGTCTATGAGTGTGCGTTGGTGAGAAGAGAGAGAGAGAGACAGAGAGACAGAGAAAGAGAGAGAGAGAGAGAGATTTAAGCGCACGCATATGATGTAACATGCTATTCCATATATTTTGTGTATTCTCATGTTCATATTACCATATTGAATGCCAATTGATGTTATAATTTATAACATGAACACATGTACATCACTGCAGAGTGGGTGAGAGAATTAGGGAGTATGAGAGAGAGAGAGAGAGAGAGAGAGAGAGAGAGAGAGGGGAGAGAGAGAGAGAGAAAGTTGAGTGCACGCATGTCCTGTAATATGCCATTCCATATTTTTTGTTTATTTTAATCTTTCACATTATCATTTTGTATGTATGACACTTGATTTTATCATGTATAATATAACATTACTGTAATGTGAGCGAGAGCGTTAGTGAGTGGGAGAGAGAGAGAGAGAGAGAGAGAGAGAGAGAGAGAGAGAGAGAGAGAGAGAGAGAGAGAGAGAGAGAGAGAGAGAGAGAGAGAGAGTTGAATTGCATCACTAATTCTTAAGTTACAAAATGTATATGTACAATTTTTCTCCATTTTCCTTACAATTTTGCGACAATGCTCACAATACAATCGTCACTGTATGTGTGTGTAAAGTGTGGGAGTTTGATCATAATAGTAGGTTGGGGGATGGGGGATGTGTGTATGTGGGTGGATTCGTGATGTGTGTGGGTGGATTCAGGATGTGTGTGCGGGCGGGGTGGGATTGTGTGGGTGGGTGGGGGATTCGTGTGTGGGTACGTGCAGGATGGATGGGTTGGCGGGGAGATGTGTGTGTGTGGTTGGGGATGTGTGTTTGGCTAGGTGGCTGTGGGTGAGTGGGTGGAGGAGGATATGTAGGTGGATGATTGATGGTGGGTTATGGGATGGGTGGGGGATATATGTGTGGGTGGGGATATGTGGTGGGTGGGAGATGTGTGCAGGTGGGGGTAGTTGTGGGTGAGGGATGTGTATGGGTGTGGGATGTTTGGGTGGATGGGTGGGGAGTGTGTCTGTGGGTGAGAGATGTGTGGGTGAATGTGTGTGGGGGATGTGCGTGATGGGTGTGGGTGATGGATTTGGGGATGTGTGTGTGGGTGGGGTATTTTGTCTGGCTGGATGGGGGTGTGTGTGGCTGGATGGAGGATGTATGTGTGGGTAGTGAGGGTGATTGTAGTTTGGGGATGTGTGGATAGGTAGGAGATGTGTGAGATGTGTGGGTGAGGGATGTGTCTTTTGGATGTGTGTGTGGGTGTGGTGTTGTGTGGGAGGGGAGCTGGGAGTGAATAAATGATGTGTGGGTGTGGGTGGGTGGGGTGTGGTTGGGTGTGCGGGTAGGTGAAGGATGTGTGTAAGGGTGGGGAATGTGTGTTTAGATGGGTGGTTGGGGTGTGTGGGTGGGTAGATAGGAGATGTATGTGTTGATGAGTGGGTGAGGGATGTGTGGGTGTTAGTGGTTGAGGGATAAATACGTGTGTCTAGGAATGTGTGAGGGGATGAGTGTATGGGTTGGGGATGTGTGTGTGGTTTGTGAGTGGATGGGAGGTGTGTGTTTGTGAATGGGGGATGTGTTGTGGGTGGGATGGATGTGTGTATGGGTCGGGAGATTGTGCGTGGGTGGGGATGTGTGTGTATATGGGTAGGGATGTGTGGTTAAGGGATGTGTGGCTGGGGGATGGGTGGGTGGATGATGTGTGGTTGGGTAGAGGGTGGGTGATTGTATATGAGTAAGGGTGTGTGGTTAAGGGGTGTTTGGTTGGGGGATGGGTGGGTAGAGGATGTGTGGGTGGGTAGAGGATATGAGGGTGGGTGAGTGTGTGTAGGTTAGGAGATGGTGGGGGATGTTTGTAGGGGTGGGCTCGGGATCTGTGAGTGGACTGGGGGAGATGGGAGATTATGTGGGTGGGTTCGGAATGTGTGTGTGGTAGGTGCGGGATATGTGAGTTGGCGTTCAGATGTGTGTGTGCGTGGGGGATTTGTGGCTGAGGAATGTGTGTTTGGCTGGGTGGTTGGAGGTGTGTGGGTGGAGGAGGATATGTAGGTGAGTGATTGTTGGTGGGTAATGGGACGGGTAGAGGATATGTGAGTGGGTGGGAAGATGTGTGTAGGTGGGTGGATGTGTGTGGGTGGGGGATGTGTGGGTTGGGGAATGTATGTGTGCTTGGGGTGTGAGTGGATGGGATGTGTGGTGGGTGAGAGGTGTGTGTGGTGGGTGAGAGTTGTGTGTGGGTGGGGAGATGTGTAGGTGTAGGGATGTGGTGGATGGGTGGGGGAATGTATGTGTGTGTGGGCTATGTGTGTGGTTGGGTGGAGGCGTTGGAGTGAATGGGGAGTGGGTGGGTGGTGGATGTGTCACATAACATAGTAATATGCATTGTTTATGTTTACAAAATTCATAAGACAATGTTTTTTCCTATGCACTGTTGATGAAAGAAAGATGAGTGATTGGAAGGGCCGAATGTAAGACGGGACTGCCTGCCCAATTTGTTACCCTTTGAAAATAAAGTCTGTTCGTTCGTTCGTTCTACCTACCTTTCTATCTATTTATCTATCTATCTATCTATCTATCTATCTATCTATCTATCTATCTATCTGTCAGGGTCTTAAACTTGGCTCGCTAACCTAACACATGTGAGACAGTACAAGTACAACGTGATTTGACTTAAGACTCAACGACACAACATTCAATGGATTTATTTACAGATCATATATCGTACGATGATCACAACAAGATATACTTGACACTTCAATACACTTACATACACAATACAGCTCACAGTCTATCTCTCAAGATGTCCAGACACTCGACGTTCATGCACAGAAACCACACAACGCCTTTCTCTCATCATGCGTCCAGTCGAGTCGACGTCCCAGAGCTGTCTGCCTCTAGCTCGCAACTTGCCTCCCACCTGAAGTGGCTTCACGAGGCAGGCGTGCGTCTTGCGTCGTCCTTGCCTGACCGCTGGCCGTCTCGTCAGCCAGCAATCTTGCAGGCAGGTAACTACTACTCGCCTGGCGGCGTAACGAAGTTACGGCATCCCTGCTGGGGACTAAGTCGCCTGGCGGGCGTAACGATGTCACTGCATCACTGCACTATTCTGGACTCTGACATGCTCCCCCGGCAACTTCATGAAAGATGTCATCTTTCATGTCTAATATATGTACATACTGGGTTAATATTTTAACCTTGTCAGAGTCAACCCTTCTGTTGTTATATACATTGGTATCATAATACATGGAAATACACATCTGCCATAGAAACATATAAGAAATGGAAGTTGTATTCAACGACATGTGATGTTCAACCTTTAACACTGTCAGGTTTCATCCTCTCGATGGCTGATTACCTCAATTGCATTACTGACCCAGTCAGATCGGTAGTACCAGCTTCACGCATCTACCTCGCAGCCTCCAAAAAAAAACGTAATAATATGGTTCTTGAAACAAAAACCATCTGGCTAGACCGAAATACGGCTTTTACATAAGTCGCATTAAACGCTCAAACCCTGACCTCATTTGGCCAGGAGCTCTTGTGTTGGTCTGCAATGTCGGTAACACTCTGCCATGCCCAGTAGATGGCTACCTGGTGTGTTAACAATCTGGCAACAACATGGCTATTTATATACAACACATTACAGTATACATTTCAAATTATGGCCCTTTGTGTAATGATGTAATAACAAATAAATGAAAGGGGAATAATTTCAAAATTTATGAAATATAATAATTTACAATAATTATCCTATTTCTTAGCGTCATCGCTTGACGTTTCTTCATACTAACGAGAAAAAGTCGGTAGTATGAATACATTAATCAAGATATGATTCTAAGATTACACTACATAAATATATAAACACACAATTCGTGTATTCAACTTTGTTGATTCCTAAAGATTTTAGAATCGTCATAGCTTTTTAAACTTTTATTTGTCGTCTGCTAATTTTGCTCTAAATTTCTAACTAATCCGGAAGTACACACGAACACTAAACAGCTGATGTTGAAGCTTGTAGCACACACTTGTTCCGGTCTGATGTAGTTACGGAAAGTACAATGTTCTAATCGTTCATGTGTTGGATGTTTCACTGTAAAACCTTCTGGATTACGCTTGACTGCAGTGGTGTAGCTGTCAATGTTTCGGTCACACGTTCACACACGTATTTAAAATATCCCTGGAATGTTCCACGCGCAGATGCCACTGTCAAATTGGATAGTTCGCTTACGGTAAGTTTTTGAGCGAATGTGGCACTGTTCTTGTTCGTAATATATACAATTAATAAAGTTCGCTTTCTACCACACACTACACAATTATACACGACAATCACTACATGAATTAGTAAAATAAGAACACTATATATATTGGGAGTAATCCCTATCACATGACATAGTAGACTTTACACAGCTTTTTGTGAATGGAAAAAAAATATTCACTGATGGATGGCTGTGTTAATCTGAGTGTATTTTCTCACACTGCACTCAGACATTGGTGCTTACTGGGTCGGTCGGACAACGGGACAACAGATCGGCGATCGTGTTGGTTCTGCCTGGAATATGTCGAACCTCGAAGCTGTAATCTTGGAGTTTAAGAGACCAGCGCGCTACCATCTGGTTTGAAGGTACACCTGAATTTATAAATCGCAACGGGCTGCTGTCAGATTCCACGATGAAATGGCGTCCTAGAAGGAATCTGGACAATTTAGTTATACCCACCACTAATGCTAGGGCTTCCAACTGAGGTATTGACCAAGCCCGTTCTCTGGGTTTTAGTTTCCTGGATACGAAGTACACGGGATGGAGGATGTTATTGTGCTCTTGCAACAAGACTGCTCCAATCGCCACGGAGCTCGCGTCTGTCCGCAATCTGAAAGGTAAATGGAGATTGGGCAATTTCAGGATGGGATTATGTAAGCTATTATCAGAAAAACAAGATAATACTTTACGGAATGCAAATTTTAGGCATTCATTGCTTACAATTTTCTCCGGTTTATCTTTTGTTAGTAAGTTAGTAAATACTTCGGTCAGTTCGGAAAAATCAGGAATGAACTGCCGGTAATAATTTATCAGTCCCAACAAACTTCTGACTTGCTTTTTAGTAGTCGGAAGTGAGAGTTTTAGTATCTTGGACACAATGTTATCGTCTGTCGTGACAAAGCCATTGGATATTTTGTACCCCAAGAAGGATATTTCCTGGTAGGCTATGTCTACTTTCGCAGGCTTTACCGTCAGTCCGTGCTGTCTAATACGTTCAAATGTCTGTTCTAAAGTCTTTATGTGCTCTGTCATTGTCTCTGTGTGAACACAGATGTCGTCTATATAGCAAATTATGTTAGGAATGTCTACTAGTAAAAGTCGTGTCATACGTACGAATGTGGCTGGGGCATTGACAAGCCCAAATGGAAGTTTGCACCATTCGTACAGTCCCCAAGGTGTGGCAAATGCTGTCAGATGTCTGCTCTGTTCGTCTACCGCTATTTGCCAATATCCTTTAGTCATGTCTACCTTCGTAAAGAACCTAGCGTCTGTCAGTTCTGTCAGTAGATCGTCAGAGTTAGCCATTGGCTCAAGATCTAGAAGAGTTATTTTATTGAGCTTCCTATAGTCGACACACAGTCTTATCGTGTTGTCCTTTTTGCGTACTATGACCATTGGAGATGAGAAGTCTGATTGGGATCGTCTTATGATGTTGTTTTTCTCTAAGTTGATGATCTCCTGATGTAGGTGTTCTTTGTAATGTAATGGAATGGTGTATGGTCTGCATCTTATGGGTGTGTTTGACGTGAGTGTGATGTGATGCTGTACTAATTCTGTTTGTCCTGGGTTGTTCGAGAAGATGGTGTTGTACTGTTGTATTAGCTGTTTGCAACTGTCTGTTTCTGCTTGAGTTAACTTTGGGTTGATTTTGATCTCCTTCAAGGAGTTTGTCGTGTCTAATGCAGGTGTTGGAATCTCGTCACTAGCCTCGTCATCTTCATGATCTATTATCACTGTACAAGCTGTTATATCGTCTTGTTCGTTGTCTCTGTTGTAGTATGGTCTTAGCATATTTATGTGGAATATTTTGTGTTTGTCTTTTATTTGGATCTCGTAGTCTACAGGTGAAATCTGTCTCGTCACTTTAAAAGGTCCCTGCCAAGAATCAGTCAATAAGTGTCTGTCACTAGGTAATAGAAGAAGAACGTCCTGTCCAGGTGTCAACGTTATTGTCCTGTTACCTTTGTCAGCATACTGTCTATAAGTAGCACCAGATAATTTTAGTGCATTCTTTGCAATTACACAAGATTTGATGATTCTTTCACGCAATGATGTAACATATACGTATGATGATATGGGTTTAAGTACTGGAGTAGAGTCAGTTAACATTTGGTGATAAATAGTTAATGGGCCACGTGGTTTGGCACCATAGATAAGTTCAAAAGGAGAGAAACCGGTACTAGAATGTGGTACCTCGCGATAAGCAAAAAGAATAGCTGGTAGATATACATCCCAGTTATTGGGGTGCTCTTGCGTGACTTTTGCAAGCATGTGCTTTAAATCGCCGTTAAATTTTTCTATAATTCCACTAGAGTGAGGATGGTACGGGGAATTGAAACATTGCTTCACTCCCAACATTTTGGTGAAAGCTTGGGTAGATGCGGCGATAAACTGAGTGCCCCTATCTGATTGGATAGTGTCTGGAAATCCTATCCGAGAAAAAATATGGAAGAAAACTTCCATTATATCATTGGCAGTTATGTTCTTTAGCGGAATAGCTTCCGGCCAGCGGCTACATTGATCAATGACAGTTAGAATATATTTATTCCCTCTAGTTGTTGTATGATTGAGAGGGCCCACTATGTCGACAGATAATTTTTCAAAAGGTCGACTGGCTAAGTCAGTGACTTGTAACTTTGCCTGTGGGTGTTTACCTTTTTTCACCAGTTTCTGGCAGGTGTCACAACTTCTGCAATATTCTTTAATGTCATTGCAAAATTTGGGCCAATGAAACTGTGTTAATAATCTTGATCTGGTCTTAGCGTATGCCATATGCCCTGCAAGAGGTATATCATGGGCAAGATGTAAGGCTTGCCTTACGATAATTAGTTGGCAAAACAGTTTGCTCTGTGGTGTTGTCACCTCTGGTATAATACCTGGTGAGGATATCATTTTTCACAGCAAAATGCCATTTTGCATTCTTGGTTACCTTTGGCTTTTGGCCGATCAGATTAAAATATTTTAACAATGAAGGGTCAGCCTTTTGAGCTGTTACAAACGTTTCCTTCATGGTGTTAGTAGGTAGTGATACTGGGCTGAGCATTTGTATAGCCTCAGTTTGATTACTTTCATCTTGCACTCTAGCAGTAGATCTAGTTACTGCGTTCACACATTCAATGATATCAGATGGTGATGAAACAATGTTATCAATGATGTCATGAGATCTTAGTGCTACATTAGCTACCATACATTCAATAGGTGGTGTAACATTATCAATGATGACATTGGATGGTGATGTTATGCTATCATCAATACACAGAGATGTTATGTCATGAGGTTTATCATTCACCTCTGGTAAATTTCCAATTATTACATCACACACTGGGTTTGTTAATGCAGCGCACTTTACTTTCCCAGTGAGGAAAGGTGTTTCAATATATGCCCATGCTAGTGGGTATTTCTCAATATTGCCTGAGAATGTTCTGCATGTTACGTGCCTGCCTGTATAGTCTGTAGGCATTATGAACGTTCTCTTCAGACCAATAAGTAAGCTGCCCGTGTCCCGAAGGACTGTAGCAGACTTGCCATTCACGTATCCGTGATGGACGTTTATCTTGCCTTTAGAATCTACTACCAAATTAGCTTCTTCATTGGCAATAGGGATGGCGTGGCCGCATGTTAAAATACCATCTTCATAAAAGGTGTTACAAACAGTACATTTATTTGCGTTAAACATGTCAAAAGCCTGTGCTGAGTTCACAGGATGTTTCTCTGATTGTTCTTCATCTGACGATGAACTGTCAAACAAGGCGGCATTTGCTTTGTTGGTCATTTGCCTACCTTTACAATCATGGCGATAGTGTCCGTACGCCTTACAGAGGAAACATTTACGCAAATTTCTGAAGGATCTACGCTCCTTATCTTGTCTGTTTACCATGTTTTGTAGATAAGTATGATATGCGGGGTTCTTGTCGCACATCTCACCTTGATGATGTGAAATTTTACAATATTTACAGTGATTATACTTCTCAGAAGTAGGCTTATGAGGTTTCTGCCTACTATAGGGCTTGTCATAGTTAGCCGATGCTACCAAATTTATGTCAGTAGCTTCACTGGCAAAACAATGTTTGTTGGCTGGGTAATACGCCGAACCACGTCTCTCAATCTCATCTACACTAGTGCATTCATTCTCCTGCAAAAATTTTGAAAATGCTGATGGAATGGATGAAATGACTTTATCTCTAATGATCAGATCTTCTAATCTTTGATAATTTTTGTCAATTTTAGCTGCTGAAGTCCATTTGGTAAATATATCTCGGACTAAGCAGAGGTAATCAGAGAACGTCTGAGTCGGTTTTGGACTCAACTTGCTGAATTGTTCTCTGTAACCTGCCTCATCTAACATAAAATGTGCCATAATCTTTGATTTCAGATAATGGTAGTCTTTTCTGAGGTCTTTGGGTATGGTCTCAATGACTTTAAGAGGCTCCCCTGATAAACTCCTCATATAAACAATATTCCATTCAGACAGTGGAACCTGGTAATGTTCCATTAAAGTTTCAAAATTTTGGGTAAAGGCTGCGATGCAGTCACCCGAGGTATAATTACGTACAATACCTTGATATTTCTTGTACTGGTTTTCTTTCTCCAGTCTCTCAGATTTCTTAGACTCTTTGTTAATGGCAGTCTCAGTATCAAGTTGTTTCATCTTTAACTGTAACTCCAGTTCTTCTCTCTTACTCTGAGCTTCTATTTCTGCCTTCTTAAGTTCAATATCTAATTCGGCTTGTTTTGTTTTAGCAGACAGCTCTGCTTGTTTTGCTGCGGCTTCTGCCTCTGCTTGCTTGGCAGCCCTTTCAGTCTCTGCCTGCTTTAATGCTCTTTCAGCTGCTCTTTCTTCGCGTTCATTAGCTTTCTCCTGTACTAGTAGGTATTCAGAGTATTTCTTCTCACTCCACTTTGTTAACTCATCACCTGTCAACTGTAATTTTAACCCCATATCGATGAAATCATTTAATGAAGACATGATGGAAAATGCCAATGAAATACCAGCCACACAATTTGTTATAAGTGGTTAGTAAAATAAACAATTTACAATTTGTGTTCTATTGACAATACGTGCCTAAAATTGCATCCTTAAAGTAAATGAAAAGAAAAAATATACTCAAGTGCCCTGGATGCGGTGAAGAACGGTTGGAAATCGGGCTAGAAACTGTAGGGTCGCTACTTCGAAACACAAATGACCTCTACGTGCAAGGTTTCAGATGGTACGGAAAACCTGCTTTGTTTTTGGAGGAAATAAATTAGCGTCTATTTGATGGTGTGTGCCTGCTTGTCACTAAGTATTTATTAGGTTTGTATGGCGTTGAGTGTAATTGTAGGTCGTAATTTTGTCAGTCAACAATTTTTTTTTCAAAACACACGTCACTTTCTTTCCAAAACTTTTTGCGTTCCACAACTCAATTCACAAAGACAATCTACATATATCTCAACCCTCTACAACATTGATGACACATCACTTACATCAAGATGACATTCAGTAAGGACATAGACATCAAGTTTACAAGATGGCGACAAGGTCACAATGGCGACAAGATCACAATGTCGACAAGGTCAAAACGGTGACAAGTTCAACAATCACAAATGTTTTACACGTTTACAAGATCAAACAATATGTATGCACTGTACGTTTACAACTAGTCTCCATGTTTAAACAATGTAGTAATCTATCAAAATGAGCCTTCCACGATCACATTTACTTATACTATAAAGTTTGACAAAAATTCTAAGTTCACAAACTCTAGTTTTAAATGTTAATCACATAAACACGTTCATTTCAAAGCCGGACGAATGCCACCACGTCCACACATGTCAGGGTCTTAAACTTGGCTCGCTAACCTAACACATGTGAGACAGTACAAGTACAACGTGATTTGACTTAAGACTCACGACACAACTTTCAATGGATTTATTTACAGATCATATATCGTACGATGATCACAACAAGGTATACTTGACACTTCAATACACTTACATACACAATACAGCTCACAGTCTATCTCTCAAGATGTCCAGACACTCGACGTTCATGCACAGAAACCACACAACGCCTTTCTCTCATCATGCGTCCAGTCGAGTCGACGTCCCAGAGCTGTCTGCCTCTAGCTCGCAACTTGCCTCCCACCTGAAGTGGCTTCACGAGGCAGGCGTGCGTCTTGCGTTGTCCTTGCCTGACCGCTGGCCGTCTCGTCAGCCAGCAATCTTGCAGGCAGGTAACTCCTACTCGCCTGGCGGCGTAACGAAGTTACGGCATCCCTGCTGGGGACTAAGTCGCCTGGCGGGCGTAACGATGTCACTGCATAACTGCACTATTCTGGACTCTGACACTATCTATCTATCTATCTATCTATCTATCTATCTATCTATTTCTCATCTATCTATCTATCTATCTATCTATCTATCTGTCTGTCTATTTATCTATCTATCTATCTATCTATCTATCTATCTTTCACGAAGACTCAAAGCGGGTCTGTCACCCATGTGTACATGTGAACAAACTACACAGACAGCTGAACGGATCCTTAAAAATGAAAACATAATGACTAAATTGCGGTATCATTTCTGGTCACTCCATACGCACATTAACGCACAGCTATTTGGAAGCTTTCACGAACTCAATATAAAAAGCTAACATGAATACTTGTGTACACTTTATTAACCAGCAGCTGAAGAAACGAGAAGGAAATGAAAAATAAGGTAAGAAATACATTTCTTCTACTTTCCTGTTAATTTACAAATTATTTACCCAATGTCTCTGTATATTCTGTCTTTACTAATATTACACATTGCACCCCTCTCGGGATTCTCCGTGGTGAAGTGGTCAAGCCGTCTGACTCGGGCTCCGAAGGTTATATGTTCGATTCCGGGCCGCGTCCTTCATTTCACGAGTGCATTCTTTTTCGGAGACTTCCGAGGCTGGAGCTACGGAGTTCGTGCTTTTTGCGACGCTTTACGCGCTGCGGAAAAAAACTGAGCCATATGGGATAAAAACCCGGTGCAATGCAGCCGACCCTGTCGACTTTTAAGCTAGTTCTTTCATTGCACCCACTCCCATACGAATCCGGATACGCCTTGTGTGTCATCTGAATTAGCGGGGCTTCCATTACTGTAAACATAAATTTGTTAGCGAGAAATCACTAGTTGTTCAGCAAAACATCAAAGAAATGTTGCCGCTTTCGATGATTTAAGTTGTTTTTGGACCTATCAAAGACATATTCCTTGGGTGGGGGTAAATATAAGACGGCTGGAAAAATTTCATAACGATACAACAGACAGTTTTCAAAATAATTGATCGTGAATGAAGGCATTCAAATCGGGACATACTATAGCATCGATGACTGGCCAGACAATAATCGCATATTACACAGGTGCGGGCCAAACATAGGACCACTTGACGTCAGGCGGGCGTCTAGCCATTATGCAACCGCGGCCTAGCTGTTAGGAGTCATTTGGTAAACTTGCAGATGCGAATGCAATGATTACGTTACAACTAACATATGTAACTAATTCTCATATTTGATGTCTAAAATTCGCTCTACCTCACTTCATACATAGTTCCTAAGAATACTACACCTGAAAACATTGCGTGAGAAAGTATTTGTCCTATTGTTGCATTTAAGAATAACATTAGCTTACAGTTAAACTGAAAGCACAATCGTAGATCATGTGCTATTTCCTCCATGAAGGCTGACTATGTCTCCAAACATCCCTTTTCCTTCATTTCAAAGTTGTCCACCCACATGTAGCGTTGTCTTCCTCTTGTGCACTTCCTCCCTAGGTTTTTCCTTGCACTCCTTTAAACAACGAACAACGTCTCTCTCTCTCTCTCTCTCTCTCTCTCTCTCTCTCTCTCTCTCTCTCTCTCTCTCTCTCTCTCTCTCTCTCTCTCTCTCTCTCTCTCTCTCTCTCTCTCTCTCTCTCTCTCTCTCTCTCTCTCTCTCTGAGATCCAGTTTTAGTATTATGACCGCCATATTTCTAATGTTTCTTTCATTTACATTTGTAAAAAAAAAATAGAATAAAACATCCCCACTTGCCTTCTCCTCCGGCCATGATCTTCTTCGTGATTAGTCTCAATAACCACATCCCAAAAGCTTCCATTGTATATTGATATTTTTAATGCATTCTCCATATTTTGTTACCATATAATAACGGAGAGCAAGTAAACATATGGACACAATTAACGTTAGCATCCAAGTTTGCTTTTTAGACTGCGTTTTGAGAAGAAAAAAAATATTGTTTCACTGCATGTTCTTCACAAGGCGTCACAATGAACCCCAACATTTTTAGCTGTTTCTGATTTACTATTCAATTTTTACGTTCAGTAGTTTGCCATTGCTCTCTGAACAACTGACGCCTCATACCATCGAATTCAATGCACAGTGGTTTGTTTCCACATCGTCCGCAGTTGATTTCGAACACTCAACCTGGTGTACAGGGAAATTGTGAAATGTGTTCACTGCCCTTTAGCCACAACCCCGGCTTTTAGATTGAGTAGCTGCTTAATACAGCTGACTGCTTTTCTATAATTCATATTCTTGTCCCCTTTATTGATGGTTTATACAGAACAAGTATGTTTGGACCTTTGAACTGAATTACTGTAGTAAAGCTGTTAGAATCCCGTAGACCAAGAAGAAAAAACATACAGTTATTCTAATAAATATTAAGTTAAGTTAGTTGCATATCCTTTACAGGACGCCGCAGTCAAACCCAGCATGTTTTGGCGGTGTGTGATGTCTTGGCAAGTTTGCGTTCAGTAGTAAGCCATTGTTATCTAAACGACCGGTACCCATATCATAGAACGAAACCAACGCACGACGGTCTGCTTCCATATCGCGCACAGATGTATGTACTGCATGTAAGAGGTATGCGGGATTACGAACTGCGGTCCTAAGCCCTTTGCCACAGAGCCGACTGTTTGCCCTAAACCAGTCCTGCTTCTTATGATCCGCATAGCCATTTATACCTACCGTTGTTTTATAAAGAGTTTCCTTGAGTTTACCCCACATTTCACTTGCTGTACACATTTCTGATGTATCAGTTAAAGTGTCTTCAAGTTGCTGTTGGAACTCAAAGCACTTATCTGGATCTTGGGTGTTATTAATATTAATCCTCTGGGTAGATTTGTGTTTAGCTGTGTAGATTCTCTTTGGTCTCAGTCTAACCTTTGCCACAACTAAAGAATGATCAGTATCACAATCAGCACTGTGGTAACTTAGAGTTAATGATGTTTCATTCAAGTGTTGTCTGCGTGTGATGTTGAAGTCTAGCTGATGAAATGGCCGGATCTTGAGTATTATCATGTGATCTTATGCCGCGCTTGTGTTTTAAAACGGAGTTTGTAATAGATAACTCGTTTCTGATGCAATGCACCAGCAGCATTTGCCCATTATCATTCATGTGACCAGTATTGTATTTTCCAAGGCGCCATGAACTCGAGTCTTTGCCCGAGTCAGATGTTGGTACTGCCTTGATCACAGAGGCTAACTCCTCATAAAATAAATCATGCACATCATCACAGGAAGTAAGTGTCGGTGCGTATACATTGATAATGGTGGCAATACCATAAGTGGTTGCCAAGCGCAGGGATAATTATCTTTCATTTCCGCCATGTCGGCATTTCAGTCATTCCAAGTAGTGAATTCTTTAATGCAAAACCGACATCATTTTGTCTGTTTACTTGCTGCCCTCTACCTTTCCAAATAATGGTGTAATAGGTTTTGCTGAGTGACCCTTCCTCAGCCAGGCGAGTCTCCTGCAGGCCAGCAATAATAATGTTGAGACGATTGAATGCGGCATCAATCACAGCCGTTATCTCATATCGTCAATATTTCTAATGTCAGTGGAAATTCCTAGATACATGTTTCTTACGTTCCATGTTGCAAGCCGTAGCTTGAGGTTTCTATTTTCTTTTTAGTAGTATCTTGTGCATTGGTTTTACAGCCTGCGATTTAGATGCCCCTAGCACCAGTTAAAGCAGGCCGGCTGTGGTGGATCAGCACTCAATTGGCCGGCGGCTGCCAGCTTGAGGCGAGCTATAGCTGATCAGTGACACATATAGGTGTCTCGCACCTTCAGAGGCAACCCATGGCGCCCCATGTCTACGCCAATTCACAAGCACTTATAACCCGTACCTCTCCATTGTACAAAGTTTGGGCTGAAATATAGAAACCATGTGTTGCCCATGCAGCATGATCCCTCGTTTGAACTGCCTACTTAACTCCAGAGGACAGGTAACACCAATACATCTGGAATCAGGAAAAGCTGCAGAAACTGCCAGATCAGCAAAGCAGTGCTCTACCTTCGATCCTAGACCAGCTGCCAACCAAGGATTAGGGCATGATCTTCCCTGCGATGACATGTTGTCTTTAGGTTGCATTTCCTCGCACCAGGATAAGGCTTCTATCCTCCCAATTGCGCTCTTCCGCACGAAGCCGTTGGCACAATGTCGGGTGTCGGGTGCGGTGAACGCCGCCCAATATTCGGCGCTAGCAGAAAGCAGGTAGTACCGTCCATTCTCATATGGTTGTTCAGTCACATCTGACTAAGATCTGACACACAACATCATCAAGCAAATCACGGTAAACTGTGTGAAAACATGTGTCTTTCCTGTGGTTACATGAGTTATGCGAATCGTGGAAAATTCCCGCTATACTAATGAAGACAATCGAAACATATTAACTTATATTTTGAAGACAATGTTAGAAAAATAAAGATGGAGAAAAATGTCGACATTGTATAAGATCTAAACATAGCTAATAAACAGCATCATGTCTCTGAAGCCGAATATCTTTGGCCAAAGTAAATATCACCATGGTTTTGAAAGAAAAGTAATCGAACGCGTTGCTCCTGTAAGGAGAGACAATACAAAAATAATACATAGTAAAGCATTTTTCCGGTTAGCGCGGTAGGGGTATCCCCTATGAAAAGAGATGTAAGACGCCTCCTGTCCCCCGTTAGTCTAAGGGACACCCTTGAGCAAGGTGGAGTACCCGTTTAGCCCCCCCCCCCCCACTCCCATCAGGGTTACGTGAAGCCATGGAAGCAGGTGGTGAATGGAGTGTGAGAGCAGCCGACATGTTGTTGTTGGTGTATGGTCTGCTCTCTGCGGCGATAGGCAGATAATCTCATCTGTTTAGACAATGGCTATGGCCACCGACTAGTACAGTCACTGTCCAGAAGGAAAGCAATGGCAAACTACCTTCTGCACAACTTGCCAAGAAACAACCATGATAGAAAACATAATAAGAAAGAGATCTGGTGGTGAGACCCCCAGGCCAGGCAGATCAGATAACACTGAAGAAGAGTGTGACACAGGGGACCAGTACTAGTAATCGTGATGACGGAGTTATTCCTGACTGTGTGTCCAAGGAAATCATTTGTGTCAGTCTAAGAAGGCGAGTGAGACTGGGAAAGTGGAATATGAGAAGTATGTATGAAGGAAAGCTTAAGATAGTATGTGATGAAACTGAGAGATTAAATATTCATATTTTAGGAATTATTGAACATCGTTGGAGAGGCAAGGGTCATTGTACAACTGGAAATGGAAGTCTGTTCATGTATTCTGGTAGAGATGTCGAAGGCCAGAGCGGAGTGGCATTTTGTTTAGATAAAATAACTGCAAAATCTGTAATTGGATATAACCCGTTTAGTGATAGAATCCTCACTGTCAGACGTAAAGGCCATTTTAAAAAAAACGAAAAAAATAAAACAATACAAACAAACAAAAAACACAACTCTTACACAGATTTATGCACCTACTTCAACAGCAGATATTGACAAAATTGAAGATTTTTGCAACACACTGCAAGGCACACTATATATGATTGGTCATAATGACATAACAATAATAATCGGAGATATTAATGCAAAAGTGGGTACATGAAGAGTTGAACATGTGAGACATGTTTTAGGAAAATTTAATTTGGGAAATAAAAATGATGCAGGTAACAAATTAATTGAATTTTGCACAGGAAATGCGTTAAAAATAGCCAACACACTTTTAAACAAACACAAGAAGACACTTCACGTGGAAGTCCCCAGACAGTACTACCAAAAATCATAAAGATTATATTTTAATACAAAGAAGTTGGAGATCAAGCATAACATCGGCAAAAACCTTACGGAGTGCAGACTGTGATACAGATCATCGATTATTAGAAGCAGATCTGAAAGTAAAACTCAAAAAGCTTACCCGAGGACCAATGCCACTTCGTTTTGATCTCACAAAATCCAGATGCATACAACGTAGAAGCGAGGAATTGTTTTGGGGTCTTGATGTCTGTACAGGAGGAATAGACACCTGCTGAATTGGCAGTACAAGCTAGAGATATATTGACTACTGCCGCCAAAGATTTAATTCCGACCAATGAAAAAGCAACATAAGACATGGATTACATCAGACACGTTAGAATTAATAAAACAACGAAGGGAACTGAAAAAGAAAGGAGGTGAATCCGATAACAGCAGCATGATGTATACATCTTTAACTCGAGAAATAAGAAAGAACACAAGAAATGACAAAAACCAATATATACAAGATTGTTGTACCAGAATAGAGCAATATCATAAGACTGGAAGAGACTTCGAAATGTTCAAAGCAATGAAGTTATTGACAAGAAATATTCAACACCATATGAATGTTATCTGTTACAAGTTGGGAAATATCTTAACAGAATCTAGACAAATTTTAGAAATATGGCAGAAATGCTGCAGTGTAATGTATGATATCAATGACAGTGAGGATATGAATGAGATACATGAATCAATGACAGCAGAGACAGAACCTGAACCCCCATTAAATGAAATTGCATGGGCAATAAAGAACCTTAAGAATGGTAAATCACTTGAATGTTATGAGATACCAGCTGAACTAATCAAAGCTGGATGAGACGAGGGCATACACATCTATCACGCATTATATAAAAAGGATATGGATATGACCAAGAGATTGGAAGCTAACTATCTTCTTTCCAATACCAAAAACAGACAACCTAAAATCATGCACCAACTATAGAGCTGTTGCCCTGATCAGTCATGCAAGTAAAATTCTACAAAACGTCATAATGGGAAGACTTCGCAAAAAAATAGAAGAAATTGACGTGGTTCAAGCTGAATCTAGATAAAGAGGAGGAACAAGAAATCACATTCTCAACATGCGTTTACTAATACACAAGTGCAGGTAATTTAATGTAAACTTATTCTCATGCTTTGTGGATTATCCAAAGGCATTTGACAGTGTAAAAAAACATCAGAAATGTTTGGATATCAAGAGGATTATGGAGTTTCCATCACATATAGTACAACTCATAGAAACCCTCTATCTAGACCAACAAACAGTGGTTAGAATAGATAGCGAGACATCAGATTGGTTTGACATCAAGCAAGGAGTCCGTCAGGGCTGTGTGCTGTCCCCCTATTTGTTTAACCTGTACGCTGAAAATATAATGAGAAATGTCAGAGACGATATAAACATGGAGCTATATGATACCCTAAGTATCGGTGGTCATGACATACCAGAGATTCAGTATGCTGATGATACAGTATTGCTATCCACAACACAGAATGGTATAGAAAACCTAATAACCTCAACCCAATTGAATATTGACAATCACAACTTATATCCCAATATAGCAAAAACGAAGACAATGCATACAGATAAAACTACTATGGAGAAAGAAATATATGTTAATGAGGAAACATTGGAGGTGCGAGAAATTTTCTAATATCTTGGGTCATTGATTACCAACAATGGTGACACAATGAAAGAAGTTAAAAGACGAATATCTTTTGCTTTTCAAAGACTAAAACAACTGAATAAATTATGGAGTGGGACATATAGAACTACAAACATTTGATTTTTAAGAGAATGCGTCTTTCCCATTGCAACATACGTCTGTGAGACCTGGACACTTGCTAAACAAGCTTAACAGCGCATAAATGCCTTTGAATATACATGTTATAGACAGGTTCTAAGAATATCTTGGATAAAGAAATGAACAACTGTATCCATACTTCAAGAGCTGAATATTGGAGAAGGTTTGCTACTAAAGAGGATAAAACAAAGAAAACTGAAATATTTTGGTCACTTCAATCGTCACGAACGTTTGGAGAGAACAATAATGGAGGTGCATATGTCTGGAAAGAAAGAAAGAGGAAGGCCAAAGAGAAGAAGGGTGCAGCGTGTGGCGGATGATCTCCAGATGAGTCTATCGGACTCGGACATCTTGCATCATGATCGAGAGGTTTTCGGGAAGGTTGTTATGGGAGCAAGGTTCTAAAATTGGCATGCTACTGAATAAATGAATGAATATATCTTTACAGAAAAGAATTACGAAATATACAGAGGGTTACGGCGACGAGTCTTCATCAGCAAACAAATAAATACACAAAACACAACATATCATTACAGATAAGACCCTCCAGGGACTACATTAAGGCATAAGAACGGGATGAGAAGAATAAAGAGATATAAAAATGAGAATAATGAAGAGAACATTGAAATGTGGGGGAACATGGTATTATTACTAATCTCTGAATCCCAGGCTGTGTGTGATACTGAAAGAAGAGGTAGTTGTTGACCAACACGTAGGTGGGCGAGTGATATAAAGTTACCATCTACCTGAAAATGCATTAGGCAGGGGATGTGAAGATAGATTGAGAGTCTTTATGAAGAGGCGTGTTAAGAGGGATTTCTAGAAAGGACCTGCCACAATACAAAATTGTGTTGCGTATCCCTTACCTGACGTTGCAGTCAACACCAGCATTTTCAGCTGCTGTTGATGAACTAGGCAAGTGTTACGTTCAGTAGTTTGCCATTGCTTTCTGAACGACCAGCTCCTATACCTTTTTCGAAAAAACCAGCACCGCCATGTTTCGAACCCGGGTATACGGGCTCACAAACCGCGTTCGCAAGCCCTTAGCCACAGAGACCGGTGCCATGAGATGGATAAGATAAACGGAGCAAGTTAAACTGATGTCACTAAGACACGAGTTGAAAACCCAACCTGACACCGGGGCACGAAAGGGGCGGAGTTATGTGGTCACGTGACGCGCCCAGGTCAAAGCCGGAAAAGGTTGCGATCAGGACAGACCGAGACCACAATACAATGATGAGTAAAAAGGCACTTCTGTAAATTGTACCTACTGTAAACCTCCAGCTCACATTCGTCTGTAGTAGCTCCACCGTCAGTCAAACAGCGGAACCAAGTTTCATTTATTCTGCAATGTAATTGTGTTATCATAACAGTATAGGGATGATATATGAAAGATGGTAAACTATAAATATAATAGCCCAAGCAAGCATTTCACAACATTACAACTATTATGTTTAATATAAATAAATGTTTCAAATGACGCGAGAACAGTTTTTAAGAACTATTTTGAGCCAAGTCTGATGTACGAATGTGAAGCATGAACAATTCGCAGATTAGTGGGGAAGGATGTGGAAGCTTCAGACCTGTGGTTTAACAGAAGAATGTAGAGGAAACATGGAGGGCAATTGCCATTAGATGGATAAGATAAACGGAGCAAGTTAAACTGATGTCACTAAGACACGAGTTGAAAACCCAACCTGACACCGGGGCATGAAAGGGGTGGAGTTATGTGGTCACGTGACGCACCCAGGTCAAAGCCGGAAAAGGTTGCGATCAGGACAGACCGAGCTGGGACGTGAGACAAGAAGGTCGATTTTGAGGAAGTTCTGAGTTTGAAAGCGTTTTGCGATAATGGCAGTTAGTCAAGATACAGTCAACTGTGAAAGAGTGTTTGTGTTTAAGAAAGCGGTGAGTGAAGAAACCGTGCACTGAAGTTAACGACCAACGATGGGCCAGTCGATATCGACCAGTTGTGGGGAGAGAGCTGACGCCGTGTTGTGAACAAGCTGACAAGAATGGCGGAGCGAGGGACACGCCGTGACACGTTCGCCACCAGTGTGATGTGAATACGTAAATAAATCTGATACTATCATTTAGCGGTGAAGTGTAGCGATAGTCTATAGTGTGCAGTAAAGCAGGAACAAATAACGATTAGTTGTGCCATTTATTCTTTATGGACAGACAGTGGGTGGGATGGTCGTACACAGAACGGTGAAAGGCAATAGCTGGCAGTGTACGATGGCAACCACGGTGAGAACTGTGCTGTAATAAAGTGATCTTGTACTCTAAGGACGTTTTGAACTTTTGTTGTGTGCACGAAAGACTTGTACAGTATTGATACGAACCCACAGAGATATTTCTGCTAAATCTTATAAACCCTAGACAGAAATCAAGATACCGGACATTGAGTGAGTGAGTTCCGGCTCTTGGCACTTGGGGTCTACGTCCGTTTGAGTGAACCCAGATACGATCAAGAGAGAATGTTTCGTCAGTACAGTGTTGAATAGTGAACAGTGCGAAAGAAACGAATAATACCGTGATCTGCAAGTAATAGAAAGAAATAGAACGTTAACACCAAGGGTGGAAGACAAAGAATGACATTGTCCAAGGTCAATAAGATGGCGACCATCAACATTACAAACAAGCTCACGTCTCAGCCTAACATCAAGTTAGATGAAGTATATGTTACATCTGTGTGCAGTTGCTAAGAACACATCACAGAACTTTAATTCCATATTCCACCTATTGATTCAAGGAAACAGATTATGGCACTCAGCCAGATAAATCATCAATCTAGAGCCGTGTTCATGTGCTTCAAGCACTATAGTGCTCCAATGAACTAATCTCAGTGTCAGATTAAAGAATATTTTTCAGATCTCAATTTTCACAGTGCCATCAGTAGTAGGGCAAGAACTTTTCACATCACTTTTCTGGAGCAGCACCTTTGAGGATCCAACTTGGACTGATTCCTTGTAAGCCCGAAATGCAATGAAGCTGATCCATACCATCTGTTGAAGAATCCTGAAGTGGAGCCAAGCATCTGGACCAAACCACCAAGGACACCGGAGCTGAATTTATACAGGTTAAGCTATTTTCACTTGATTTGTATATGTGTCCTGCTTAGTATTCCAGAGTCAACAGGCACCCTTCCATCAATATGTTTGCTCACCCTCATCATTAGTGGGAGGTTTGGAGGCTAATTTTGTGGTTATTTCATCATCACCCAAAAGTACGTTCCGTTCAGTTAGCATTCGTAATTGACTTGACACTTAAGTAAATTTACGACTGCTAGCGTGAACTTTGTCTTGTTTTGTAACCTAGTCCATTATTTGTTGTTCTTTAACTTCATTAATGTTTCTATTATTTGTGATTATTTTGTCCACAGGTGTTATGTCATTTAGCTAAAACTTCTGATAGGTGTTATTGTTGTCCAGTGTTGTTATCATTATTGTAGTACATCATTATTACACCAAGGTCATCACAGTCAGCTTTGCCAGAGCATGATCAACAGCGACACTGACTGAAACAGAGTCTTGCTATTGAGATTCTTTACCATTGAGATCACAGATACTATTATCTTAAGACACTGATACAGATAGTGTCTACATTGATTCCAGCTACAGATTATTGACATATATACACATATATAGCAGACAGGTACACAACCACAACATGTCTACATTAGCAGATTTTGTAGCACTTGGTGAAAAATGTGGTTATAAAGGCCCAGAACTAATGGCATGGGTAAAGGAAGAACTCTCTGCCTTTCAAGCACAACAGAGAGAAGACAGAGCAGCAGCCAGAGAGGCCAGAGAAGCACAAGAGAAAGCAGCAAAAGAACTGAAAGAACGTGAGCTACAAAAATTAGTGCACCAGAGGCAGCAGCCAAAGAACTTAAAGAACTTGAGCTACAAAAATTAACAGCACAAGAGGCAGCAGCCAGAGAGACTAGAAAAGCACAAGATAAGGCAGCTAAAGAGGCCAGAGAAGCACACGAAAAACAAAGAGATAAAGACCTAGCTTTAGAAAGAGAAAGATTAGATCTCAAAGTAAAAAGACTACAGTTTGAAAAAGACAAACTAGCAGCCGATCAAATCAAGAAGGATAAAGATATTGAAGGTAACATTAAAGTGAAAATGTTAGAAATGGAAAAGGAAGCTGAAATTGCAAAGAATAAATTAGCAGCCAAAACCCTGGACCCCATCAAGAGATATCAGGATATCATTAGAAACTTCGTCAAGGCGACTCGGTATAAGCATGGGTGACTAATTTCGAGGTCCTCATGAACCACTATAACGTTCCAGTTGAAGAGTGGGCGATCATATTCCATAAGCATCTGGCCCTGGAACCTCTCAAAGTTGTAGAGATGATACCTGAGAATCGTTGAACAGATTATTCGTACATAAAAGAGCGAGTCCTAGCACATTTTTCCTTAGATCAGGCAGGACTTCGCACAGCTTACAAGGCTTTAACCCCGAATGCAAACCAGACCTTCCTAGACTTTACAGCTGAAACCACATCACTATTTGATAAATGGTTGAAATCAGCAGGAGTAGGTACTGACTTAAGCAAATTAAGAGATCTAATGCTTAGAGACAAGTTAGTCTCAGCAGTGCCTGGTAACATGGCAACGTTCCTGATAGAACATAAATGTGCATCCGTATCTGAGATGGAGTCCAGAGGAGAAGCGTACTACAACGCACATAAAGAAATTTTTGCTGAAGGGGCCCAACCTTAACTAATAATAGGGGCGGCAGCCATATTGTCAAATCAAAGGAGTAGCTATCCATCAAATAGATACCACCAATACAATGACCAAAACAGAGGTAGTCCACTATACCAATACAGACCAATCTAGCAGAGACCTTATAACACACCAAGTAGAGGTAGAATAATAGATTGCAATTACTGCAATAGACAGCACGGATCACTTGAGATGTGTGACAGTAATCCAAGTTATGACTCACACATAAAACACCTATCGTAAAAAGACTAGACAAGGTCTCGGACTATAGAAACAATGTAAAATGTTATCTTTGTCATAGTTTTGGACATGAAGTCAAGAATTGTAGACTGAAACTAATGATGAAAGAAGCTAAAAGAACAGATGTAGAACCTAGTAGAAATGAAGAACGTGACCAAAACACGAGCAAAATGTCTATAGCTACAAACAAAAATAATAGACAACAGATTGATAAACCTGTAAATAGTCATAGAGTACCTACACAACAGGCAAATACGAACAACATGTGCAGTGCAACTCTGAAAGTCCAAAAAGCATTTGTCAACGGCATACCAACCACATGCATAAGAAACACTGGAGCATCGATAGTGGGAGTAAACCAAAGGTTTGTTAGAAGGAAAGACTACACGGGTGATACAGTAACATTCGGTGGAACAATTGAAAAGTATGACACAGCATGGATCGAAATCGACAGCCCATACTATACTGGCAGAATACAAGCAGCAATGCTACCAAACCCGTACGCTGGACTAATGCTAGGTAACATACCTGGAATAAAAGATTGTACACAAGAAGAAATCCAAGCATGGCAATTAAAACACAATGTAACAAAGGCCACAACAATAGTTCAGCAAGGAAAAGATAAAGAAGAAGATAAAGTAGTCATAGTGCAGAATAACCAGACAGACACTGGACAGGTAGCACACAAACAGAACTATAACTTAGCAAACAGCAAAAAGACGATGAAACGTTACAAACATATTTTCAGCAAGTAAACCAACCAATTAAAAAAAGCAAAAGGGGGTAGATGGAAATTTAAATTAGAAGACAACATCCTCATGAGAATATACAAGATATGCAAGACACGTATCTCACAGGTTGTGCTACCAGTGCAACGCCGCAGCGAGGCACTCCACGTCGCGCACCACATGTTAGTTACAGACCATATGGGAATAGCCAATACTAGACAGACATTATTATCTCTATACTATTGGCCAGGTGTTGAGAAACACATCAGAAACTATGTCCGATCATGTAAACTGTGCCAACAGAAACATGTCCCGATCCCATCCACTCAAATAGAGAAAGACAACAACAAAGTAGTAGAAAATACTTGTGAAAAATACTGTCAACAAGGTGACAAGAAGTCAAAAACTCACCGTATAGAACAGGCTACTGATAAAGAGATAATAAACCACTGACACATGAACAGCCAACAATCACACCAACACCATCCACTCGAGAAATTATTACATCGAAAGCATTATCATTCAGAACAAATTTAACTGAGAGAGATAAAACCAAGCTAACCTATCTCATTAAACATTACAAATCAATTATTCCATCATTTACTGAAAGTACATCAAAAATTAAACAATTGCTAACACCATATTTGGATGATCAAACTAAAATTAAGATTACTAGATGTGCAGACTACAGTCTCATTCAACCCATACGTTACGCTGAAAATCAATGGGAAAGATGGGTTAACACATCCGCAGACGAGGATTGCCGTCATATAAAATATAGATAACATCACATATTTCTAGATGAAACACTCTAGTTTTGTGATATGTAGATAGAGGATATATATATATATATATATATATATATATATATATATATATATATATATATATATATATATATATATATATATATATATATATATATATATATATATATATATATATATATATATATAGAATAGAAGATAGTTTATTGTAGATATAATTTTTTTTTAAACAGAATGAATGCTTAGTTATGATAGTATTGGTTGAATGAACATACTGTGATAAAAACATCAAATGTCAGAATAATAACATTAACTACAGCTCTCATATAGAGGAGCTAAAGTGATATGACATACTGTCCAAGTGATGCCATCATGATAGTATATTATGATCAGATGTCAAATGGAGTTAAAGTGATACTTCTACTTCATTCTGATGTTGATATCTATGAAATGTCATGCAAACTATGTAAACCATTGATGTAAATAGCAAAGGAAAACATTGCAAATATACATCACCTGTAAATCACCTCATAGCCAGGGTGCTTGCTGAATCAACTGAATTGCACTCTGAATTGCTAATCAGGACATTTGCATGTCAATGGAAACAGCTTAAAATTAGTTACTACTATCTCTTGTATTAATACTTGTTGTATATGCATATGTACATAGATACGTACATCCCATTGTGTTATTATTCTCAGACAGTATTAGAGTATCTGAAGCTGAATGGAGAGTAAGAATGCAGCTGCAGATAGAAGTCCTACGCCACTTGAGCATAAGATGAGCACCATACAAGTCCATATACCACCAGACTAGTTACAAGCCACTGTTGAATGGATACAAGGTTGATCTACATCTCACGAGTGGTCATCAAAGATTCTACGTTCAACACATGAATTTAGAACTATAATTTGTCTCATTTTCATCATCATCAAAAAAAATTTTGGTAACTATTATTTCCTCTGATGGTGTTATTATCATTTATCATTCCAGTCATCATCCTCATGACAAGTAATGAATATTTATATAGACTATTATAGATTTTGAAATTGAATAGTCCCAGTACAACTTAGCATTTTATGAGAAGATCCACTACATATAGTATGAGAGACACATGAATGAGTCTACTACTTGAGGTCTCTACAGCACAATGACTATATGTTGCAAACAGAAAAACTACAAGTCCAACAGTATGACACATGTGGTTACAGGTAAAACAAAAAGGTGCAAATTGAGGCAAATGGTAAAGCATAGAATGGTCATAAGTCCACAGAACTTATGAAACAACAAGTGAAAATGTAAATTTGAGAGAAACCAAACAGGTACAAATTTGCAGAAATGTTCTAAACCAGAATATTTCATATGAGAACAAACATGTTGTATATATGGAATATTACTTTATTGCTTCAATGTACAGTGATGATAAAGGATAGAACATGTATGCATAGGATGGAATATATTTTCATTCATTTAGTATGATAAAATATGTATACATGACATGAATATAGTATTAATATGTATGTGTTTTATAGAACACTGATGCATTGTATGGATATAATGATACAGTGAGGTAAATAAGTCTCATTGGTAAATGCATAATTAAAAAGGATAAGGGTATAAGTTGCATAGAGAAGTGCTATAGAACAAACAGAAAAGCAGCATTGCCATAACATCCATGGGAAATGATAGCTGCCAGACAAATAAAGATCAGCTAAACATTCCCCAAAATAGAAATACCTATGTAAAGTACAGAAGAGATAAATACACTACAAGCATCAAAGCAGCACCAAGGTCAAACATAACTCAATTACGTCAAATTCAAAGCAAGAGCAATCCATTGATACAAGAAGGGACATTGAAAGCTATAGTCCATAATCACACACATATATCTTACTCAGAGCCTGGGGCTTGGATTGAGTAGGAAGCTCATGTATAGTACATGATTGAGGAGCTGCTAGGGATGTTTGATGAAACATTGGATCCTACGTCAGACTAGATCACATAACCTCTGAACTTGAAAAGGAGGCTGTGACTACACGGAAGTCTAGGTGTAGACGGGTTATCGTGTCCGCATAATATATTATTTTTGTTTTGTTTTGTTGTGATGTTGTTTATTGATGAAAACTTGTCACGAGTCTAAATGAATTATGGAAGAGAGAAGCTCATATGTAATGACAACAGACGTACAGATATGTACGAATATTGAGAGAGACCAAAGCGTGCGACCATAGAGTCCACTAAAACAAACGGTAGTGTGTACTTATCCAACTCATGTCAAGAAGTATAAGACTGAGTAAAGGTAGTAAACATGTTTACAACATTTAAAAAAGGGGGGCATATTGCCATGAGATGGATAAGAGAAACGGAGCAAGTTAAACTGATGTCACTAAGACACGAATTGAAAACCCAACCTGACACCGGGGCACGAAAGGGGTCGAGTTATGTGGTCACGTGACGCGCCCAGGTCAAAGCCGGAAAAGGTTGCGATCAGGACATACCGAGCTGGGACGTGAGGCAAGAAAATCGATTTTGAGAAAGTTCTGAGTTTTAAAGCGTTTTGCGATAATGGCAGTTAGTCAAGATACAGTCAACTGTGAAAGAGTGTTCGTGTTTAAGAAAACGGTGAGTGAAGAAACCGTGCACTGAAGTTAACGACCAACGATGGGCCAATCGATATCGACCAGTTGTGGGGAGAGAGCTGACCCCGTGTTGTGAACAAGCTGACAATAATGGCGGAGCGAGAGACACGCCGTGACACGTTCGCCACCAGTGTGATGTGAGTACTAAATAAATCTGATACTATCGTTTAGCAGTGAAGTGTAGCGATAGTCTATAGCAGTGGTTCCCAAGCTTTTCAAGCAGAGGGCCATGTCTACTATTTTCGGTAGTTAAGCGGGCCACAACGTTATAAAATTATAAAAATCGTGCAATATCATTCTTACCTTTCTTAACTTTGGTCAACAAAATTCTAAAACTTTAAAGGCAGTCTGTGTCAGTACTACACTGCGGTCATATTTTGGTTTAGAATCAAAATTTCATTTAACAATAGACACTATGTTTCAGTGCCCAGAAACGTGACAGAACTTTCCCTTTAGATTGCCATCTGACATCACAGTGTAACAGTAGCTTACCGTATTCCTCGTTCAAGTCTGATAGAAACTATCTGAATTAACGCCTGTTCAGCGCCTTACTTCGAATTTCGTTCACACATCTCAGAACAACATCCATGACATGTTTCAGATTTAAAGTCGTTCTACACAGAGCATCTTGGTGAATGATGCAATTCTTCTTCTTCTTCTTCTTCTTCTTCTTCAGCGTTCCGAGCCATTGAGGTTCTTTGCTGATACAATCCGTCTCCATTCGTCTCTCTGGTGGACCTTCTCTTGCTAGTCGTTGATTCCAAGTGCTTGTAGGTCTGTATATGTATTATCTCTCCACCGCCTTCTTGGTCTACCTCGGGGTCTACGGTCATTTATTTCCTGAGTGTAAGCGAGTTTTGCTTCCCTATTATCCAGACTTTTTAACCCGTAAAAGCCGGAGCACCGTCGTAACAGACGACAACATGGCGCCTTGCGCACTCTGATTGGTCGACAAGGCTGGGATATGGGAACTTCATAACGTTTCGTTGTGAACTGAACAGGCGCATTTGATAATATATAAGCATAACAACCACGAGCAGACTAAATTATCGCAGGCTGGCGGAGCGCTCCGACTGCATTTTTTTTTAAGTATTAAAACTTATTATATTAAACAACGAAGCCTCGCGTGCCACTTTCTTACAGCTGGCGGGCAACAAGTGGCCCGCGGGCCGTGGTTTGGGAACCTCTGGTCTATAGTGTGCAGCAACAGCAGGAACAAATAACGATTAGTTGTGCCAGTTATTCTCTATGGACAGACAGTGGGTGGGATGGTCGTACACAGAACGCTGAAAGGCAATAGCTGGCGGTGTACGATGCAACCACGGTGAGAACTGTGCTGTAATAAAGTGATCTTGTACTCTAAGGATGCTTTGAACTTTTGTTGTGTGCACGAAAGACTTGTACAGTATTGATACGAGCCCACAGAGATATTTCTGCTAAATCTTATAAACCCTAGACAGAAACCAAGATACCGGACATCGAGTGAATGAGTTCCGGCTCTTGGCAGCAATAACATGGGAATTGAATATTTTGAAGGAAGTTAACTCTCAGAATTCGTCACTCGAGTAAAATAAAAAAAAATTTTTTTAAAAAACGCATTCTTCTGACACTTCAGGACAAGGTGACAGCTGGAGTACGTAGTGACAAAGGGAAAGTTCAAAGTCAAATGAGAAATACATTTACACTAAATATTTTTATAGCGGAGACTAAAGTCGCACCATAAATACATTCACACGGAATATCGAAATAATCCGACATTGAAATCACTCGTGAAATACATTCATGTGAAAGACCTTCCTACCATTACCCTAATATCACATGTGAAATACATTCACACGAAAATCATCGTAACATAAAGCTGAAATCACATTAAGGGCATGTCTTTCAATGCTAGGTCATGCAATTCTTTTCTGATAAAGTCCTCAGTTGCTTAACTCGAGAAATCACATTACTCACTGTGATCAGCGATCATGTAACCTAGGGAACAATTTAGAAATTAAAGGACAAAGCTGACATTATAAAATTAGAAGCATGTAAGATCTTTCATGAATGTATAGTTAAGGAAGATGGCAACAAGAACCCATGTGGGGTGTCGGGTGCTGTGTAAACTAGGCCACGATATCAGTGTGTCCAGTTCCCTTGTTTGTCGCTTTTCTCTGCAGAAATTCCCAGAACATTCTGACAATAATCTGACAAATGGATCGCTAGGTAGAACACTACACAGAGCTATACTCAGTGGAGAACACTGTCGAAGATGAAGCTCAGGAAGCCATTGAACAACAGTCCACCATGCATGCCCTGGATAACGAACCGCGCCTCACAGAAATCAGCGAAGCACTAGACACTCTCAAATCCGGCAAGGCACCAGGACAGATGGTATTTCGCGTGAAATTTTAAAATGGGGCAAAGAAACAATCATCCCAGAACTATATTCAATACTTCAGCTCTGCTTGACAGACAAATCAAAACCAAAGGATATGAGGGACGCAAACATTTTCACCATTTACAAAAACAAAGATGATAACAGCGACCGCAATAACTACCGCGGCATTTCCCCACTCAGCATTACAGGCAAAATGTTAGCTCGCGTAATCCTATACAGATTACACATTCTTACAGAAAGAATATACCCCGAATCACAGTGCGGATTTAGACCCAATAGGCCCACCATGATTTTCTCACTCAGGCAGCTCCAAGAGAAGTGCAGAGAACAGTGAAAGCCATTATATGTTGCCTTCATCGACCTCACATAGGCATTTGACCTCGTGAGCAGAGACGGCTTTTTAAGATCCTGGAGAAGACAGGATATCCACTCACCTTGCTAAATCTAGTGAAATCGTTTGACGAAAATATGCAGAGGCACTTTATTTGATGGCTCAACATCCCAGCCATTCAGCATCAGCAATGGAGGAAAGCAGGATTGCGTGCTTGTTCCTACTCTTTTTAGTATCTTCTTCGCCGTTCTCTTAAGGCGGGCATTTGGGACTGCCACTGGAGGCATATACCTCCATACGAGATGTGATGGCGAACTGTGTAACCCATCAAGACTCGAATCAAAGACCAAAAACAAAATCAAGATGCTTAAAAGAACTACTTTTTGCAGCTGATGCAGCACTGACTACTCCACTACTCGGCTTATAGATCGTTTTGCAGCCGCCTGCAGAGACGTTGGACTCACTATCAGCCTAAATAAAACACAGGTGAGGGCACAAGATACTGGTGCGTCTCCATCAATCAAAATTTCTAATTACGAATTGAAGGTTTGCATATTTGGTGTCGATAATATCAGATAATCTTTCTTTAGAGACAGAAATCGACGCACGCATTAGAAAGGCAGCGACAACACTTTCCAGGCTATTTAAGGGAGTTTGGGAGAACATTAAGCTAACAGAGCGTACACAGGTTCAAGTATATAAAGCGTGTGTTGTTAGCACACTACCCAATGGGTCTGAATCCAGGACCATGTACTCACGACAGGAAAGAAAGTTGAATTCCTTCCACATGGGATGCCTGAGACGTACCCTGGGAATATCATGTAAAGACCAAATAACAAAGAAAACAACCGGGAGACTCCAAATCCGATATAAGGATGTGGGTAAATAAGATATGAAAACCCTTTGCATAGATCCAGACACACTGGAAAGAGTTGCAGTGGACGGATGTTCCTGAGAAGAGATATATAAAACATACTGGTGTACTGTGAACACAATCTGATCCAACAAACTGAGAATAACAGGCACACGCACAAAATGCAGTCACTTGTTGTGGGACCTGCCTCGTCTTACAGATGTGGACATTGTGACAGAGATTGTCACTATCGCATTGGACTATGCAATCATCAGCGATTCTGTCAGGTGCCTTCCCAGCAGTAGAACTCTATAGTCCTACAGGACTGAAAGAGGCCTACTACTACTACTACCATGCAAGAGCCGTACCTGTAGGAAAAATAATCCTATCTCTGCTGGGGATTGAACCAGGACTACCCTCTTGGCAGGCACTAACTTCTGTGTCACCTCTGTTGTTTCTTTTCTCATCTGCCCACAATTTTGCTGCTTTAATATGTTGTAATTGTAATTATGTATATGATAAGTTGTCTTTGTGTCTTATCCTCTTTCAGAACACTTACATAATTCACATTGTCTATTAGATTTTCAAAATTCTTCAGTTGCATTCTCTTGAATTTTATACCTATGTGAATGGTATCCCTAGTTATAGTACACACTTGCCGTTAACCATCGAAGTGGGGGAGACTAAGTGCCTTCGTTGCATCACGTCCATGTCTGTATAGATCCCTGGCGAGGAACATCCGGCCCACAGGCCCTATCAGGCCCGCGAACCTATTTAGTCTAGCCCTGCCAAGGCAACCGCAGGCGAAACTCGAAATTTAATAGATCTAGGAGCATTATAAACAATTATCAATAAATCGAACAGCAATAACAGCAGTACCAGTTAAAATACGCCTCGCCAAAGATGAGCAGTTCCAGTCACCATATTTGGAGTGAATTAATTAAATGTTTGACCAAATACAGTGGGCTACTTTTCAAATTGATAACTTTGTATGGTCAGCACATGACGTCATAAATATTAAAATGCAAGGGAAACAGATTTCCCAACTCTCGCCTAGAGTAACCTCAATGTTGTCTATTTATCGCTGCGTTAAGATTCTCAAGGTTTGTCTGCAGATCTGTTTTGGATCTCATCTTATCTCATCTCATTATGTTCCTCTTGTACCTTGCGATGTCGAGGTGAAGTATAAACTTCGTGAGAGTGCCCGAGTATGGGCCTCATATATCGATATTCCCATGGACTCTGCTATTACCTCCGTCCAACGTTTACGTGGTCGGCCTCTTCCTCTGATTCCATCTGGTCTGTACATCATTGCTTGTTGTGGTATGCTGTTGACTGGTAACCTACTTGCATGGCCAAACCATTTGACTTGCTGCTTTCTGATAAAATCTAGTGCTGCTTTAACCCCCACTTTAGTCCTGAATTCTTCATTTCTGATCTTATCTCTTCTTGATACGTTGAGTATTCTTCTCAGGAACCTCATTTCTGTTGTTGTGATTTTTCTTTTCTCTTTTTTTTTTTTTTTTTTGGTTTTTTTTTTTTTTTGGATCATCCTACGTAATTTTAATTAAAGCACGCGCATGCATGAATGAATAAATAAACACAATGACGTGAGAATGAAATGTCAAATAACGAGAAGATGTGTAACCTGGCGCTTTTAATGCTCAGTTCCACTGTGTAGGTTCCCGGGACCGAACTCAGAACCCGCCCATGGTAGAGTGATGGTTGCTGATCTGTGCACACACTGGTCACCATGTTGCAAGTTGTCAGATCTAGGGCATTGGTGTCAGTTAGAGTCTGCCATGTTATTATAATAAAGTTGTTTGGAACTGTACAAGTAAATTCTGTGGCCTTGCCCTTTTCTACGATGTCATAGCAGCCTGCATGAAGAAGATAACAACAGCAAAACGCAGTATAAAGGCATTTACAATAGATCTATGATAAATAATATCAGATATATGATACAACAACCTGCACAAAGTCAAAGCATTTAATTATGTCGGTACTTTAATAACAACAGATGGAAGATGCATCACGGAGGTTATATGTAGAATAGCCAAAACAAACGCAGCATTTCACATGTTGAAGAATATTCTCTGCAACGGATCTTTGTCTGTCGAGGTGAGAAAGAGAGAGTTGTATTGAGCCAATCATGATTCTGGAAGCGAATCATGGACAATTAGCAGAAAGCTTGGAATTATCTGAAGGCTGTGGAGATGCGGTTTATAAGAACATCAAGATAGTACAGTGGGCGGACAGAGAGAGAGAGAGAGAGAGAGAGAGAGAGAGAGAGAGAGAGAGAGAGAGAGAGAGAGAGAGAGAGAGAGAGAGAGAGAGAGAGAGAGAGAGCAATGAAGATATCTTGACATATGTTAACTCAAACAGAGAGCTGGTTAGTCGCAGTCCATATTCTTCGGTTATGTCATGAAAAGCAGAAGGCTGGAGCAAGCCGTCATTACTGGACAGCTTTAGGGGAAGAGAGGCAGGGGATGTCAAGGAGAGAAACTGCCGGAGATTTTGACATCATGGCATAGAGGTACATCGGTACCAGAAATGATTGGCAAAACCAGAGACAGAGGGTTGCGGACAGGCATGATCACCAACGCCACACGGCAAAAACAAATAGAATATATATATATATATATATATATATATATATATATATATATATATATATATATATATATATATATATATATATATATATATATATATATATATATATATATATATATATATATATATATACAGCGAACAGAATGTTTACAAGCGAGCGCTTTCATCCTTTGGACCTGGATCGAAAACAAATATACAACTGAAAACTTTACACCTTCATTAGGAAGCTTTGCAGTTTTATCTTGTCTATTATGTCAATCTAGCCAATGACAGCAGAGACATAACCTGAACCCTCATCAGATGAAACTGCATGGGCAATACAGAACCTGAAGAATGGTAAATCACCTGGATGTGATGAGATACCAGCTGAACTAATTAAAGTGGGAGGGCAAGAAAGCATACAAATCTATCACGCATTATGTAAAAAGATATGGAAATATGGTATTTGGTCAAAAGATTGGAAGAAACCTATCTTCATTTCAATATAAAAAAGGGCAACCTGAAATTATGTACCAACTATAGAACTGTTGCCCTGTTCAGCCATGCAATTAAAATTCTACTAAAAATCATAATGGGAAGAATTCGTAAGAAAATGAAAGAAGTAGTTAACGTGGTTCAAGCTGGATTTAGACAAGGAAGGGGAACAAGAGATCACATATTCTCAACATACGTTTGATAATAGAGAAGTGGAGAGAATTTAGTGTATACCTATTCTAATGTGTTCTTTTTTTTTTTTTTTTTTTTCATTATTCAAAGGCTTTTGACTGTGTACAACATCAGAAACTTTGGGAAATCATGAGGAATACGGGTTTTCCATCACATGTAATACAACTCATAAGAATGCTCCATATAGATCAACAAACAGCGTTTAAAATAGATGGTGAGACATCAGATTGGTTTGGCATCAAGCAAAGAGTCCGTCAGGGATGTGTGCTGTCCCCCTATTTGTTTAACCTGTATGCCGAAAATATGAGACATGTAAGAGATAATATAAACAGGGAGCTATACGATGCCCTAAATATCCGTAGTCTAGACATACCAGAGATTCGGTGTGCTGATTATACAGTGTTGCTTTCCACAACACAGAATGGTATAGAAAATCTAACAGCCTCAAACCAACTGAATAGTGAAAATCACAACTTATATCTTAAAATAGCAAAGACAAAGATAATGCATACAGATAAAACTACTATGGAGAAAGAAATATATGTTAATGAGGAAAATTGAAGGTGGTGGAAAATATTGAATATCTTGGGTCATTGATTACCAACAATGGCGACACAATGAAAGAAATTAAACGACGACTATCAATTGCTCTTCAAAGACTAAAACAAATGAATAAATTATGGAGTGGGACAGACAGAACTACAAAGGTTAGATTTTTAAGAGCATGCATCTTCCCCATTGCAACATACGCCTGTGAGACCTGGACACTTACCAAGCAAGCTGAACAGCGCATAGATGCATTTGAATATACATGTTATAGACGAGTTCTACGATTATCTTAGGTAAAGAAAAGAACAAATGCATCCATACTTCAAGAGCTGAATATTGAAGAAGGTTGGCTATTAAAGACGATAAAACAATGACAACTGAAATATTTTGGTCACTTGAAACGTCACGAAAGTTTAGAGAGAACAGTAATGGAGGGGTATATGCCTGGGAAGAGATGAAGAGGAATACCAAAGAGAAGATGGGTGCAGGATGTGGCGGATGATCTCCAGATGGGTGTATCGGACGCTGGACATCTTGCTTATGATCGAGAGGTTATCCGGAAGGTTGTTATGGGAGCGAGGTTCTGCAACGGACATGCTACTGAATGAATGAATTATGTCACTGGCTTGAGTATATGTAAAACACACAAACACGCGCGCGCACACATGCAACACGCACGCACACACATATATATATATGTATATGTATGTGTGTGTATATATATATATATATATATATATATATATATATGTGTGTGTGTGTGTGTGTGTGTGTGTGTGTGTGTGTGTGTGTGTGTGTGTGTGTGTGTGTGTGTGTGTGTGTGTGTGTGTGTGTGTGTGAGTGGCACCTTACAGTCTTGACAGAGAACATGTGGTGCCCAAACGACATTTTCCCTCTCTCAGCCTTGCCTTGTTTAGCCCAGAGGAATGGATAACCAATACGTCTGGAATAAGGTAGGCTGCAGACGCTGGCGGCTTAGCGTCAAACCTCCGAGACCTCGCCAATTTAAATCATTGTAAACTAAAACTGAAGCATTTCACAAACAGATGCTTGACTTGTCTATGCACAGACAATGCATTTAATTATACACACTGCAACTAAAATATACCTATTATGTTAGTATAATTAACTACTGAACGTAAAACATGCCAAGACATCAACAGCAGCTGGAAAATGCTGGCGTTGACTGCAATGTCCTGTAAAGTATATGCAAGGAAGAAAAAAAAATATGAGTATAATTAAACTTATACACTTGCTAAATTATATACTTTACGAAAGTCAATACATTTTGTGTGAACTAAACTGATACTTTGTCTCCGTGGCCAAAGGCTTACCACCGCGGTTCGTGAGCCGCTTACCAGGCGTTCGAATCGCAGCTGCGACCGTTTTTGTGCAGCAGACCATGTCGCCTTGTTTTGTAACGTGTTGGTATGGGAGCCGGTCGTTCAGAAAGCAATGGCAAACTACTGAACGTAACACTTACCTAGTACATCAACAGCAGCTGAAAAAATCCTGGTGTTGACTGCATCGTCCTGTAAGGGATATGCAACATTTAAAAGAAAAACTGATACATTTTGCTGCGAGCAAGAATTAGCCGCGAACGCCTGCGGATAAAAATAACTGACAGTAGATAGTGTTCTCTATTACCAGTGTCCCTCATTATCAGGCGAACCCACGCCGACTTCTGAGGTATTTGTGATTTACGTCCAAAAATCAAGGGCGAGTAGTCAACACTTTAGTCCAATTGACAGGTTTGTGGTGTTGAACCCGCTAACTCGCCATCAACACGCCGGAAGATTAAGAGCGAGTGCTCTTATAAGTTCAGTAACGCTGACCTCCTGGAGGAGGGGAGCTAATCAGGTACTCCATCTTGCCCAGTGTTGCCTAATAGGCTAACGGAAATCAGGAAGTCTCTTACTTCTCCTTAAACTGGGGGTTATCCCAACCCGCAACAATTGTTACCAAACAAACAATAATACCAGTCAATATTTACAGTAAATCTATAATGTAGTTTATGATTGATGATTGATTGATTGATTTAGGAACCGACATCACAGCATTCGGGGCATTCCCCATCCTCAGCAGCCAGCGAAGAGTTCCAACACTAATAGTACCAGTAGCAGTCTGATTATAAGTCCGTCTCGTCTTTCCTCTGAGCGTCGAGCGTTGGCCAGATCCCCTCGTCACTCCTCGCTGTCTCATTCTTGCCAGACTATGGTGATCCATTTGCTCCTCCGAGGTGTGCACGTGCTCCCACAAGGCCGCAACCACGTCTGCCTTGTCATGCATCAATACTCCACCAAGTTTTGCAGAGCCAGCCAATCTGTCCGCCTGTTCATTTCCCAGCACACCGGCATGCCCCGGAGAAAAGATCCAGGCGATGCTTGTCACCCGTGACCTCCGAAGCTAAGCAAGCCACTCTGCCCGAAGCTTGCCTGTCCTCACCTTCCTCAGCATGCATTCTGAGTCAGTTACAATCACGATGTGTGTGTGTGTGTGTGTGTGTGTGTGTGTGTGTGTGTGTGCGTGTGTGTGTATCGTATTCTCCATCCAGCGGAAAGCTGCACTGACCGTCTCCACCTCCATTCTTAAGCTAGATTTTGTGGTATCATATGCCAGGCTCTCCTGCACCACACGTTGACCATTCGCTTTTGCTAAGAATCCCCAGGCACTTCTTCTACCTTTCAACACTGACCCATCTGTGTAGATAATCACATCAACCGGGCGAGCATTATCCTGAATTAGTTGCTGGATTTCCACTTCCGTGGATCCTGCTGGCCACTCCCTGCACTCCCGGCTCAATGTGATTATAACTCTGCACAAGTCTGACTGCTCCGCTGGCACTCTGACCCACTCTTCTCCTCGTCTAATGTTCTCCAAGGGGCACACCTGTCTGATCGTATTCTTCGCCTGACCCATAAATGATTTCCCTCTTATCAGTCGCAGATACACGTAACTACCTCTGTACAGATGTAACAACGATTGAAGCGTACTCTAGCAAATACGAAGTAGCTAACTTCAAACAGAAAATACTTCTCATAATTTGATTTTGAAAGTAAATTATTATTTCTTATAAAGTCTACTTCGTAAGACACTTGATTAATCAACACAGAACTGGTACGATCAGTCGATTTACGCTGGCAAAGATGTTAAGGACGATATCGATGCACCTATAGATCTTTACGGCGTGTGATGAAGATGTCCCTTACTAATCACTAAGTATACAGCATTGTATCTGAAGTAATATTCTTTATTTTACATAAATCATACTTTGTGCTTTCCTGATAACGCAAATTACGAGTCCAATCCTTAACACCGACTGAAGATGCCACATATTTTGTACGCGTTGTTGTTACTGCAATGTTACTGTTACGCTACGAATAGTTAACTGTCGATCTTCTGCGCTGTTGAAAACGCCCTACAATCGTGGCATAGTCTCAGAATGGGGATACAATGTTGTCAGCCTGGTCTTTTTTATAAGTGAACTTCCGATATTACATCCGCGTTGGAAACCCAAAAGTTAACCAACAGGTGAACTTGAGTCGTCAGGTGACACATTATTTGTGGGTGAGTGTTGATAGGTTATGGGACGGGTGGAGGATGTGTGTGTGGGTATGGATGGGTGGTTGCATGCATGTGTGCCTGGGTGTGTGGGTGGGTGGGGGATGTGTGGTGGGTGGGAGATGTGTGTGTGTGGGGGTAGGGAGATGATGTATGTGGGGGTGTGTTTGGGATGTGTTGGTTGGGGGATGCGTGGATGGATGGGGTCATGTATGTGCCTGTGGGTATGTGTGTGGTTGGGCGGTGGATGTGTGTGTGTGGAGGACACGTGGATAGATAGATTTGATTTGTCTCATAACATGGTAACATGCATTGTTTATGCTTACAACATTCATTTGACAATGTTTTTCTGTCTGTCTGTCTGTCTGTCTGTCTGTCTGTCTGTCTGTCTGTCTGTCTGTCTGTCTGTCTGTCTGTCTGTCTGTCTGTCTGTCTGTCTGTCTGTCTGTCTGTCTGTCTTAACATGCTATTCCATATTTTTATGTATTCTCATCTTTCATATTACGAGGTATCATTTTGTATGCCACTTGATTTTATCATGTATAATATAATCGCTACTACTGTAGAGTGAGTGAGAGAGTTAGTGAGTGTGAGTGACTAAGGGTGTGTGAGTGTGTGTGTCTGTGTATGTGTGTATATATATATATATATATATATATATATATATATATATATGTGTGTGTGTGTGTGTGTGTGTGTATGTGTGTGTGTAAGAAGAGAGAGAGAGGGAGAGAGAGCGAGAGAGAGAGAGAGAGAGAGAGAGAGAGAGAGAGAGAGAGAGAGAGAGAGAGAGAGAGAGAGAGAGAGAGAGAGAGAGAGAGAGAGTTGAACTGCATCACTAATTTTTAAGTTACAAAATGTATATGTACAATTTTTCTCCATTTTCTTTACAATTTTGCGACAATGCTCACGACAATCGTCACTGTATGTGTGTGTAAAGTGTGGAAGTTTGATCATAGTAGTAGGTTGGGGATGGGGGGGGGGTGTGTATGTGGGTGGATTCGTGATATGTGTGGGTGGGCTCAGGATGTATGGGTGGGCGGGGTGGGATTGTGTGGGTGAGTGGGGGATTTGTGTGTGGGTACGTGCGGGATGTATGGGTTGGCGGGGAGATGTGTGTGTGTGTGGGTGGGGATGTGTGTTTGGCTAAGTGGTGGTGGGTGAGTGGGTGGAGGAAGATATGTGGGTGGATGAATGGTGGTGGGTTATGGGATGAGTGGAGGATATATGTGTGGGTGGGGAGATGTGGGTGTGGGGATATGTGGTGGGTGGGATATGTGTGCAGGTGGGGGTGGTTGTGGGTTTGGGGATGTGTGAGTGGGTGAGGGATGTGTATGGGATTGGGATGTTTGGGTGGATGGGTGGGGATTGTGTGTGTGGGTGAGAGATGTGTGGGTGAATGTGTGTGGGCGATGTGTGTGGGGTGGAGGAGGGGTGCGTGATGGGTGTGGGTGATGGATTTGGGGATGTGTGTGTGGGTGGGGATATGTCTGGCTGGGTGGGGGTGTGTGTGGCTGGATGGAGGATGTATGTGTGGGTAGTGAGGGTGATTGTAGTTTGGGTATGTGTGGATGGGTAGGAGATGTGTGAAGAGATGTGTGTGTGGGTGAGGGATGTATCTTTGGGACGTGTGTGGGTGTGGTCTTGTGTGGGATGGGAGCTGGGTGTGGATAAAGGAAGTGTGTGTGGGTGAGTGGGGTGTGGTTGGGTGTGCGGGTGGGTGAAGGATGTGTGTGAGGGTGGGGGTGTGTGTTTAGATGGGTGGTTGGGTTGTGTGAGTGTGGGTAGATAGATAGGAGATGTATGTGTTGATGAGTGGGTGAGGGATGTGTGGGTGTTAGTGGTTGAGGGATAAGTACGTGTGTCTAGGGATGTGTGATGGGACGAGTGTATGGGTTGGGGATGTGTGTGTGTGGGTTGTGTGTGCGTGGATGGGAGGTGTGTGTTTGTGAATGGGGGATGTGTTGGTTGGTGGGATGTGTGTGAGGGATGTGTGTATGGGTGGGAAGATTGTGCGTGGGTGGGGATGTGTGTGTATATGGGTAGGGGTGTGTGGTTAAGGGATGTGTTGCTGGGGGATGGGTGGGTGGAGGATGTGTGGTTGGGTAGAGGATGTGTGGGTGGGTGATTGTATATGAGTAAGGGTGTGTGGTTAAGGGATGTTTGGTTGGGAATGGGTGGGTAGAGGATGTGTGGGTGGGTGAGTGTGTGTAGGTTAGGAGATGGTGGGGGATGTTTGTAGGGGTGGGCTCGGGATCTGTGAGTGGGCTGGGGGAGATGGGAGATTATGTGGTTGGGTGCGGAATTTGTGTGTGGGTAGGTGCGGGATATGTGTATTGACGGGGGGGGGGATGTGTGTGTGCGTGGGGGATGTGTGGCTGAGGAATGTGAGTTTGGCTGGGTTGTTGGAGGTGTGTGGGTGGAGGAGGATATGTGGGTAAGTGATTGTTGGTGGGTAATGGGACGGTGTCGCATATTGCGCACTCAGACAGTTCACACCTGCACAGCACTACTTCAAAACACACTTCTCAACAAAAGCGTTCGCACTAGAAAGCATTGGAATGCCAGGAATGTGGCGTCAGCTCTAAGAATAGCTATGACACCCAGTGATAGACAGGTCAGATGATCGGATCCTGCCTTATTCATTGGATAACCTATAAGAATCGCGTCGCCGCGAAAAGTTTTGGG
Organism: Cepaea nemoralis; assembly: GCA_014155875.1. NCBI lineage: Eukaryota > Metazoa > Mollusca > Gastropoda > Stylommatophora > Helicidae > Cepaea > Cepaea nemoralis. Next base: position 42,377 of record JACEFZ010016293.1, read on the forward strand.
ATCAAAGACGCTAACATTTGGCACATGCAGATCGACCGTCAAGGAGGCCAGATGTGGTTTCAATATGAGTTCATTTGATCTGTATGTCCCTCTGCCTGATTCATGGGAAGACTTCAGACTAAATTATGGCTGAGTTTTATGTACTTATGAGTCAGGTAAAGCTTTATGTATGAGAGTGTGTGTGTGTAAGTTTCGGCACTAATGAATATATATATTCTTCTATCAGAAGATAGCCGCCAACTTTCACCCGGTCCCAAAATGGCTACTCTCTGCCAGCACTGGTGTAGATATCTAACTCCATCTACCTTTCGTTTCCAGAAGAGTTGCTGTACAAACACTATGTCTTAAGCTGTGAAAAGAGGCTCACTTATGCCCAGACTGTTTCCTATTCCTAAGTCTAAATCCTACTAGCTTTCTGACTGCGTTCAGAGCAGGTTTAGTACAGGACAAGCTGTGCTCTGTGTGCTATTTGCCGCCTTAGTTTCAATCCACAGCGAAACTTAATCACACGCGAATGTGAGAGGGAGGAATGAAAGTGCTCTACCTCTTATCTTATATGTCCGTGGTGTGAAGACAGATTGTGTGTATAAATGTTTAGCATCCATGACTGGTCCAGCATTTATACTGCTGTGATTTATTCGAACACATGATCGACCATGTATCTAGCACTCTGACGAACCACAGTCAAGCTAACAGCCCAACTCCAGCACTCAAGTGAACGAATAAAAGAAGAGTGGTGTTAGAATGAGAGAATGAGTGCATTGTGTCGTCTCATCTTTCTTTCACTCTGTATTTATGTGTTAATGAATGAGAGGCAGTGTAAATCCTCATAAGGAATGTTTCACATAGACCTCCACATTCATACCAATTATATGTTAATTATATTAACGTAAGAGTGAAAATATTTAATATATGTTCTTTACATTATTACTTGGATTCAACATGTGGAATGTAATTTTATTAAATCATCACCCTGTTTGACAAAGTAAGTAAAGGAGAAACATATATTATGCTTCCATGCATAATCACTTCTAAACTGCCAAGGGGAAATATCACCCCAGTGTCAGAAGAAGTAAGTAAAGGCAATGACAGAAGAGGTGAGAAGGTATAAACAGGAAAGTAACCAGGCAGACTAAAACAATTGAGGCAGCACTGATTGGTAACATGAGTTATTATGAATAATAAAACAATCATCCTGTTCTGTTCCATTACTATTTAGGATCAGTTATGCTGGGTGCATTTTATCATTAACTCTCCATCATTCCTCTCCTCGCCTTGTCATTCACTGTATATGTGTCCTCTTTGAGAACATCAGTCAACAGATCATCATGTACCAGAGCAGAATAAGAGGGCTTGCCAACTACAATTGCTGATGTCTAATGCCAGTACAAGAAGAGACACTGTAGCTCTAACTTGTAGGTACTTCCTGAATCTGCTACCTTCTGTAACTCCTGTCTGTAGCCCTTTTCATTCTTGTCAACTGGAGAATTATCATCCATTGACTAGATATAAATAGGTTCACCATGTTTATTCACCTCAGGTGAGGATGACGGTGTTCGCAGATTGTCATGATCCAGAGTTGCAATTCATTGCCCAATAATGTACAATGGATCTGTAAACCAAGAGCAGATCTGTAATAAAGAGGTGCTAAAAGGGATCTGCAGTCAGGACTAAGATTAAGCTAATCAATGAGTCCCCAGATCATTACCGAACTGTGCCCAAAAACTGATCTGTGCTTCATGATCATTCTGATGATTGACAATATCTGAAATTCAGGAACATTTCTAAGATCACTAGGATCATTTTATACCTCACAAGAACTTGCAGATTATCTAAATCATGGCAGAAGTCTGAATGACAAACTAATAAGGAAGGACTGTGTATAGGCAGTTATTCATTTAGATAACTCAGGAACCAGCAAGAACTTCCAGAAAGGAGAGTATTTTATGAATCTCTCCAGATCTTATTTTGTGTAGACTGTTTAACTTCAAAGTTTTCACTAATAAACTAACTGAAGGTTCACAAGAAGAACATTTGTGTAGTGCAGAGACAATGGTAGGAAATTAGTGGTGTAGTCCAGTGATGAAATGACTGAACAACCATGAGATCTTTTAGGAGTTCTATTCTCCATTGTGTCTATAGAACATTATTCTAAAGACTGATGTGTATTGTTCATATGATCATAATGCTTCACTGGTTTACTTCCACAGTTGTTGTTTCTTTTTTGGTTAATAAACAAAATTAACTCTTCCTGCATTCTTCTGTTAAGTAAATTGTGGTGTGACAAAACATTTTATTATTTATGTGTTTAGTTAATGAAACTACATCACATAATTGTAGAATCTGGAACTACAGGTGACTGGGTAAACACGAATAGACAGCTAAGTTCTGTTCTATTGTAATCTCCCAGGTTCCAGGTTACTCAGGAAAGGGAACTTTAAATCTTATAAATTTCCTGTGACCATTTCACCAAGAAGGGAAAATGATCATAGGTGGGGGGCCTTCGAGCTAAATAAGTTTCTCTTTTCGGGAAGGAAGATATTGGAGGGAAGAAATCAACATTCCTGGGAAACCCCTAGATTTCCAGAGCTATTATGGGACACTTTGGCTTCCAAGGACCCATCCCCTCCAAATGAAATTAGTCCCATCCTAGCGTTACTTCATTGTGGGGTAAGTCGCGGTGGGTACTGCTTCCAACTTCCAAACATGTCACAGACGGGTAGAGGATATGTGAGTGGGTGGGGAGATGTGTGTTGGTGGGTGGGTGTGTGTGGGTGGGGGATGTGTGTTTTGGGGAATGTATGTGTGCTTGGGGTGTGGGTGGATGGGATGTATGGTGGGTGAGAGGTGTGTGTGGGTGGGGAGGTGTGTAGGTGTAGGGATGTGGTGGATGGGTGGGGACATGTATGTGTGTGTGGGTTATGTGTGTGATTGGGTGGGGGAGTTGGAGTGAATGGGGGATGTGTGGGTGGGTGGTGGATGTGTCTCATAACATATTAATATGCATTGTTTATGTTTACAAAATTCATGTGACAATGTTTTTTTCCTATGCACTGTTGATGAAAGAAAGATGAGTGATTGGAAGGGTCGAATGTAAGACTGGCCTGCGTGCCCAATTTGTTACCCTTTGAAAATAAAGTCTGTTCGTTCGTTCGTTCATACGTCAATCTTTCTTTCCAAGACTAGTCTGGTAACTATATGGAAATGGAGCGGCAGAAACGCAGTTGTTTAATTTACGCAACCATAATTGGGTAACGAAAAGTGTTCTGGCAACATCCGTGATCTTAACCACATAACTGATTGAGTGTCAATCAGTCTAATCAACTTAGGCTTGCACCATATATATATATATATATGGCACATATATACATGTACATGTTCTTGAATTGCTGAGAGAGGGAATGTGTGGACAGATAAGCGGTTTCAAACCAGAAGCCACAAACAATATGTTGCACGATTTACTGCCTGGTATATTCCGCTGCATCTCGTCAGGCGCATACTCCGCATTTATATATCATAGGAAGTGAATACATGAATAATACTTAATGAAACAGTTAAATCACACAGTCTCAGGTATTGTTTGCATGTTGCAGCGAGATATTCCAGGCAATAAATCTGCAACATATCGTTTGTGGCTTGTGTGTTGACATTCACTAAGGGAATACATTGTTATATACTTCTTCCACCGTCTCAGTTGAGTTGAGTTGAGTTGAGGTGAGTTGAGTTGAGTTTAGTTGAGCTGAGTCAAGACCCGACAACACAGCACATGGAACAGTCCCATACTCGCTCAGTCCACATCTGAAGTTACCAGCCAAGAGTCCCGAAACTAATAGTACCAGCTGCAGTCTGATTATGTGTCCGTCTGGCCTTCCCCGGAGAACTAAGTGCCAGCCAGATTCTTTGGTCACTCACTGTCATGATATTTTCTCCGGACCATGACGGTTTATCTGTTCTTTCACACTATATAAAGTTATTTGCATATCCTTTACAACATGTTTTGGCTGTTTGTTATTTCTTGGCAAGTTTGCGTTCAATTGTATTGCCATTACTCTCTGAACGACCGGCACTCATACCATTGCATGGAAACCCACGTAAGACGATCTTCTGCCAAATCACCCGCAGCCGTGTTTCGAACGCGGTATGCGTCCGTAAGCACTCCGCCGCAGAGCCGGCTTCACACTAGATGCACGATCCCAAAAGGACCTGACCATATATGTCATATCGTGCACCAGAACCCCATCCAGCGGTGCACACTCGTGTCCCTGGATGTTACAAACATTGAAGCAGGTGAACGTTATCGCACAGGAAGGAGGACTGTGAGGTTAAGGTGGAGGATATTATACGGGTACTGAAGACCTCTAAAAATACAGCGCCAGGCCTGGACTGGGTGAGGTACACACATATGAGTAACATGTATGATGGGGACTTGGAGGATTGGCTCTTTGTTTCAACCTAAGCATGAATACGGCAGAAATACTCCAGGATTGGCTGCCCAGCTACCTGGATCCACTTCCTAAGCCAGGTAAGGATTACTCCAGACTTAATGGATACCGAATTATAACCCTGCAAAACACCTTTGGCAAAGTCCTTGAAAAGATAGAAGGCCGCAGGCTCCATCGACATTTGGAAAGTCGTAATCTGCCTCCCAAAAGGCTCGGGAGTTACCGGCCTGGGAAGGACATCTGGGCTAATGCGGCTACTTTTGCATTTGATGTTCATAAGGGCTTCCAGGATAAACAAGAGACAGTGGGTCAGGTATGATCGGTTGACATACACTATGTTGGACATGGAGGTTAGCCTTTGCCTTGTCATATGGATTGCGGCAGTCCTTTATGAGCGTAAGATTGCACTGTGCATGGGTTCCTGGACTTATGATCCCTGTACGATGACACCTGGGTTGCCACAGGGATCTGCCTTGTCCCCAGTGCTCTTTAATGTCTGTATCAGCAAAGTCGCTGCTATTGAGACACCTGGTGATGGTCGAATCTTGACATTTGCAGATGATGTGCTGGTGTACAGACAGGGCAGAGATAGGGATAGTTTTGCTGCAGATTTACAGGTGGCAGTATACACGGTGCCGGTCTCCCTGGCCTAGGTGTTAGTGACTTTCTCCGTAATCCCGTATGCTCTCGTTAGTAACGTGATGACGGCGAGAATCGGTGGCGGTTCTAACCACGTCGGTAACTTACCGAGTATGTGAGCCGGTCGCTCAGAAAGCAATGGCAAACTACTCAGCGTAATCTTGCCAAGAAATCAACAATCAGCTGAAAGATGCTGGTGTTGACAGCGATATCCTATAAAGGATACGCAAAAAAACATAGTATACAGGTGGTGCTGGCGCGCAAGGGCCGTAATAAACCTAGACACGGCATCGGTTGTGTGGTACTCCCTGGATATAGGGGATTGGGTGGTCTCGAGGTATGGTGTCCGCCTCGAGTGCTGGAGGTCTCGGATTCAAGCACAGGGATTTTTTTCACCTGGACTTCTAGTAATAAAATTTCCCCTGGTCTCTGGGTAGTGAGATCGGACGCTCGTGTGTATTGTTGCGCACGTAAAAAATCCCTTGGCAGTTGGATATCGACAAGAGTAGCCTAACGGCGCTGCCCGGGCAAAATTTCGAGTTAAGAATCTACCCAAAGTATTTCAGGATCCTCGCCGGTGCTACGGAGTTCGTGCACTGAGCTGAGTTTCTCCAGAGTCAGGTTTGAGATAGGAGGAGAACGGAGCACTTATGGGTTACACTCGTGTGCTGTGATGTTGATCCATCGACTAAACTAAACTAAACTCCCTGGATAACCGGCTTGTGATGGCAGATGTCCCGTGTATTATATTGAATGAATTTCCTCTTAATAGAGAGAGTAAATTGAAGTACTTGGGAATCACCTTCGCCAGGTGTATGACTTTTAAAGATCATGTGGAGGTTGTGGTCGTGAGGGATGGTAAGGAACTTAATGCATTGGGGCCATGACAGCAACCAGGGTAGAGCAGATGATGCTTTACAGGACCTTTCAGCAGTTAATAATTTCTGTCATTGAGTATGGTTTTGGGGCTTCTGACAGTATCAAAGAGCCAGCTTGAAAGGTTGGGGCGCATACAAAATGCGGTCATGTGGGTGATTCTGGTGTGCACAAAGGACACACCAATTATATGCATGAGGCATATCCTGGCGTTACCATCAATGGCGGGTAGACATAGGGTCTTTCAGGCCAAAAGGTACCTGAGAGTTGCTGCAGATAGGGATCACGGATATGGTCAAGGGTCATAGACTAAGACGAGGCAGGTCCTGGTGGCACAGACGGAAATATATATACGCAAGTTTTGTGATATAGAGACCATCAGTCGTGAAAAAGAGTGGGTTGAAGTATCGGAAGACAGGACGGACTGGCACAATGTAATAGTAACACTGGGTCTGGGTGCAGAGAACGGGCAGCGGGCCACTTAGAGTTTGAGGTGCAACAACTGATCCAGACTAATACACATCAAGGTGGCATAGTGATCTATACTGATAGGTCAGTGGTGAGAAACAAACGGAGGGATTGGGGATTCATTGCGAAGGCTAATGGACGATTCTTGAAAATAGGAAAGTATGGCATGTGAGGCTACCACCTCCAGCATTAGAATGGAGGTGGAAGCAGTCACGGCGGCATTCTGTTGGCTAGAGGAGACTACTGCAACATATATTGTCTTCATCGCGGACACAAGGAATATGCTTAGTCAAGTGGAGAAAGGAAGGAATGTTTCGTGTGGGATGTCTCACCTCGCTTCAGAGGTCACAGATTGTAAGAATTGTATGGACTTTTTGCCCTGGCCATGAGGGAGTGCGGGGGAATAAATAGGCTGATATACTTGAAGGGAATTCACCTCTTGGTAGTCGATTACCTATGGACAAGGGATAGGTGGTCGTGCGCCTGTGGGACGAAGTGGAGAACGTGAAGGAACAGATTGAGAACCCTTATGTCGAGAGGATGTGATTGCGGGGGATTGGCAGGGGCTCTGGTAGAATCTCAAAACTGAGAGGGAAGGCCAGGAGAACTTTCAAACAGATAACGGTGGGAACTATTAGTAGTGTGACTCTTGGCTGGCTGTTGAACGATGGGAAGGAGCGCAAATTGGGAATGTCCCGAGTGCAGTGATGTCGGTTCTTAGCTCAGCTCAACGCAACTCAGCTGTGTCCTTTATCTTGGCTGATCAACTTTCATAAAGAAACTTCCACGCACAAGTAACACAGATAAATGGTACTCGTATTGCTTCCATTCCTCGACAGCAAGTTTCATCTCACTATTGTAGAATGTAAAGAATGACAACACAAATGTTTTGACACCCTCTGTGATACAGTCTTATTATAAGGTCATGTTTGTGCACAGCCTTCTGCCTCGCATACTGCCAATCATATCCGATACCGATGCTCCTCCATGCTATTCTGTCTAATTGTCCAGCATCTTCGCTCTTGGTTTCCCCATGCCTCATGGCCCTTCAACTCTCGCCTACCAAGACACGCCCGTGTTAAACAGTTAAACACGGCAGTTCGTATTATCAGCTGTAAAGGCGTTCTGTGTAATGGGACTATTGCCGAGAAAGTATCATAATACCACAAAGCAAAATGGAAAGACACTTTCAGATTGCATCTCATGATAAAGATCAAATCAAATCAAATCAACTTTATTAGGGTCACAAATTGGGCGCGCAGGCCCGTCTTACATTCGGCCCTTCCAATCACTCGTCTTTCGTTCATCAAGAGCATTATACATTTGCATAGGAAGAAAAATAAACATTGTGAAATGAATGTTGTAAACATAGACAAGGCTAATTACCATGGTATGAAGCCCATCTCCCACCTATCCATACATCACCCCACCCACACAACACCCCCACCTACCCACACACATGCGCACCAAGGGACACATACACACCCCCACCTACCGACACACACACCAAGGGACACATACATACCCCACCAACCGACCCATCCCCCACCCACACACACTGCCCTCACCTGATCCCCCAACCAAAACACACTCGCCACCCACAAACATTCCCCCACCAACCCACACATCCCACGCCCATCCACATTCTACCCCACACATCCTCTCCCCACCCACACCTCAAACCACCCTTCCCCCAGCCACATCTCCATCGACAACATATTCCCCACCCACACACACAATCCCCCACCAACCCACACATCGCACATCCACTGACACATCCCCAAACCATACACACACATCCCCACCAACTGACATGTCCCTACCCCCCCCCCCACACACACACACACACATCTCCCTAACCACCCATACATCCCCAATCCACTCACACACACACCACCACCCACACATACAACTTCAACCCACCCACACATGCCTTAACCTAATCCCCCACCACACAATCCCCCACCCGCACATCACATACACCCCCTACCACGCACTATTCCCAACCCACGCACCACACACACACATATCCCTCACCAACACATCCCCACTTACACACCACACACATATCCCCCACCCAGATACCACAAAATAATCCCACCCACACAGATACCCTTACCCATCCACCCCACATACCCCCACTCACACACCACAAAAATCCCCCTCCCACACACACATACCTGACCCACACAAAGAGTAGCTTTGAGATCAAAACATTTTAAAAGGATAACCAGTAATGCTAATTTATAGTTATAGTATGATGATAAATGGCAAAGTTTTTAGAAACAGGTGACCATTGGAGGTGAGATCATTGTAATCCCACAGTAAATATTAGGGGTTTTAAAGGCGGGGAGAGTGATTTTATTGTAAAGTTTTTATCCCATAAATGACACAAATCAGCAGACATCTCCTGTAATGGGGCTATGCCTAACTAAACAAGCTAATAGACTGTTTTAGACTGGCATGTGATACATCTAGTCTGAGAATGAAGGTAAAGGACGTCACTGCGGCCATTCGTTGGCTGGAAGACAGACAGTACACGGATGTCGGGGTTGTAAAGAATGCACAGAGCATGCTGAGAAGGGTAAAATAATCACGCTTCCTGTATAGTGACATACTTTAATTTTTAAAATACATATGGAGCACCCGTTGGATCGTTTCTCCCGGCCATGGTAGTTTGCCGACATATTGAATAGGTCTGCACCAAAGGTGGAAACTAAACGAGTTTGAATACAATGGTGCACTCAGCAATGCGTCAATGCCATATTCAGGCTTCAGGTTTTGATCCCGTATGCAGATATCTTTCAAATGTTATTTATTCTTCAGCATATCTGCTGACCACTTTTTCATGTTCTTTACATCTACAGTGCCAATCAATTACAGTGAATAAATTTTTCACGCTATGCAACACAATCGGTTAACGCGTCGTCGAGAATATATGCCTCTACCGTGTTTCCCCGAAATTAATACCTACCCCTAAACTAAGCCATATTTAAGACCGTCCTTCAGAAGGCTGAAGGCAAGCGAGCAAGAGGTAGGCAATATAAACATAAGTTGTCACAATTTATTGCCTGGTCTGCTTCACTGCATTCCGTCTGGTGCATATTGCACAGCATAAACTGAAGTCCTTCAAGCAGAAACACACAACAAACATATTCCCATTGAGTTAAAATTGTCTACCAGGGTAATTGTTAACTGATTGATATGTCTTTTTGTGTTTACACAAAGTTGGCTTGGCCATACAAATAGCAACTGCTTCAGCGAATCTGAACATTTGTCAATTTTTTATGATAACACATGAAACGTGTTGTCTTTATCATTCATGTGATTTAATTCCAAACGATGTGGTATTCAATCTTTCACATTTGGGTCCATCATACAATACTGGCACATTGTTGTCTAAACAGAAGATCGATATTGTGCTTTAAAAAAGAAAGAAATAACCTCTCCATAGCACAATTGTAGAGATTGAGTGTTGCCCATGCAGCATAATCCCTCTCTCAGCCTGCCTAGTTTACTCCAGAGGACAGACAACACCAGCACGACAGGAACAAGACAAACCGCAGAAGCTGCCGGATCAGCAAAGCAATGTTCTAACTGTCCGCCTGTTGGAGCTTCAATCCTAGACCAGATGCCGACCAAGGCTTAGGGCCTGCAATGACATTTAGTATTTAGCTTGCATTTCTTCTATTACAGATAGTGCAGATGAGAACCGTAAACTGATTAGAGAAATTAGACGCAGATAGTCAAAAAATTTGTGCACACGTTATGAGAAGAAACAAACTAGATGCTTGATGACAGATTGAGGGGACAAGAACAAGGGGAAGACAGAGAAGTAAATATCTGGACGGCTTGGCCACATGGCATGGTCTAGACAAGAACACGGTGGTGATCTGCGATAAGTGATCGTGTAAGATGGTGAAACATGAACGCCCACGCTCATTGGCTTGGCACATGATGATGATGCATTTGCTGGCACTAGGGTAAGGCTCGTGAAGCATACTAATAAACATACTATCGCATGTAGTAACTCCTCTCCTTAAATGTCAGAAAGAGACTAAAATGTTACGAAGGACCCGTTCTGCTGTACAGCAGTGCATCTTGGAACAGAAACTAACAAATTAAAAATAGCTGGAAGGCAACGAAGATATGGTTTCTGTGAAATACCTTTGACTGCCAGATTTCCGAAGAAACTAACAAATTAAAAATAGCTTGAAGGCAACGAAGATATGGTTTCTGTGAAATACCTTTGACTGCCAGATTTCCTAAGAAACTAACAAATTAAAAATAGCTTGAAGGCAACGAAGATATGGTTTCTGTGAAATACCTTTGACTGCCAGATTTCCTAAGAAACTAACAAATTAAAAATAGCTTGAAGGCAACGAAGATATGGTTTCTGTGAAATACCTTTTGACTGCCAGATTTCCTAAGAAACTAACAATAATTTCCTAGAAAATTAATAACGTTCATCTGACTTCTTTTGGACAGTCACAATAAACACATCAAAATTTCACACATAAAAGCCAAACATAATATCAATACAGCATTTTTATTTGCGATTAACTAAACTATATCAATTTACTACAAAGAACAAAACAGGTGGATGAACTGAAAAAAGAACAAAAATTTAATTGACATCAACAGTATTGTACAAACAAAGCTATGTTGCACATCAAAAAAGCTTTACACAAACACGTCTCTTTCCTTGTCTGTATCTTGAAGATTCACGTCTTTACAGAAAACCAGGAATGATGATGATGTTATAAATGTGTATGCTGATAATAAGATGGACGAAGAGAGTGTGATAATTGGAATTGATGAAGGCAAATTGAACAGATGTTGTGAGGCAAATTAACCAGTGTGAAATGACAAATTATGTACACTGGGGAAGATCAGAGGCATCACTAAGACTGCACCCAGATGGACTCAATGACTATCTGAGAGGCATCATTAAGACTGCACCCAGGGGAACTAAATGACCGCCTTAGAGGCATCACTTAGACTGCACCCAGGGCAACTAAATGACTATCTTGGAGGCATCACTAAGACTGCACCCTGTGGGACTAAATGACTATCTTAGAGGCATCACTAAGACTGCACCCTGTGGAACTAAATGACTATCTTAGAGGCATCACTAAGACTGCACCGAGGGGAACTAAATGACTATCTTAGAGGCATCATTAAGACTGCACCCAGGGTAACTAAATGACTATCTTAGAGGCATCACTTAGACTGCACCCAGGGGAACTAAATGACTATCTTAGAGGCATCACTAAGACTGCACCGAGGGGAACTAAATGACTATCTTAGAGGCATCACTTAGACTGCACCCAGGGTAACTAAATGACTATCTTAGAGGCATCACTAAGACTGCACCCAGGGGAACTAAATGACTATCTTGGAGGCATCACTAAGACTGCACCCAGATGGACTCAATGACTATCTGAGAGGCATCATTAAGACTGCACCCAGGGGAACTAAATGACCACCTTAGAGGCATCACTTAGACTGCACCCAGAGCAACTAAATGACTATCTTGGAGGCATCACTAAGACTGCACCCTGTGGGACTAAATGACTATCTTAGAGGCATCACCAAGACTGCACCCAGGGGAACTAAATGACTATCTTGGAGGCATCACTAAGACTGCACCCAGATGGACTCAATGACTATCTGAGAGGCATCATTAAGACTGCACCCAGGGGAACTAAATGACCACCTTAGAGGCATCACTTAGACTGCACCCAGGGCAACTAAATGACTATCTTGGAGGCATCACTAAGACTGCACCCTGTGGGACTAAATGACTATCTTAGAGGCATCACTAAGACTGCACCCAGTGGGACTAAATGACTATCTTAGAGGCATCACTAAGACTGCACCCAGTGGGACTAAATGACTATCTTAGAGGCATCACTTAAGACTGCAC